>BQKN01063073.1:207989-278194 GCA_022839385.1 Asparagus kiusianus
AACTAAACTCTACAATATAAACACGACATTCATGAACATTATCTCTACAATATTGCTTTTTTATTGGTTGGTTTTTTGACAGTCTTTCGTTGTTGGATGCTATAAAAATTATTAGTAAGCAGTGTGGAGTTAATCCATATGCACAGGTAAACAACAATAAAAATGCTAAACAACATTAAAGATAAGAAGTTTACTATAAATTATTCATGTACTTCTTCAGTTCTACATCAAAATTATTGATGATATGTTGTAGAGTGCATAACTGATTTCTCTTTTATTAATGCTGAATTTCATAGTTAGCTTATTATGAATATTTTATTAAACAACTGTAATTGACATTTCATGATATTAATAAATATACCCTATTGTGAAATTTCATATACTTCATCATATTAATGCCGAATTATTATCTGTATTATCCTATGAATTTTGCTGCCTACGATCACACAACTCTACAAGGATTTTACATGTATTATTCTCTTATCATAATCAACAATATCTCTGTTATTAAGAATTCTCATTAAGAGTTTATTTAAATTGCTTACATTCCAAAATGAATATACTCCTTTACACTTATGCAGTCAAGATATATCATATTATGAATTCTGATGGCGAACGGAGAAAATTGAAGAAGTTGGTTGCTGTCCAAGCACATATGAGAAATTTGCAAAGTGTAGTGGCTTGGTGGTTCCTATTTTCATCTCACATAATGAAAGTTTACATTGAAAAAATTACTAAGAGAGCGATATTTGATAGATTTTTATTCTAAAAGGAAAAATGTATATCGTCTAGCATATGCAAGTGAAGTAACTTGTTATGATCAGATTAGAATGTATAGGAGCTCTTTTAGGAAGTCATGCACTATGCTGCAAAATGTAGGACTAAATGATACAAAAAATATGTTGGTAGACAAGCAAGTAGCAATGTTTCTACATATTCTCGCCCACCATGTGAAGATCAGAGTCATAAAACAAATGTTCCAACGTTCAGAGGAAACTATTAGCTTGCATTTTACTCATGTGTTACACATCGTGATACGTCTACACGATATTTTGATTATGAAACCCAAACCAGTACTGATTGACTCAACAGATGTGAGATGGAAATGGTTTAAGGTAATCTACAATAATACGAGTCGCTGGACGAGCATCATTGATTGTGGAATTATCAAGAGTGGGTTGAGAATAAGATGATAGAAAATACAAGAACAATTCAATTTTAGCGAAGGAAAATACCTTCTCTAGATTATGAGAATAATAGATTACAAGTCCTTCTCTCACAATCTCTTTAGAATCAAGAACAATCTCCCAGCTAAACCCTAATCTATTGGTTAGAACCTCACCTCTCTAATTTCTCTGATTGTTTAGAACCCTAAAACAATCCTCTTTATAGAGTTTACAACGTGGATGACAAACTTGTAATTAAACAAACCAAAATCAAACAGGAAAATAGAGTCCCAAACGAATCAGGAATGCTTAGGAAACCGTCACGGTCAACTGCAGAGACCGTCGTGATCAACCGTAGTGACCATCGCGGTCGACCGGATCCAACGACAGAAACCAAAACCCATTACGGGGTTTGGCCGGTTGACTGCACACATCGCTACGGTCGACCACCAAAAGTCCAAAGGCCTCCCAGGATTTGTACACATCGCGGTCGATCACGGCGTCACGTGCGGTCGATCGCTGGAAGCTCAAAAAGTTTCCTGCAGTTATTCCATAATCTTCGCCTTTGCCGCCTTCAATGACTTCATCCACGTCTCTATTCTCAAGATATCATAAGAATCATCTATCCTCAAGCTCCCATAAGGATCGCTAAGCTCCCAAAGTAAGGAAGAAGATACACCCGTATCATGGCTCCCCCCTTTAGGAACTTGAAGTCCCATTCAAGTTAGAACTATAGCTGAGGGAACTCGCGAGCTCCTCCATCTTTTCTGAATCGCTTGGCCTTACTAGGAATTTGGTCTTGACGTCCGATCGGAAACAACCCCTTCGTCCCGCATCTCGTCGTAGTCACCTTACGCTCCAAATTGCAACCCTCTTTCAGTGGCTCCTCATAATAACTAATGCATAACACAACAAACTTCTTGCTTGCATTCACTAGTCTCTTCACCCGGTTCACCGTTAACAAGTTTGTCTCCTTTAGAAGAGACGCCGAACGAAATATGAGCTTTTCACCATCTTTGGTGAATGTGTACTTCTGAGCCTGCCTCTCGTAGATCGCGTATCTATCCTATAAATAGGGATTGCCCAGTATAACCTGAAAAACATCCAATAGAACTACGTCGCACGTGACCTCGTCAATATATGACTCATGGAGTGTAAATCTAAAAGTACATTGATCAACTACACTCAGTCTCGTCTCCTTCTGAATCCATCCAAATGGATAGCGCTTTGAATGCTTGACTGTCTTCAGACACAGCTTCTGAACCAAGGCCTTGGATATCAAATTCTTCTTGCTGCCTGGATCAACTATGGCATCTACCCAACTGGTCTTTACTTTTAACTTAAGAACAAAGAGCTGCTCTCTAGGATCGTCGTCCTCTTTCGTGGCTTGCTTCCCCGTCATAAGGTTGAGACTATTGTTAGGCTCTGTCATCCCCGGGACTTCTTTCGGAACTTGAGCTATCACGTATGTCTTTTTCTCCTCCTCTTCTTCAACCCCTTGGCTTGAGATGAGGATACTTCTCCCAGCACCGATCAGCTACGTATCCTATCTTCTCGCAATGACTACAAACCAGCCATGCCTTTCCTGAATCACCCTTCTTCTCCTCCTCCTTAGATTAAGAACCACTAGACTTACCTCCAGCTTGTTTTGCATCTCCATTTGCCTCGTTGCTCCTCTTTTGCTTGCCTTCGATAGCAATAGCCTTCACGCTCACCTCTGCAATAGATTCCATCGTGAATAACTTCATCTCCTTCCGGATGTAATCGCTCAATCCCATCATATACTTCATAAACACAGAATATTCCTTCGTCACAATGTTGAGGACCATCGCTTGCTGCTGGAACTCCGTGGTGTATTCTTGAACGGTTTGATTGACTCTTTAGCACAAGCCGTACCACTTGTACCAACGCTCCTTAAGGAATCCCACCGGGTAGAACTACTTTCTCAGTAGCTCCTTGAATTTGTTCCATGACACCACCTTCTTTTCTTACTTGCAATAGGATTTCTACCATGTCATTACATGCCCCGAAAGCTTCAAAGTCGCGAACACGAGCTTCTCATTGGATGAATATCCGTAGAGGGTAAAATATGTCTTCATCCGCTCGATCCAATCATCAAGCCTCTTGATGTTGACACTGCCATCATAAACAGAAATCTCTACCTTAAAGTCTATTTTTAAATTCTGGTAAGAACCCTTACCCCATTGATATGAAACAGTCTTGACAATCTCGACCTCCTCATCAGAATCAGATTCCTCACCCTTCCCACCGGACTCTACAAGTTTCTTTTTGTCTTTCGAAGAAGATTCCTCTGTTTTGTCCTTTTCTTGGAAAAGATTGATGAGCTGTGTGAGAATCGAATCCATTGTCTCCATCTGTTTCTCTAATGTATCAAGTCTCACTGAACTATCCCCTTCAGTCATCTTCTTCTTCCTTAATCTCTGAACTCCTTTCAAAGAAATAAGGATCTCGCCTAGATTCTTGTATTTCCATCAAGTAAGGACCATACACAGGATCCCTCTTCACAGGATCTAATTACTCTGATACCAACTTGATACGAGTCACCGGACGAGCACCCTTGATCGCGAAATTATCAAGAGTGAGTTGAGAATAAGATGATAGAAAACACAAGAACAATTTAGTTTTAGCGAAGGAAAATACATTCTCTAGATTATGAGAATAATAGATTACAAATCTCTCTCTCACAATCTCTCTAGAATCAAGAACAATCTTCTAATTCTCTTTAAACCCTAATCTCTTGGTTAGGATCTCACCTCTCTGATTTCTCTGATTGTTTAGAACCCTAAAACAATCCTCTTTATAGAGTTTACAACGTGGATGACAAACTTATAATTAAACAAACCAAAATCAAACAGGAAAACAGAGTCCCAAATGAACCAGGAAGGCTCAGGAAACTATCGCGGTCGACCGCATAGACCATCGCGGTCGACCGGATCCAACGACAGAAACCAAAACCTATTACAGGGTTTGACCGGTCGACTGCACACGTCTCTACGGTCGATCGCCAAACGTCCAGAGGCCTCCCAGGATTTGTGCACATCGCGGTCGATCACGGCGTCACGTGTGGTCGACCGATAGAAGCTCAAAATGTTTCCTGCAGTTTCTTCTGTAATCTTCACCTTTGCCGCCTTCAACGACTTGGTCAACATCTCTATTCTCAAGATATCATGAGAATCATCTATCTTCAAGCTCCCATGAGGATCGCTAAGCTCCCGAAGCAAGAAAGAAGATATGCGCGTATCATACAATATAAGTAGCATTTGTATTTATCAATTTTTATAAGTAATCTAACACATTAAAATTTTCCTAATGTCTAGAATTATCTTGGAGCTTTAGATGAGACTTACATAAGGGTGAGGGTAGCTGTGGAGGAAAAATCTAGGTATCAAACACGAAAGGGTGAAATTTCTATAAATGTTTTGGGTGTATGTTCTCAAGACATGCAATTCATATATATACTACCCTGTTGGGAAGAGTCAGCTGCTGATAGTAGAGTCATTCGTGAAGCAATAACTAGAAGAAATGGGTTAAAAGTCCCATGTGGTACGTTAATGTAGGTTGTCTAAAAATCACTGCAGATAGCTGATCCCCCATCAAACACCGATGGTGGAAGTTACAATCTGATGAATTCCAGAAAGCTATAATTTGAAAACTTTTACGTAGATCGATCGATGAATGTTATAATCTAACTATCTTTACAACAACCGATGAAAGCTCTAGTTTAACAGCCTTCACAATCAACATCGGGAGTTACAATCTGACGACTCTCATATTTTCAAGGAGCCAAGATGAAGATTACAAGATGACGGTCTTTGCAATGCTCCAGCAAAAGAGACCACAAATTGACGGTCTCTTCACATCAAAACGCAGATGTCATCCCTACGTTTCACCATCAAAACGCAGAGGTCATCCATGTGTTACAACATCAAAACGCAGAGATCATCCCTATGTTACAACATCAAAACGCAGAGGTCATGCCCACGTTTCAGAGTCAAAACGCAGAGTTCATCCCCAGCACTCCAGTTAAAAATACAGAGTTCACGGACTCAAAACACGGAGTCCATCTCTACGTCCCAACTCTGCATTTCAGATTTATAACACAGCGCGACCTGTGTGTTCAGCCACCAAAATAGGCCCAACTTTACGTTTTAAGTCTTAAACGCAGAGTTCGGGCCCTGAACGCTACTTTTCAACATTTGACTCATTCAAAGCACGAACTGAACGGTTTCAAAACCGTTTTCCTCACAATTTGGGGAGCAGTTTAAGAGGGCGGTTACACCCCATTAAGCCCTACTTAGGAGCAAATTAAGGGGGCGGTTACACCCCTTAATCCCCTATAAATAGGAGTAAACTCAACTAAGTTCGGATCTTTGGATCTTAGAGTATCTTGGAGATCTAGAGATCGGCTTCTTCGGATCATCTTCTCGGTAGCAGATCATCTTCGAGCTTCATGCAACAACAAAGTTATTAGAGCATTCCTTTGGCTTACAAACCGATCTCGGTTAAATCAACTCTTTCATAGAGTTTCAAACTCGTTCAGAGTTATCAACTCATCAAGAGTTCTTTAAAACTTACCAAGCAAGTTCTCCATAGCGTCAAATCGTGAGGATAAAACCACGTTCTAGTGACACAAGATATTCGGATCATCAATGGAGAGCAAACTCGACGAGAGCATTCGAGGGAGGCACTCCATCGCCACCGTAAAGAACCCAATTTTAAACAAAGGGAAGAATTCAGATTAATTCTCTTCTCTTTTGTAATCAGGAATTCAAATTATAATCAAGATTGAGAGAATAAAATCAAACACCATTCTTTCATTATTGTCTTTTTACAAATTTTCTACCAAACAAAAGATGGTGACTCTGCTGGGGATGAGCTTCACTGATGAAGAAGTAGTGGCGCAATCCGACGTTAACCTCGCTTGAATGACTGTTGAAACTTTGATTATCGAGTTCAATCAAGTCAAGTATGAGGAGTTACTCTCCTTCGGAGCCCTTAGCCCCAAGGCTATGCGTAAGATCCGTAAAGTCTTCAAGGAGAGTAAAGCTCTAATTATTGCTTCTATGCCGAAAGAAGCCCTCTCCTTTAGCCGAGATTGCTCGAACAACCCCTCCTCCGAAGGAGTGGGCTCAGCTTATGCTAAACGCAGCCCTCAGTGGCGCGTTGTGCAATCAAAACGTAGCCTTCATGGGTGCGTTCCAGAAAATGAACGCAACTCTCAGGAGTGCGTTCGAGAACCTAAACACAACTCTTAGGAGTGCATTCTAGAATCAAAATGCAGATTTCAAGACTATGTTTCATCAGCAAAAGCAGACCTCAGGACTGCGTTTTACCAATAACACCTGGAGCTCAGGCATGCGACTAGATTGAGGGGCGGATATAAGAAGTTCATGGATTCAAGGCATCTCAACCAGATTCATGTTCACCAAGAGCCAGTCCTATTCAATCACGGACATGAGGTTCCATCTCTACACTCACGCTCTGTGAGAGGTTCATCCCAAGACTCTGACTTGTGGGAATTACTATCGAGAGAAAGACCAATGCAACACGTCATTCGTTCATTCCAATATGAACGACTGATTCCTACGGTCCTCTCGGGATATCAATGCTGCTCATATGCGGTCAAACCAATGGTGTTCGACCAATTAACGAACGTTGCCTTGCCCAACCAATGACGACATTTGCACAAGAAGAAGTCTCTAGAGACCGAGTATTCTAGAGTCACTATCAATGTGATCGGCAGAGGAAAAGCCTCAGGTCCTAGTCCTAATGATTCTGAGACAAGTTGTTCACCGACCATAAGAGAAATCGCTAACGAGTTTGAAGAAGTCTACCGACACACTCGAACTCAGACGGGAGCTATTCCTCCTGTTAACTATCGGAGATTAGCCAGAGGAACCAATTCCGAGGATGAACACTTAGGCATTGCAGAGTCTCAATCATCAAGTTCCTTCGTTGAACATGAGAGCTTCACTCACATGGCAGAAAATTCTGAAGATCTCTCAAAGAGAGTTGCTGAGCAGGTTGCCATGCTCAAATCACAGTAGAAGACCCTTAATGAACTCCTAGCACTGTTGACTCAAATCGTCGTAGACAAGGCCAAATCTCAGAAGACAGATTCGTCACCTAGGTAATAATCTTCCCGGAGAGGAAAAACGTCTTCATCCCGACTTCACACAAGCAAAGGAAAAGGAAAAGTGGTTGATGATGCTGCTTCTGACCAAGAAGCCCACAACCTAAAATCTTCCTCTGATAAAGGAAGAGAGACTGAGAACGAGCAGAATCTCCAGTTTGCCAAAATGGAAGAATTGGAAGCCCGCCTTAATGCTATAGCCCACAGAAGCGAGCTCCAAGACGAGGGAGTTGCCAGACCCTACACTGCCGAATGGGATGCAACCCCTTATCCTCCAAAGTTTGAAGTCTTGACGCTACAAACTTTTGATAGCACGGGATCATCGAATCAACATATCTATAGTTTCAAGTCACAGACTAAGAATATGGTATCAAACGATACCATACTGGCTCGATTGTTCATTGGTACCCTCAATGGAGTTACCTTTGAATGGTTTAGGAAACTACCTATCGGATGTATCCAAAAGTAGGTGGATCTAGAGAGATTCTTCCTGTCAAGATTCTTTGAAGAGGATACAGAAGTCTCCATCCATACCCTTCTCACCACTAAGCAAAAGAAGCGGGAGTCCGTCAAAGCCTTCGTCAAAAGGTTTCAAAACATGGCTTTGTAATGTCTTACAGGTATGACACAATCTACACTGGTAAAGACCTGTCGACACAACTTGCAGACCGACCTTCTAGCACAAATGAGGGTTGCAGAATGCCGTTCCTAGAGACAATTAATCTCTCTAGGCGAATAGGCTCAAAATATTATTACCAAGATCAAAGGTGAAGAACAAAGTAGGCAGGATCAACCTGAGCAATCAGACCAAGCCCAATCTTCCCAGTCAGAAGGGGAAGATACTACCACGACTGAAGTTAATCCTCTTCAATAGGATGGTAAGTCCAATAACTATCACGTTAACAATTACCTCTGATAGTCAAACTCGTTAGATAGTGGCCCACTAGGCGATGTGCCATGTCTACTCCTTTTTCCCCATTATACTTGTTCAAGACTGGGGGTTGGTTTATTTGTAGTTCATTGGATTATGAGTAATAAATTTTTTGAGTTGTCATGTTCAATAGAATACCTCTGTTAACCACGAAATCCACCAAAACTATCACATTAATGATCACCTCTAATAGTTATTTTTTTCTAAATTCCCCCACCAATCATCTTCAAGCAGGATGGCGGGTCCATCAAAATTATCACGTTAACAGTAACCTCTGATAGTCCATTTTCTCTAAATTCCCACACCAATCCTCTTCAATAGGATGGTGGGTCTACCAAAACTATCACGTTAATGATTACTTTTGATAGTCCATAACCTTGCTAATCCTCTTCAATATGATCACAAGTTCACAAAACTATCACGTTAACATCTACCGTTGATAGTCCATCAATCTGCCAATCCTCTTCAATAGGATGGTGGGTCCACAAAACTATTACATTAACAGTTACATCTGATAGTCAAACTCGTCAGATAGTGGCCTACCAGGTGATGGGCCTCTATTCCAACTTGATGGATAGTGGCCCACAAAGCAATATGCCATGTCTACCCCTCTTTTTCTTCCCCTGCTAAGTCTTAATCAAGACTGGGGGTTGGTTACTTGGAGACCACTAGATTAAGAGTAACAAATCTTTCACTTCATCAAGTTAACATTATACTTCTAACGATCATCACCCCTACGAAGTATGAATTCAGTTTGCATCACTCCTAATTTGTCACGTTAATAACATACCTCTGACAATCAACTTATCAATCATTGTTAATAGGATAATAGGTCCTCAAAATTGCTCAAATCATAATCTTCCCTAGCAAGACACTAAGTTTTTAAAATCTTATTTAAATTACAAGTATCAAAATTTATCGCTTCTGGTGATAAACTCACCTAGCAAGTTTCCCCAGCGAGACGCTAATTTCTAAAATCTTGTGCAAGTCACAAGTACACATTCTCTTTGTTAGACCCTAGAGGGGGGGTTATTAGGTCTTATGCTAATCTAATCTGATTTTATACCAATTAAAACTAATTAACAAATTATTCTTGCAAGAGAGATATACAATATGTTACAAGCAAGAATAAGCAATATGAACAAAGGTAAATATCCTAGCAATGAGATATACTATGAGATATATACAAGGATATATAATTAATACAATGGTAAATAATCTAATCTAAATAATGGGCAATATAATCAACAAGCAATATACAAAGGCGATATAAGATATGAACATAAAAATAAGTGCGCTAATGCAATCACAAACAAACGATATGATTACGGAGTTCGGTCCCCACGACCTACGTCTCCGCTACTCACCTCGAGGAGATCTTCACTATCACAACCGGGTTTTCTACGTTTACCCGAACAACATTTACACCTCACAATACGGTTTTCTAGTTTACCGAAAACTCTACAACTCACACACTCTTGCAATCCTACTCTACACCCTCTCAAGTGTTGGAACTAGACGTGTCTCCCTCAAGTGCTCAGATACAACATCTCCCTAGGTTCGTCAACCGATGCCACTCCTCTTGGGACGATCCTCAACTCTTGCCATACACTTCTCTCGGTGTACAAGTGTATTACAAAGTGAATCTCACAATAAGCACAAATACAACAAATGATTATTCTCTAATATGGATGAGAACACAATGAAAGCTCACACTCAATTGTTACAACTCTCACCAACCCAAATATACTATGTATGAAAATACGATAAGCTCAATTGGGTGTATGTAAACAATGAGTGAAATAAAATCTAACTCAAATAGCAAACTAGCAATAATAAGAGTATGAAAATCAATAAAAAAAATTTCTAGAGAAAAGAGTTAGAAAAACTTCTCTATAAACACAAAGAGAGGATGATGTAATATTGAAGATGAACTTTTCAACAACTGATGTAAGCTCCTCTTTGTAAAACCCCAAACTTAAAATAAACTAACCAAGCTTAAACCCTTATTAAACTTTTGTTTTAAAAACTTGTTGGTTATAGCTGGTAGAAGGGGTTTGAGGGGCTTATATAGGAAGAGAAAATAACAGCAATAACCCCAAAGGAAAAGACCAAAAAGCCCAAGAATCGAAAATATGATTCTGTACAAAAAATGACCGTTGGGCGACCGGCGGTCGACCGTGGAAAACTCACGATCGACCGCGAGCAACAAAATAACAAAACTGGGCTTTGGAAACACATACGGTCGACCGTGGCGGTCGACCGTGAAATTCTCTGGACTGCATACGGTCGACCGCCACGGTCGATCGCGAGCCACAAAAGAACATACTGAGTCTCTGGACTCAAGGAGGTCGACCGTGACGGTCGATCGCAAACAGATACATGAGAAAAACAGGTTTCAAAGCAGTTTTTTGATTTTGAAATCCTGTTTAAAAATATCAAACAAATTCCAAAAATATAAAACTTTGGGAAATGATTATAGACATGATAATACACATGATACAAAAACTGGTTTTCAGAAAGGACCTCCCAAATGAAAAATATCATCATTTTTCAAAATAGTCCAAAACATAAAAATGTGAACATATGAGTTTTGACATTTTAGCTAAACCATGTTTTGAAACAATACAAAATGATTTTATAGACTTGAAGAAAGATGTAAACTATTGTTATGAAGTCTATAAACAATGAATATAGTATTTTATCAAAATACACATATAATGCACTAAAACATGATTTCATTGAACTAAATAAAATTGATATTGATGAAATCATATATATGCATATAAGTATGAAACAAGAAATGTATTTTCAATTGTATTCAATTGTTTCATATTAAAACTTGAAAACTATTAAACCAAAACATATATGTATATATATAACTATATATATACAAAACCAAAACGTGTATGTGTGTATATGATTGAGCTTAATGTACTAACACACATAATATAAAACCTAAAACTAAATTTACCTAAGCTTGTGATCTTCAACGAAGCTCTATCTTGGTATACTTGCGGATAAAGCTTGAACTTGAATCTTTAACTTTGAATTGCGTAGGCTTCACTCCATAATTTCGCCAACCTCCATTTGATATGATTGTTATGGCGCAATTCCATCCATCCTCCAACACGTTGTTTGTCTATAATAAATAAGAAAACACAAATACTAGACAAACAACATTATTGGTAAATTGTTTGTTAAACATCATCAAAATAGAGAGGCCAACACTCTTGTCACATTAATATCACACCTTTGGTAACCCACTTATCAATCCTCTTTAATAGGATGATAAGTCCACAAAGTTGCTTCGATCGAAACAAATTCCTATCATGTTAATATCACACCTCTGAAAAATCAATTTATCAATCCTCTTCAATAGGATGATAAGTCCACAAAGTTGCTCTGATCGCAAAAAATTCCTATCACGTTAATATCGCACCTCTGACAAATCAACTTATCAATCCTCTTCATAGGATGATAAGTCCACAAAGTTGTTCCAATCGTAACAATTTTTTTTGTCACGTTAACATCGCACCTCTGGTAACCAATCAACTTATTAATCCTCTTTAATAGGATGATAAGTCCATAAAATTACTCCGATCGTAATAAATTCCCATCATGTTAACACTAAACCTCTGATAATTAACTTATCGACTCTCGTCAATAGAGCGATAGGTCCTCAAGGTTGCTCCGATCGTAACAAATTCTTGTTACGTTAATCCCACACCTCTGACAAAATCAACTTTATCGACTCTTCCCAATAGAGCGATAGGTCCTCAGAATTACCCTGATCGTAATATTCTTCTTGTCATGTTAATATCACACCTCTGATACAATCAACTTATCGACTCTTTTTAATAGAGCGATAGGTCTACAAACCCATCAAGTTAACATCACACCTCTGACAACACAATCAACTTATCGACTCTCCTCAATAGAGCGATAGGTCTACAAACCAATCAAGTTAACATCACACCTCTGATGACACAATCCACTTATCGACTCTCCTCAGTAGAACGATAGGTCCACAAACCAGTCAAGTTAATAACACACCTCTGACGACCAAATCAACTTATCGACTCTCTTCAATAGAGCGATAGGCTCATAAAATACTGTTAGGTTAACATCACGCCTCTAATAGTCAAATCCCCAATAAACTTGTTAATCCTTTTTCAACAAGAATAACAAGTTTTCATTATAAAATCCCCAGTGGATTAAAGATTTTCTGAAATTATCCTAGTGATAATAAAGAAAATTTTTGAATTTTATTCTAAGTAAAAATTCATACCAAGTTAATACTACACCTCTGGCACTTTCAATTTTCTTTCAGTGTTTCAAGTAAAAATATAGCATAGGAAGAAACAGTGACAAAGTCTACGTATTCAATATCGTAGCCAATGATTATCATTAAATTAATAATCTCTGAATCCATACCTCACATGTATGGGGAATTTTATCCCGAATCCTAAGTAGGGATAAGTCAACGCCTAATACGCATTGCCGGGTAGTCTTTGACCGTAAAAAGGACAAAAGCCCACGTATTCAACATCATGGTAGGTCGTTATTAATAACGTCAAAATCCATATCTTTCACGTATGGGGAACTTTATCCCAAATCCTAAGTAGGGATAAACCTAGGCCTAACAGCGTTGTCGGTGAGTCTTTTGTCACGAAAAAAACATCAAAATCCATACCTCACATGCATGAGGGGCTTTATCTCGATTCCTAATTAGAGATAAGTCTACGCCTAACACGTGTTGCCGGTTAGTCTTTTTTCATAAAAATAACAAAGTATATGTATTCAAAATCATAGCATCAAGTCTAAGAGGTTTTATTCTCTTAGCACAACGTTACATGTGGAACAGACTTAGACAATCCACATGCTAGCCCGACTCAAACGGTAGTTGGTAAAGGCTTATCAAATCCGTTGATAGCTAAGGGTTTGCCAAAAATCCTATGCATGTTTGTAGGCCCATCAGTTTAATGGATGTGAGCCGAGACTTGAAACATATGAGCTAAAGACAAGTCTCAAAAACTTAGTCAAAAATGCATGAAAACCACCTCCGTGTCTCAAGTCAAAACGTCGAGGTCAGACTCGCGTTGCAAAAAAAAAAAAAACACAACGCCGAGGTCACACCCGGGTTCCAAATTTAAAACGCAAGGGTGAGACCCGCTCCACAAGTTCAAAACACAGGGTCCACCTCCGCATTCTAGAAGCAGGATTATGACGCATACCTTCACATAGGTCCTACGTGGCAAATCCCTTCAACCAAGATGCTTTTGAAGCTGGTGCAGAGAATAAATCCTTTACGACAAGGAATCAACAGCTCCAAGATCAGAGTTGAGATCCAAAGTATTTCAAAAATTTGTCCCAATCAACGGCGAACTTTCGAAAACTTTGGAGGGGGTTCTGTAGGTTGTCTAAAAATCACTTCAGATAGCTGATCCCCTATCAAACACCGATGGTAGAAGTTATAATCTGATGACTTCCAGAAAGCTATAATTTAAAGACTTTCATGTAGATCGATGAAGGTTACAATCTGACGACCTTTACAACAACCGATGAAAGCTCTAGTTCAATAGCCTTCACAATCAACATCGGGAGTTACAATCTAACAACTCTCATGTTTTCAAGGAGCTAAGATGAAGATTACAAGATGATGGTCTTTGCAACGCTCCAGCAAAAGAGACCACAAATTGACGGTCTCTTCACATCAAAACGCAGAGGTCATCCCTGTGTTTCACCATCAAAACGCAGAGGTCATCCCTGTGTTACAACATTAAAATGCAGAAGTCATCCTTGTGATAAAATATCAAAATGCTGAGGTCATGCCCACGTTTCAGAGTCAAAACACAGAGTTCATCCCCAGCGCTCTAGTTAAAAATGCAGAGTTCACGGACTCAAAATGCGGAGTTCATCTCTACATCCCAACTCTGAGTTTCAAATTTACAACGCAGCGCGACCTGTGCGTTCAGCCACCAAAATAAGCCCAACTCTACGTTTTAAGTCTAAAACGCAGAGTTCGGGCCCTGAACGTTATTTTTCAGCGTTTGACTCATTCAAAGCACGAACTGAATGGTTTCAAAACCGTTTTCCTCACAATTTGGGGGACAGTTTAAGGGGGCGGTTACACCCTATTCAGCCCTATTTAGGAGCGAATTAAGGGGGCGGTTACACCCCTTAATCCCCTATAAATAGGAGTAAACTCAACTGAGTTCGGATCTTTGGATCTTGGAGTATTTTAGAGATCTAGAGATTAGCTTCTTCAGACCATCTTCTCGGCAGCAGATCATCTTCGAGTTTCCTGCAATAACAAAGTTCTTGGAGCATTCCCTTGGCTTACAAATTGATCTCGGTTAAATCAACTCTTTCATAGAGTTTCAAACTCGTTCAGAGTTATCAACTCATCAAGAGTTCTTTAAAACTTACCACGTAAGTTCTCCATAGTATCAAATCATGAGGAGAAGATCACGTTCTACTGACACAAGATGTTTGGATCGTCAACGGAGAGCAAACTCGACGTGGACATTTGAGGGAGGCACTCCATCGCCACCGTGAAGAACCCAGTTTTAAACAAAGGGGAGAATTCAAATTAATTCTCTTCTCTTTTGTAATCGGAAATTCATATTATAATCGAGATTGAGAGAATAAAATCAAACACCATTCTTTCATCATTGTCTTTTTACAAATTTTCCACCAAACAGTTACTTATAATTTGTACTTCATTTGGGTTTATTAATCATCAACTCCACCGATATTTAATTAAATACATTTTTGACATGTCTAATCATATGTTATTACTATCTAGTTGATACTGGATACACAAATTGTGAAGGTTTTCTTGCCCCATACAGAGGTCAATGATACCACTTGAATGAATGGAAAGACGGACACCAATCTACAACTATGCAAGAGTTTTTCAACATGAAACATGCATCGACTAAGAATGTTATTGAACGATGTTCTGGATTGCTTAAATTAAGATGGGGGATCTTACACAGTCCTTTATTTTACCTATAAAGACCCAAAATTGAATAATCATGGCATGTTGTCTTCTACATAATTACATAAGGAGAGAAATGGAGATTGCTTCATTTGATGAGAGTCTTGATGTTATATAGGAAACAACTCAAATGGCTAATAATGATTCAATCACCACAATTGAAACTACAACAGATTGGACTTCATATCAAGATAACCTCGCAAATTTGATGTATAACCAGTGGATAAGGGAAGAAGAGTAGATTATCAGATGATAGCATTGATGATGTGGCATTAGCTCTATTTTATTAGTTGCTATTCAATTTTATGTTATCATGTTGTTTTCAAATTGTTTGACTTTTATTTTAATTAGAATTAACATTATTGTGCTTTTTTTTGTTATTGGACTCATTTTAAAGTCATCTTCACTATACATGACTCTCATAAATCATTTGGGCTTACCTAAAAATATGATTTTTTTTATTTTTATATACAAATATTTGCAAATATGGAAAAAGTCAAATTCTATTCACAAATTATAAGTTCATTATACTTGCTACAAACGAAAAGATTTGCTTACTTTCATAAATCATCAAAGCAAGACTTATTTAAAAACTATCGTGATGATGTAAAATTAAAAATTATTATATGGTTTATAAACTATTCAGGAATGGATCAAGAAGATCAACGAGGACCTAGAAAGAATAAGCGAACATGGACAGTTGAGGAAGACTAAAAGTTGGTTGATGCATTGTTAGAGTTACACTAAACTGGAAAGTACAATGCTGATCGTGGTTTCAAGGCTGGACACTATAATGCTGCTGAGAGGTTACTTGCCATTTCACTACCCAATTCGGGGTTAAAGGCTGATCTACATATCAGATCAAGGATGAAAACTCTTAAGACACAATTCAATATTGTGTTTGATATGCTCAACTGCAGTGGTTTTGGATGGGATGAAACGAAGCAATGTGTAATTATTGAAAAAGTAGTATGGGATGAATACCTAAAGATATTTAGTTATTCAAATTTTAATCTAGCATGATAATTTTATTATATCCAGTATCTTTTTAATTAATGACTATTGATGTTTTAAACGAATTTAATTGCAGGCCTACAAAAATGCTACACAAATTCAAGGAGAAAGCTTTTCCACATCTTGATACCTTATCTATTATGTTTGGTAAGGATTGAGCGACATGAAAGGGAATGGAACACCCATATGATGTTATAGAATAACTTGATAGGGAGGCTGGCCATGATACTGATGCTGATGATATACCTGAGTCACATTCTCAAGAGGTAATACCTGAGAACACGGGTGAAGCTTCCTCCAAGCATAAAAAGAAGGGACAATTATCGAGGGATAGCGAGTCATTCGAGATAATGAGGGAATCTTTTGCATATGTAGGAAGTGAACTTTTTTAGGTCGGGTCGGTTAATTAAGGCTGAGTTAGATGAAGTGGCTTTGACTGAGAAGAGAAAGAGGTTTACTGAATACGGAATGAATATGAATTTATCTATGAACGAATGTTTGACAGCGATAGGGGCGATTGGTGCTAACCGTGATTTGTTGGATTTGTTCTTCACACTCAGTAATGATTTGAAGAATGTTTGGGTGAGGCGATATGCAAGTGGGCAATTTTAGATTAGCAATTTAGGCTAGTATATCATTTTGCAATTTCGAAATTTATTATTTTAGTTGGTATTATTTTATAGATTTTTTATTATGTCATGGGTGATTTTGGTACTTTATCAAATGAGTTAATTTATATATCTAGAACTGCGGATTGTGGATATCATTCTTTATTTTTTTTGGACCTATGAAAGATGTGATACTCTTTTACTTATTTTTCTTTAATTTTTTAAGACTAAGAAATAATGAGTATTGTTTAAAAAATATAAACAGAACATACACCTGAGGGATAACATGTGCATTAGTATAACACATATCTAGATTAATATAATCTATGCATAAATAAAATTATTTAGTTATTATCATTAATGTTTATTTTTATCTTATCAAAAATCTATGTTGTTGTAAGGGTATTATTAGAAAATAAGATTTCATTCTCACTTATGAACTAGTGATACCAAACATGGGAATGAGAATGAGATTTTCATTCTAGCTTCATTCTACAAATACACCCAAACAAGAGAATGTAAATGATCATTCCATTCCCACATACATTCAATTACATTTCTTCTTCCATTCCATTCTTATTTGAGTCCATTCTCACGTACCAAACGAGGCGTGACTAGTCACCATGAATAGAGCAATGATAACTGTTCTGTTGGCCTTCTTGTTTTGATAATGTTTAACAAACAATTTATTTCTAATGTTGTTTGTCTAATATTTGTGTTTTCGTATTTATTCTAGGCAAACAATGAGTTGGAGGTTGGATGGATTGTGCCACAATGATCATATCCAATGGAGGTTGGAGGAATCATGGTTGAAGCCTTGCAATTCAAGTTGAAGATCCAAGTTCAAGCTTCATCCGCAAAGTGTACCAAGTCAAGCTTATTGAAGATGAAGATTGCTTGGGTAACTTAGTTTAGGTTTTATATTATGTGTGTTAGTACTTTAAGCTCAATCAATATACACACATACACGTTTTGGTTTTGTATATATATAGTTATATATATACATATATGTTTTGGTTTAATTTTCTTAGATATGAAACAAATATATTTTCATATACATACTCATATGTTTCATTTTCTAATATATTTGCGAAAATATTGTATTTTTAGTTTATAGACTTCATAACAATAGTTTACATCTTTCTTCAAGTCTATAAAATCATTTTGTATTGTTTCAAAACATGGTTAAGCTAAAATGTCAAAACTCATATGTTCACATTTTCATGTTTTGGACTATTTTGTAAAATAATGATATTTTTCATTTGGGAAGTCCATTTTGAAAACCAGTCTTTGTAGAATGTTTATTATCATGTCTACAATCATTCTCCAAAGTTTTATATTTTTTAGAATTTATTTGATATTTTTAAATAGTGTTTTAAAATCAGAAAATCAACTTTCAAACTGTCCTGTCCACGGTCGACCGCACCTGAGTTTTTACCTGCGGACTCAAACAGAAACTTTCACGGTCGACCGCCATGGTCGACCGTTAACTCAAATTTTCCAACGGTCGACCGTCACGGTCGACCGCCAAAATCTCTGGAAAATTCTCAGCTTCGAAAGTGGCTCGCAGTCGACCGCGAGTTTTCCACTGTCGATCGCCGTATACTCCAACGACTATTTTGTACAGAATCTGATTTTGAATTCTGTGGGCTTTTTGGTCATTTTGTTTTGGGTTTTTGCTGAAGTTTTGAGTGGGTATAAATACCCCATTGCCTTTAGCTCTTCTATAACAAGAGAGTGTTTTTATAACAAGTTTAAAGAGTTTTAAACAAGGGTTTAAGTTTGGTTTAAGAAGCTTTTAAGCATTTGGAAGTTTGAGTTTGTAAAATCAATTTCACAAGAGATTAAGGAGATCATCTATTAGTGTTTGGGCATCCAACTATTCTCCCTCCACCTCTTGATCTATTGAGAAGTTTTCTAAACTCTATTTCTAGCTTTACATCTATTTATTTGATTATCATTTTATTAAAGCTAGTTTTATATTGAGTTTAGTTGATTTGATTCCACTCATTGTTTACACACACCCACTTGAGCTTATTGTATTTACATACATTATATATTTGGGTTGGTGAGATTTGTAACAATTGAGTGTGAGCTTTTATTGTGTTCTCATCCATATTAGAGAACAATCATTCTTTGTATTATGCTTAATTGTGAGATCATTTTGTAATATACTTGTACACCAAGATAAGTGTGTGGCGAGAGTCGGGGATTGTCCCAAGAGGAGTGGCGTCGGTTGACGAACCTAGGTAGAGGTTGTAACCGAGCACTTGAGGGAGACACGTCTAGTTCAACACTTGAGAGGGTGTAGAATGGGATTGCAAGAGTGTGTGAGTTGTAGAGTTTTCGGTAAACTAGAAAACCGTATTGTGTGGTGTAAACGTTATTTGGGTGAACATAGAAAACCCGGTTGTGATAGTGGAGATCTCCTCGAGATGAGGAGTGGAGACGTAGGTCAAGTGGTTAGACCAAACTCCGTAATAATATCGTTTGTTTGTGATTGCATTGGCGCACTTATTTTATGTTCATATCTTATATTGCCTTTGTATATTGCTCATTGTTTATATTGTACACTATCTAGTTTAGTTTGCTTTTTCCTTGTATGATTTGTATATCCTTGCATATATCTCATAGCATATCTCATTGCTAGGATATATCCCTTAGTTCATATTGCTTATCCTAGCTCATATATCTTGTTTTATTTCATACTTGCTAGGATAATTTGTTAATTAATTTTAATTGGCACTTAATCGGATTAGATTAGCATAAGACCCTAATCACCCTCCCTCTAGGGTTTAACATGTTCACTATGAACAGTACGTGGTGACTGTTCACTATGAATGGTGCCACGAATCCTTGTCCATCTTCCTTTCGATGACTTTGTTGATGATCAGAATTTCCATTATTTGTAGCAGTAATAACCACTGATGTATATGTTCTCATCACTGCTTGATCCCCATCAATTTCCCTTCGTTCACTGCCTATTCAGCTTGTCGACACTACCGCAACAACCGCTTGTATTCTTGAAATCTTGACCACCATTATATAATTTTTTTTTTATTGAATCAAGATTTGGTTTGGAGTTTGGATGTGTGATGGTTATTTTGGTGGCATTATTTTTTAGTGGATCCTTAGAGAGGATCATTTGTTCAGTTGATCCATAAATAGGATTGTTTGTTTGGTTGAATTTTGGAGACGATCATTTATTTGGTTGATCCGTAAAGAGAATTATTTGTTTGGTTGATCCGTAAAGAGGATTGTTTGTTTGGATGATCTGTGAAGAGGATCATTTATCTGGTGGATCCCCAGAGAGGATCATTTGTTTGGTAGTTCCCTGGTCGATTTGTAAAGAAGATCGAGGTATTGTATTTCGTGATTTTGATTGAAGTTATTTGTGGTGAAAGACATTCAAACAGAAGACTAAAAATAAGGACAACCATGATGAGAAAGGTCACACGGAAGATTTTAGTGTTAGAAGTTGTGTCACAAATTGGAGTTAGTACATCTTACTTGTAACAAGCCTGTAAACAGTCAAAACATATTTTCACTGAGGATCCAAGAAGTGAACACCCATGGGTTGAACACTTCGAATAGGCCCAAAGTCAAGCCCATAACAATCTGAAGCGAAGATCGCCTGATGATTGAAGCGAACCTCACCAAGCAACTCATATCGACCAACTAGGCCAGACACGAGTCGACCCCCGCAACATGCCTCACATCAAGCCAAAAGGCGTCATCAGTTAGCCAAGCCTAGAATCAAATTCTAAGCTAAATTCGAACTCGTAGGCGAAGTTCACCAACTAATGAACTTCGCCCACATAGACTAAGTCACCCACGTCCGAAGAGACCTTCGCCCACGACCAAAGCGACATTCGTCCACGTCTTTAGCGAACTTTGCCCAGCCCGCAAAATTCGCCCAAATAGCCATTTCAAAGCTATTTTCGGGAGATAACCGCTCCCCACTAACTCCTACTTTAATGGCCATTTAATCCATAATCAAGGGGACCATTAACTCTCTCTTTTAGCCTATAAAAGGAGAGGAAATCATCTACAACACACGAGAGATACACACAGAGATATACACACAGATGTGGACACAGAGATATATACGCACAAAAGCATACATTTGTTATATTGTGGAGAAATATTGCTAAGAGAAGACTGAGCTAGCTTCCAAGCAATCCAATCCTCATCAATAGCAAAAAGACCCATCGCCTTAGTCAGCGATTTAATGGAGTACAAGATCGACGCTCCACCAACACACGGAAAAGAACCCCAGGAACAATAAATTTTTCTTTGTTTCATTATATTTTATTTTATTATAATCTATGTCAATTACAATTCAAAGAACCTGAAATAGGATGGGGATTCCACTTGGGACTTCCTTCTCCTCCGACAAGAAGATTGTGTCGCACGCCGACACTAAGACCCTCGGGTCTTTTGCTGAAACATTGGTCATTGAATTTGATCAAGCAAAGTTCGAGGAATCAATTTCCAAGAACAAAATCTCTGTGATGATATTTGTATGCAATTGTCGCAAAATTTGTCGCAATGCGAATCTCAGGTCTAAAATGACACCCGTGTGTGGAAAGCCCACCTTTGCTGAAGATAGTTCAGGCTGTGCTAGAAGCCAAACGAACTTCGATTAAGATGTTATCACATCTAATCTCGGGCTTTAGTCTTTGACTCCTTTAGGAGTTTAATTAAAAGTGTCTCGTGATGCTCGCTATGCTTCTCCGATAGAAGCAAAGAATGGGGGTTATTCCTCATCCAAATTTCCTTAAAGGAATAATATCATCGTCCCTGATTCCGCTAGACAAACTTCTGTGAGCATCATCGTAAGCGATGTTCGCATTCCAAGGTCAAAACCAACGAAGTTAGCACCAATGCTGACTTAAGAGAATTCATAACTTTGAAGAGAGCTCACCAGTGTCAGCATTACATGACCCTCAGAGAAGTGATATCGACAATTCAAAAGAGTTGCCAATACAAAGAAACAGTCTTCAACCGCCTTAGTCATCCTGAGCTTTCAGAAGTTCAGACTAAACGATGACGACACACTCGAAGGAGCAAAATGTAATTGTTCACTGTCAATACGATAGGTGTGGCTTCTAGAGACGATGAGGAAAGTTTAGATAGCTCACCTGATCCAATATACTCTTCTGGCATTAGATCCATTCTACCAGAAGCCGATGGAGTATATTGTAACACCAGGCTAAGGAGAAGGGAGACTATTCCTTTTGACTACTCCTCCATCCTAATAAGAACATCATAGTCATTATCCTAGATGAATCAACCTACTTCTAGTGGAGCCAACTCCGCCATGACATCGAATCCAAACCCTAGTTCAAGTCAAGAATGACAATAGGCGATAGACATGGCAGACCGAGAAGACATTCTACCCAAATGGCAATTCAGAAGAAAGATTCAGACGAACGAATCACATGATTAGAAGAGATTGTTAAGCAACTTTTACTAGCCTCTCTTCCTCAGCCAAGTTCTTCGAAACAAAAAAGGCCGTTTGGGGAAAATCCTCTTGAAGATGATCAAGAACAGCAAGATGATGCAGACTCTGAACATGCAAGGTCAGAGGCTACGCAACGTTCAAAACCAAATAAGGAGGCCAAAGCCCTGGAAGACATTCAGAAGCAGCTCAACATTCTTTCTCAACGAACAGAGCTCAAGAAGGTTGGAATCACCCGACCTTATCCCGTCGAATAGGATATGGTTCCTAATCCGATGAAGTTCAAGCCACCAACGCTTTACACATTCGATGGAAAAGGGTCCCCGAACCAGCATATCTACTATTTCCACCAGTAAACTAGAAATGTAGTGGGTAGCGATGCCATTAAGGTATGTCTTTTCATTAGCACCCTTCAGGGGGTAGCCTTTGATTGGTTCCAAAATTTGCCCGAGGGATCAATCAAGTCCTGGGCGGATTTGGAATCAAAGTTTCTATCTCAATTCCATGAGGAATAATCTAATGTTACCATGGCTAAACTCCTTTTCGAGAAATAAAATAGGAATGAGACTGTCAGGGAATGCATCGAAAGATACCCTAATTTGACATTGCGATGTCGAGATATGTCATTACTAATGCTGCTTCAAACTAGCTGGTACAACTTCCTGGCACAAATTGAAGCCCACATGGGCGCTGTTACTGCTCACACCTGGAAAAATTTGATGGAATAAGATGAGATAGTTGAGAAGTCATCAGAGTGTTTCAATAAATTTAAAGCTCGCACTAACTTCAAGGGCAACAAAAGCAAACAATGGTAGACGTCACACCCAAAAGCCAAAGAAACTTTAGTTGTTGGAGTCCAGAGTGCCAATAATAGCCAACAAAAAGAGCTAAGAAAGAATTTTCAGAGCAATTATTCATTCAAGGATGAACATACAATCGCCATCTTTCACATCCTTAATAAGGGAAATCGTCTGAAGCTTCCAGAAGCTTGATGCCCGGAAGAAGTCGAAAAGACCAATGACCCCAACTACTATCTCTATCACAGAATGTTAGGGCACCCGACGAAGAACTGGTACATCCTCAAGGATAAGATCCAAACGTTCGTCGAATCAGGAATTCTCAAGCTCAAACCCAAGCAAAAGAAAGTCACCACTAACATGGTGACCCTCCAATTCGATTCTATGCCAGAAATTCAAGCTCAAAATGGCGTCATCCTCATTCCTACTACATGAATGGAGGTGGCTAACTATGACCGCCAAAACTAGCAAAGCCGAGGCTTAGTTCCTCTTACCACGACGAGAGGAGAAATAATGTGGATACATCCCGACCTTTTTCAAGATGAAGATTGGACTCTTCAGAAGCCAAAGAGCAAGCAAAAGATGAAGGCCTATAATTCCATCTCCGTGATCATTGAAGAAGAGTTCATACATGTCACTTCACTCACTGACTCGGACGAACAAAAAGTAGCCATGACTAGAACAAGATCTAGCAAAAATTACATAAGGGATTACGATCAGCCAGGAACGTCCAAACAACCTGAACCAGCCAAGCAGAAGGAGACCCGGTTCGACAAAGCCTTACAACGTCCTCCAAGCAACCCTAAGGCCCCATTCAAATATGATATCATGTCACAATTGGCCAATATTCCAGCCCATATCATCTTATTCAAACTGCTACATTTGTCTAAGGATACGAGAGAGGCTTTCAAAGAAGCTCTGAATGATATTGAGATATTTCTCGCCTACATGATTGAACCTCCTCAGGATGAAGCGCCCGAGCAATGCTATCAATGGTGATAGCAAATGCTGCACATCACCTTCACCTTGAAAGATATGCTCGTCAAGGACCTTCATCACAACTGACCCCTTTACTACACTGGATATATAGGGTCATCAAGGATCAAGAGGATTCACATCGATCTAGGCTCTGCACTGAGAATAATTCCATGAAGACTCTTGAGCTTCTTAGGAATTCCCCTTTATAAGCTCTCAAAGACATCTACAACCATACTCGGCTTTAACTCCAGCAGCAGCCGATCTTTTGGAAAGATCAGACTTAAGTGTCGATCAGAAACTTGAAGATAAAAGTGACTTGTTATGTCATCGACGTCGAAACACCTTACAATCTCCTGCTTGGAAGACCTTGGATCCACTCCAACCAGATCGTCCCTTCAACACTTCATCAGTGTTTCAAATACTTTGATGAACATGGAGTCCAACAGAGAGTTGATGCTGAAAAGCATTCTTTCAAGGGGGTAGAGAACTACTTCACTGACTCCCTCTTATATGATGAAAGTCAAACAATTGAGATTGTCTTCCCCAAAGATGAGGATAGCGGTAATGAAGCAGATGTTGAGCTAGATCCCATTGATGATCCTGTCTGGGAGATAGATCCACTTGTAATTATCCTAGAGGACCTCTGTATCGACCAATTTGCCGAAGGTCAAGGCGATTGGATCTTCAATGAAGAAGAGTTTGTTTACGACTGCTCTTTAGACTCTGAGTTCGAAAGCTCAAGAGTTAAAAAATCTGATGGCCAGGTTAGCCTTAGAACCAATATTGCACATGCCAATAAATGAGTCGTACCATGCTCACAAGTAGCTGGACAACTCAGAGGACGCCACCTTCATAGTTCTGCCCAGAGGGAACACTTTGAACCCCAATCATCTTCGAAAAAGTTGGGTCACAATCTCACTTACAGAGCTACGATGAAGAAGCTAAAGCAGCGCCAGAATTTTCTCGATATAGCCGACAATCTTAACAAATCATGGCAAAAGTGGGATACAGTCTCACCACAAAATGAGGGTTGAATTTCAATAGAGGACTACGAGCACCTTTGATTCACTTTATGCCAGAAGGTGAAGTTTTTGATTATTATAATCGGACCAAACGAGGACTCGGTAACATCTCTCCTGAAGCCGAGCCACAAGCAGGACCAGCATTTGATGACTCCCTAAGCAGTTATTCGGACATGTCCAAACTGGGAGTCTGACATTAGCCTTGGAGTCTTATGCAGTGAATTCATGACCAACATGGTCTCATATAACCTAACCATGGATCTCGATGAATCTAAGGTGTTTGAAGATCCTGAAGATGATTCATGGGCAAAGCAACTTGAAAAGTAATGGGAGTCACATTTCAAAACCAGAGAACCACCCACCAAAGATAAAGTGGTCCAAATCAATATTGATGACGAAACCAAATCAAAGCCCATCTTTATCAGCAAAAGTCTATCATCAGCTGAAAAGGAAGAACTCATAGCTCTCCTCCAAGAATACATTGATGTCTTTGCCTAAAGCTATGAAGACATGCTGGGTCTAGACCTTAGTGTGGTCATACATCATCTTAACATCAACCCTAGCGTTAAGCCGATCAAACAGCAGCAACAACGCTTCCTCCTGAATTGATGGAACAAATCAAAAATAAAATTCGCAAGCTCATTGAATGTGGGTTTATTCGTGAAGAACAACATCCTGATTGGTTAGCCAATATCATGGTGGTGATGAAAAAAAGTGGTAAGATCCGAATCTTCATCGACTTCCATGATCTCAACCTCGCTTGTCCAAAAGATGAGTTCCCTCTCCCTATCACGAATGTTATGGTCGATAATACATATGGGTTTAAGAGGATGTCTTTCATGGACGGTTTCTCTAGATACAACCAGATCAAAATGCATCTAGATGATCAAAAGCACACAGTCTTCAGAACCTATTTAGGAGTATACTATTATATGGTAATGCCCTTATGTCTGAAGAATGCTGGAGCTACTTACCAATGCATCATGAACATGATCTTTCATGGACATCTGAGTAAAATAGTGGAGTGCTACGTCGACGACCTCGTGATCAGAAGTCGTCATAAACAAGACCACGTTGGTGATCTAAGAACGGTGTTTGAAGTCATGCGAAAAAACCAACTCAAGATGAATCCAACCAAGTATTTCCTTAGGGTATCATTAGGTAAATTCCTTGGGTTTATTGTAACATCTACAGGAATACACGTCGATCCTGAAAAAGTGAAGGCCATTCAGGAGATGCCACCTCCGAAGAACCTCAAAGAGCTCAGAGGTTTATAAGGACGATTAGCCTACATCCGACGGTTTATCGCCAATTTGTCTGGGAAATGTCAACCATTCCAAAGGATTATGAAAAAAGGTGTTTCATTCATCTGGGATGACGCCTGTCAAGAAGCTTTCAACGAAATCAAAGCTTATCTCACAAGGCCACCAGTGCTAGCCGCACCAGTATCAGGTAAACCATTATTGATCTATGTCAGGGCAATGAATCATTCACTCGGAGCCCTTCTCACTTAGAAAAATAATAATGGCCGTGAACAAGCTATTTACTACCTTAGCTGGACTATGATTGGTGCCAAACATCGGTATAACCTAGTCGAGAAGGAATGTTTAGTATCGGTCTTTGTGATTCAGAAGATGCAGCACTATCTCACCGGCCAATCCATTCACGTCATTTAAAGAGTCAATCCTCTACGGATACTCTTTACGAAACATGGGTCACAGAATTTTAGGTTAGAAAAATGGACGATACTACTATCACAATACGACATGACATTCATTCCGCAGACAACAGTTAAGGGTCAGGAAATATGACAACTCTACTTCGACGGTGCATCATCACGCAACCATAAAGGAGCAATCATTACAGGAGTGAGGGTAGTGTTGATTGAACCCTATGGACAAGTGTGACGCTCCCGATTTCACACAAGGCTACAGTCCAAGGTGAACTCAAAGATGTCAAACCTTCCATGCACCCAACACTGTGCATAAACATATTTCATTATCACAATTACTATCACTCTAGAAGATGTCAAAAATAATAAGTGAGGGTACAAGCAGATATGCCAAAGATGACAATACAAGGAATACAATATAAAAAAGAGATATCCAATAATAATTATAATTATGTTCCAACAAAAGAAAAGAAAATATATTTGATAAACTAGAATAAAACATCGAATCTCTAATGCATAAGAGTCAACTGAAAAGTACAATGGAACTCAGCCTCCAAAATAAAACGCATCTCTAGAAGAAAACTAAAATCATAACTGTTCCACAGTGAAGCACCAACTAGCTACCAATGAATGATGGTGACTATGCTGAATCCCCATCAACATGCGACTCTCCGGAACTCTGACCCGTTATTGTAGATGTAATGACCATGAATTTTTGATACTGGTTTAAATAATTTTTTTGGTATTTTAAATATTAAATTTTATTTTTCTAAAGAGTAATTACATTTTTCCTAATTTTCTATAATTTTCTATGATTTAAAAATCTAGTTTTATATTTATTTAATAGTTTTGTTAATTATAAATTTAATTGTTACGGTGAAAGCTTTTTAAATTGATATTTGGTTATTTGTTATTGTTATTATTATTACTATTATTATTATTAATGACCTTGTATTTAATTTTTAGCCTACACTGTACCACCTACTCTATATAAATAGTTGTATCATACACCTATAACTTGCATTTGTATCATTTCATACACTGCTATACCATTTCCAGCCTGATCCTCCTCACACCACTCTCTCTCTCTCTCTCTCTCTCTCTCTCTCTCTCTCTCTCCCTCCCTCCAATCTCTCACCTCAAATCCCTACCCCACTCCCGTAAATCACTCCTTATTTCCAGCACACCCACTCAACCATGTCCCCTCTCCTCATCATCATAACCAGCTCACACACACACACACACTCTCTCTCTCTCTCTCTCTCTCTCTCTCTCTCTCTCTCTCTCTCTCTCTCTCTCCCCCTCCAATCAATCTCCATCACCCTCTCTCCTCTCATTTTCTCTCTCTCTCTCTTCCCTTATCCCCATCTCCGTCTCTCTCTCCCTCTCTCTTCACCACCGAGACCTCATCAACCGACGACCTACTCTCCTCCCCTCAACCGTCATCCTCGACCTCCAGATCCGCTCTCCTCCCTGCTCGTCGCCTCCAGCCTCGAGCTCACCACCTGCGCCACCACTCGCCGCGCCCAAGCTCCTCCCGCGTCGTCGACCTCCGCCGAGCCGCTCCCTCAACCTCCATCCCCGACCTCTAAATCCGTGTTGCCTCCCCTCCAGATTTAGACCCGTCACGCCACATCCGCAACAGCGTCGCAACCTCGTCCGCAGGCCCTTAGCCTCGCAGACAAGATCCCACTTCTCAAATCTGAATTTTTAGATCTGTTATGAATTATATGCATATATTAAATTGTGTTATGATTTTGTTGTAGCGTGTATATTATGATGATCTGTGTGAGTTTGTTTGATGAGCAATATTAAATAATAATAATAAATAATAAGAATGTGATAAATATTTTAAAGATAATTTTAGAATATTTATAAATAATTTGAAGGAATTTATTTTAGAAAAGGAATTATTTTAGATTAATTATAATGTGAAATAATTTAAAATAAATTATTTAGGAAATATATTAATTTTTGAATTACATAGTTGTAGTTCATGATTTATGATTCATAATTTTGATTATGTGATATGCCATGATATTATTGCACATGACCAGCTGCATTTATTATTTCTTGTGGTAATTGAGAACCATTAGTAGTTCATGACTTAGTGACTTTACGCGTCATGAACAAGACTTAGTGACATGTGTGTGGGCGTTGACTAAATTTAGGAGGTGGATCAGAGATCTATTGTAGGTCATGTTTGTTAACTTAGATAAACAAGAAGAGTGGGGATGGGAAAGTCTTGGTTCATATGATCGGATATGGCTGTTGATGTATCCTCCAGACTCGCACCGGTGAAAATCTTGTAGTCACTGGGGTTGGTTTGTTAGGCCAAAGTGAATATCGTGTAGTCACTTTGGTCAGTGGGAATTCATTTCCTCACCCGAGTTTTTCTTGAGTTCAGACCAAACCGAAATCGGATTGCGTGTAGTCCTCTGACCGATATCGTGTAGGGGCATTGGATGCACATAGAGGATTTATGAACAGTCAGTTATCCAAGAATATGAACGTTGACTCTATGTGAGATATGGACCATTAACCTATTATAGGATGACTAGTTGCATGACCTCGTTACTTCGATGATTTTGGTTTCTTCTGATCGTAATACCCTAGTAGTGAATTTTATTTAGACTGTTCGAATACTAGCTGCATGCTTCTATTTTATTTACTGTTATTGCATTTGGTCATTCGACCATTTCTATTCTTCCTTATGGGGTCTTACCGTGTGCCTTGCACGCTGACGTACTCCTGTTCTCTCGGGTTGTACGTGTTTTCGTCGAAAATTATTTTCTTCATTGTATAACTCATTACAACTTTGATCGTTACAATAAGTTCAAAAAGATCGGTCTTTTTATAAGACCTTTACATAATGAAAATAAAAGATACAATTCTCTTGAAAATAAACGCAAGATCCATTTATCATCTCTTGCTTGTGTGGGTGTCTTCGCCTGTGCGGGGGTTTATCCGTGGACCACCTTTGATTAGATCCGGTTGCTGAAAATTCGGCAGAGCTCCTACCTCACCAAGAGGGTATTTGCTTAAAGCGCTGAAATCGACCAAGCGAAATCAGTAGCTTTTCTCGAGATTAAGACCAAGCCTAATCTCGAGGAAAGGACGGGAACGGACTTCAGATCCTTCGAATTGCTCCTTCTTTACGCCAGGATTCGCCGAGATCTCCTAGCCCTTGCTGAAATTCGTGTTCCCTTGCTCTCTAACTCGGCAGCACCTCCTCATCTTGATAATTAATCCCCCCGTGAAATGAGCCCCTAAGCCTGTATTTATAGGCTTCGGTTGGGGGGTTTTCGGATAAGAATGAGTGATTACTCCTTATCTTCAGTTAATAATTGATTAACTATGCTTGGGGATGATATCAGATCAGTTGGGATGCTCAGGAACTAACAAATCCTGAGAAAAATCGTCAAAAACTGCCAAAACACATTTTGGGCTCTGGACTACGCGGCGCGGGTCATACAGATCTGACCCGCGCTTGCGCGGGTCGATCTGTTCCGTCCCGCGCTAGCGCAGGTCCGTCGCTTCTGCCGAACTTGTATGTTTCCTGACTTTTTCGAGACTTGTAATTTCTCCCGTTTTGCGTAATTGATCATCTTGTTGACTTGTACACTTCGTGCGAGTTGACTGACGCGCGCGAGTTGACCGACGCGTGCGGTTTGACCGACACACGTGAGTTGATTGTTAGGAGCGTGTTGATTTGATGCGCGCGAGCTGATTAACGCGTGCAAGAGGATTGACTTGACGCACACGAGCTGATTGATGCGCGTGCAAGCTAATTGAAGCACACGAGTTGATTGTTGGGCGTGCGTTGATTGATGCGCGCGAGCTGATTGACGCGCGCGTGTTGACCGACGTGCACGAGCTGATTGATAAGCGCGCAGGCCATTTGGTTCGTCGTTTTGCTTCAGGCGCTTGTCGACGTTAGATAATCCTCTTAGACTCGGATAACGACGTTCATCGTCTTCTCTCCGTCTTGAGCTGTGTGCGGACACCCATAGGCATTTTTAGATGTCTACAGATACCCCCTCCAAAGTATTTCAGACTTATTCTTTTATAGAGGAGTCTGGAATACTTTGGATAAGATATGCCATCTCCTCAATTTTGTAGAGTGACCTTAAACTACCTCAATTCTTAACTTCTTCAGCCTTCAATCTATTCATTGTTTCGTCGAATAGATGAAGTTCTTCCGACGCTGCGTTTATCGTCTAACCGTTGTCGAAATCTTGAATTGAGATTGGTGTGTAAGTTTCTGAACTTAGTTCGTGTCATTGAGTTGAGTTTGAACTGATCATCTTCGTCAGAAATTCATATCTGAATCAGATTGAACTCCCTGAAATCATCGTTTGCCTTAGTTCGGCGAGATTGCTGATGCGTTGATCGGCATCGATCTTTACTGTAACGAGTTGACCGACGTTAACACAGTTTATACTCGTACGTTTGCTGGAGTCTACACAGTTTAAGCTCTTAAGGCATTGGAGTGTGGCAATCCTAAATTTTAGGTTACAGGACCAACTATTAAAGTTGTTTCGTCTGCAGATATGGATCTTATCCCGAAGTCGTTGGATGCTCAATTCACGAGACCAACTAATGATGTTGATACGTTAATGACTCGCATTTATAGAATTTTTAGCAAATTCTCAGCCATCAACGGGTTTAATTAGCCTTTACCGACTACCGTTTGAGTCGGGCTAGCATGCAGATTGTTTTAAATCCGTTCTGCACGTGACGTTGTGCTAAAAGAGTTAACTCTTTTAGTGCTACGATATTGAATACGTAGGCTTCGTCTTTCTCACGGGAATAGACTACCCAACAACGCGTGTTAGACGCTGACTTAGGATTTTTGGCAAATCCTCAGCCTTCAATGGATTTGACGTGCCTTTACCGATTACCGTTTGAATCAGGCTTGCATGCAGATTGTTTAAGTCTGTTCCGCATATGACGTTGTGCTAAGAGAGTTAACTCTCTTAGTGCTACGATATTGAATACGTAGGCTTCATCTCTCTTACGGGAATAGACTACCCGACAATGTGTATTAGGCGCTGACTTATCCCTTCTTAGGATTCAGGATAAAAGTCTCCAGATTGGTATTCTGATGTCTTCTTCAATCGGTAAAAGACTAAACCGGCAACACGTGTCAGGCGTTGACTTATCTCTATTTAGGAGTCGAGATAAAATTCCCCACGCGTGTAAGGCGTGGATTTTGGGGTTATTAATAACGGCCTGCCATAATGTCGAATATGTGGGCTTTTGCTCTTTTTACAGCCAAGAACTAACCGGCAAGCGTGTTAGGCGCTGACTTATCCCTTCTTAGGATTCAGGATAAAATTCCCCAGACTGGTATTCTAGTATCTTTTTCAATCGGTGAAAGATTAAACCGGTAGCATGTGTTAGGCGTTGACTAATCCCTACTTAGGATTCGGGATAATATTCCCCGCGCGTGTAAGTCATGGATTACGGTGTTATTAATAACAACCAACCACAATATTGAATATGTGGGCTTTTGCTCTTTTTACGGTCAAGAACTAACCCGCAACGCGTGTTAGGCGCTGACTTATCCCTACTTAAGATTCGGGATAAAATTCTCCACGTGTGTTAGGCGTGGATTTTGGGAGTTTGAAAAAAAGTGGTGTCTTCTCCTGGGGCAAAGACAAACCCGATGCGGGAGAGGAAAAATTTTATATTCTATCTCCCAAAGCTGAAGAGGAAGAATTTTATATTTTATCTCCCAAAGCTGAAGAGGAAGAATTTTATATTCTATCTCCAGTCACAAAAGGAAACTCAAAGTGAGATCTCTATTTCAAGAATTCGGAAAGGTAAAACTAAGAGTGGGATCTCCACTCCGAGAATCAAAAAGATTCGAATAATCCTAAATGTAGGAAGGTTTGATTATCGAACTAAAAAGTGGGTTTCTCATTTATCGAGAGTGAATTAGGGTTTTGGCCTTGACTGTAGGAAGGTTTGACCAAGCAGGAGTTTGAGGTGATCCTAACTGTAGGAAGGTTTGATCACTCGATTTGAAAGTAGACCTCTCATTCATTGGAGGAATCGAAAGAGGATTTTGATTTTGGCCCTAACTGTAGGAAGGTTTGACCGATGGGAGGTTTGAGACGATCCTAACTGTAGGAATGTTTGATCGCTCGATTTGTGGGCCTCTCGTTCATTGGAGGAATCGAGAGAGGATTTTAGCTGTGGCCCTAACTGTAGGAAGATTTAATCGGGTAGACAATGGGAGTGGGAGTACAAATCATAGTGGGAGTGTTGATTCGTACAAATCACTCAAAAGGGATTCCTGGTGTTAAGTGATAAATACTTAACACGGAGGGGTTTGACAATCGTCAATGATCAGGATAATAAAATTTCGAGCACCATATCCAGAATCTAACAACGAGGATGTTGAGTGCACAGATACCTCGAAAGTTTGAGTGGATTTAACCGAAAGGAATTTTTTTAGTGGTCCCACGGTCAATTAGTCTGATCGGTGGGGGGTTTTGTGGTGGAAGACTGTGAGTCGTCAACAAAAGAGTGTTCAAAAATCACAGTGGGGTTTAGTGTGTATCACTTTGTTAGTAATGATTGTGTTATCCCTAAGAAAATTACACGTAGCATTCTTCTAGGAACTTCCCGTTACATGAATCATCCACCCCCAGCTTCCTTTGCGGAACTAGGTCTGATATTGTACTCAGTTATATGATCGGGTTATCCTTAAGAATATTACATATAAAAATTCTCCAGAAACTTCCCGTCACCGGTAGGAAATAGTTTAGACTCATATACCTATTGGAGTATTGAGAAGCAGTTTATACTCGTATACTCTTCGGAGTGTAGGAAGGAGTAGTTTATACTCTTATACTTGTCGGAGTATTGCCATTCTCATTCGGCTTATCCCAGCGTTATGACGCCGGCTTCAACCAAGGCTTGGATGCTATTCTTGAGAGCAAAGCAATCCTTGGTGGGATGTAGGACCCTCCTGTGGTACGCACAGTACTTTGGATCCGTAGTGTTATCAGCTTTCTCCTGATTTGTGATAGGTGGTAACTTGATCTTGTTATTTTTAAGGAGGGATTCGAAGATGGCTGGAACGTCTTCGTCCTTGAAAGAGTACTCTTTTTGGAGTCTCGAATCCGAAGTGTTTCGCTATCTCCGGGATTGCCGTTGTAACGTTTGATTAGCATCAATAGCAGCTGCAGGTGCCTTTCCCTTACTACGGTAGGCAAAGTTTGAGTTCGGAGGATTAGACGTCGGTTGGCTCCTCTCGGCCTTCTTCCTTTGGAGGAAGCGTCCGGCCCGCTCTCCACGCGTCTTCAACTCTTTCCATGTGTTGGACGGTGCGACTCCCATAATTTCCAACACATCCAATGAGAGGTTGTTGTGATAGGTTTGAAGGATGAAGTCCTCTGTGATTGGATCTCGGCAGTTCATCGCCTTATTCCGAAAGCGTTTGACGAAGTCGTTGACCGTCTCGCCATCTTCTTGTTTCTCATCGAAGAGTGTCCTGATTGACACCTCGGCATCATCGTCTAAGAAATGACCGAGGAACAGGTTCTCCAGGTCGTCCCAGCTGTTAATGCTTTGAGACTTAAGACGGCGGTACCAATCGAAGGCAGGCCCGCGAAGGGTGCCAATGAATGACCGAACCATCAAGGCTTCATTATCGGAGATCATGCCCAAGTGGGACTTAAAATAGATCAGATGTTGCGTGGGCGAACCCTTCCCGTCAAACGGCATGAAGTTAATCAGGTTGAACTTCGCCGGGTATGCTATTGAATCTCACTCTCTTGGATAGGGGCATGGAATGCCGGTCCTTTTCACCTCTCGAGCAGACATCAGAGCGTTGATTTTGCTCTCGAGATCTTTCATTTTCTCATCCTCGCTCATATCGGGGCTTGGATGATTCTTAAGAGGAATAACGGGGCCACCCCCAGTGTTGTCATTATTGGTAGGACCACCCCTAGCGTTTTGGTCAACGGGAGGGTTCTCAGCATCGAGAGGTTCATCCACATCTGAATCGCTACCTACTTGGTCAGCACGGTTGCGACGGCTGGATTCACCAAACTGATTGGACAAAGCCCGAATTTGTTGGTCATGCTCTTCCCTCATTCGTAGCATAGCCATTTCTATTTCGATCTTGAATGCCTATTTCTGCTTGGCCAAGGCATCCTCAACCATTTTGGCTACTTCCTCGGTGTTAATCATAAACACTTCGCGGGATTGACCTGGGCTGGAGATCGTATTGTCAGAAGCGACTACAGAGTTAGCATCTGACGCTTCGTCATCCGAGGATAATCCTCTCTGCATTCTCTGGTAGTCCCTACGTTTAGTGGTCCCTGCGCATAGCTGATTCAGACGATGCGATACGAGGGGGTCAGAACTAGAAGGTCGAATCGATTTTCCCTTATCAACCATATTGATAGTAACTTCTAGGGTTCGTCACCTTGAACGATCGATCGTTTCTTACGGAGACGCTTTGGTTTAGACTTAGCCTTTCCGTTGGAGCTCCTCTCAAATACCGAGACCCTCTGCGGAACGGTTTTAGGGTAGCTACACGCTGATAATACTGCCCTGATTAACTTGGTGCACAGGAAGTGAGACTCCGTGTCCAGGGTATTTCTCTTCCGAGACTTGTTTGTACCCCCAGCCCGATAGTACAACTCGTCGGTCAGATGATCTGAGCAACCTATCGTGTGTTGGCACAACTCCCCAGGTATAACGTTTTCATCGTCAGATGGATACGTTTCTTTCAGGGGGTTTGCCGCTTTATTATCGTTCTCAAGAGTCAGATGTTTAGAATCACGCATTTGTGAGCGTGAACTCTTGACGGGCTCTTGGAGTTTAATTCGCCGTCCGAGGCGGTCAATTATAAAAGTTTTTCGTGTGCGACCCCCAGCTCGAGTAATTGCTCGGGGTTCAGTCACCAGACCCAAGCGTTCTTTGATCACAACCTTGTCTTGATCCTTATGCAAAGGACCCAGATGATCCGTCATCCTCATCTTGAAATGGGACAAGTCTACGCTATCGCGGGGCTCCACCAGAGATGTGGAACTAAAAAGGATCAACGAAACAGGCGCAGAACATCTTCTTCCTTGACTCTAGCGCGAGTCAGATTTGGGTTACCCGCGGGTCGAAGGGTCGGATTTTGATGACCCGCGGCTTGGAGGGTCGGATTCGAGTGACCTGTAGCTTAGAGGGTCGGATTTGGGTGACCTACAGCTTGGAGGGTTGGATTCGAGTAACCTGCGAATTAGTGGGTCGGATTCGAGTGACTTACGAATTGGCTGGTCGGATTCGAGTGACCCGTGTTTCGGCGGGTTGGATTTGAGTAACCTGCGAATTGGCGGGTCGGATTCGAGTGACCTGCGTTTCGGCGGGTCGGATTTAAGTGACCCGCGTTTTTTGATCTTTTCGGCAGCCGTCTTGGACTTTGGCCTCCAAACTTTGTGTAGTTTTTGTGGCTTCTTTTCCACTTCTTCCCTCTGCAACCTTTTGGCATCTTGCGCAAGAATTTGCGCGTGCGCAAGCAGTGCGCAGCGCTTTTTGATCCGCTCTTTAAGAGTTGAACGGGTCTTTTTGACTTGTACCCATTCACTTGTTGGTGATTTGGAGGAGAGGGCATTTTTCTGCTATTGGGACGCTTGGCGTTACCTAATTTTCAGATCAGCCTTGTAATGGATCCCATCAATTGACTCCAAAGCCCTAACGAGTTGGTGTGCAAGGCGTTGGCGCTGCCTTTGGCGAGTTCTCTTCGATAAAGTGGGCGCACCTTCTGTACTCAACTCCTTGATTGAGGAGGAGTTCAGATCTGCAAATCCGGACTCGTTGGAGGCCAGAAGGGCGTTGCAAGGTTCAGCTACCGCAGCAACGGGGGCGTTGATCTTCCTACGCTTGTGAGAAGTGGAGGATCTGGAGGAGGAGGATGAGAGGTATTCTTCATACTTCTGTTGGTCGAACTCGTATTCGACCACCTCTTCAACCAGGATCTTAATCATCGGTTACGACATGACGGCCTCGGCAGCGAGACCGTTGGCTCCTATTGTGGTTGTCAGTCTGTTTTCGTCAAAAATTGTTTTCTTCATTGTATAACTTATTACAACTTTGATCGTTGCAATAAGTTCAAAAAGATTGGTCTTTTTATAAGACCTTTACACAATGAAAATAAAAGATACAATTCTCTTGAAAATAAACGCAAGATCCGTTTATCGTCTCCTGCTTGCGTGAGTGTCTTCGCCTGTGCCGAGGTTTATCCGTGGACCACCTTTGATTAGATCCGATTGTTAAAAATTCGACAGAGCTCCTATCTCACCAAGGGGGTATTTACTTAAAGCGGTGAAATCGACCAAGCGAAATCAGTAGCTCTTCTCGAGATTAAGACCAAGCCTAATCTTGAGGAACGGACGGGAACGGGCTTCAGATCATTCGAATTGCTCCTTCTTTATGCCGGGATTCGTCGGGATCTCACTAGCCCTTGCTGAAATTTGTGCTCCCTTGCTCTCCAAGTCGGCAGCACCTCCTCGTCTTGATAATTAATCCCCCCAGTGAAATGAGCCCCTAAGCCTGTATTTATAGGCTTCGGTTGGGGGGTTTTCGGATAAGAATGAGTGATTCCTCCTTATCTTCAGTTAATAACTGATTAACTATGCTTGGGGATGATATCAGATCAGTTGGGATGCTCAGGAACCAACGAATACCGAGAAAAACCATCAAAAACCGCCAAAACACGTTTCAGACTCCGTACTGCGCGGCGCGGGTCAGACAGATCCGACCCGCGTTTGGGCGGGTCGGATCCAATCCGACCCGTGCTCGCGGTCAGTCTATTCCATCCCGCGCTAGCGCGGGTCCGTCGTTTCTACCGAACTTATATGTTTCCTAACTTTTTCGGGACTTGTAATTTCTCCTGTTTTGTGTAATTGATCATCTTGTTGACTTGTACGCTTCGCGCGAGTTGACCGACTCGCGCGAGTTGACCGACGCGTACGATTCGACCGACGCACGCGAGTTGATTGTTGGGCGCGCGTTGATTTGATGCGCCCGAGCTGATTGATGCGTGCGAGCGGATTGACTTAACGCACATGAGCTGATTGATGCGCGCGAGTTTATTGTTGGGTGCGCGTTGATTGATGCTCGCGAGCTGATTAATGTACGCGTGTTGACCGACACACGCGAGCTGATTGATAAGCGTACAGGCCACTCGGTTCGCCGTTTTGCTTTAGGCGCTTGTCGGCGTCAGATAATCCTCTTAGACTCGGATAATGATGTTTATCGTCTTCTCTTAGTCTTGCGCTGTGTGCGGACACCCATAGACATTTTTAGACGCCTATAGTACGTCAGACTTAGATGATGGACAGGTCCAACTTGGAGACACGATAGAGTCCGAGTATCCTCAGCAGGAGTGTTTTGCAGACAGAGCTGATGAAGAAGCCGAAACTTAATTACCCTTTAATCATTTGATGGACTTAGTTTATTTTTGTAGTACTTCCTTTCTATTTCTGTTGGACGATGTATTTTCATATTTCTTTAGTTAGACTGTTTTGTAAGGGTAATGGGGAGTCAAAGGATGTATTTCTGAAAGGAAAGAACTCATTCTATACATGCTCTATTTTTGGCTTAATATTAGTTTTTACTTCTATACAGGATGAGACAACAATTCCTAAACCTGGCTCTGATACCACTAAAAACCTTGTCACATTCCGGTTCTAAAATATAATAGTTTGGAATGTGACTCGGCCGGCAATGCAACTATACGGTCACATTCACGCCTCTGGACTATCCTGTATATAAATATAAAGCCAAAACTACCCCCATAGAGTATGTAACCAAGATAATAAAAAAAATGTATAGATGAAGAAATCTCTAAAAGAACAGAATCTGAATACGAGTTCACAACTATCCACCATTGAACAGAGTCAAGAAAATTTTTACATTATAGTCTAGAAAAGTCACACGTGACTCAAGAGAAAGCCTTAACCAAATAACTACCTAAAACAACTGAACTAGAGAACTGATAGAATGAACGATGATCACTGTCGCTGAGTCTGTTCCTCGAAATACTCTCGGTCCTACGAAGAAAGAATAGTCCCTAAGTCTAAGGCACGTAAACCCCAGGGGAGTCAGAAAACTCCTAACAAGCATGTAAAATAAAGAAATTATGTGTGTGTAAGTGTATGTGGCAGCTATAAAGAAAAGATGAATTCTAAATTAACAGTGATAAAAGAAAAAATGCTAATAATAGAGATCAAGATAATGTTCATCACCGATCACACAAGCGTATTATTATTATTTTAGACGTTATTTGAATTAGAAAAGAATATTCTCATGTATATAAATCGGTTCCCCGTAAACCGTCCTGGGAACACGGCTTCAAGTCAAGTATTGACCCTTTGGCCCTTGTATATATATATATATATATATAACTCAGGATATCAGTAATGCGCATGTACCCGTTTATATACATGTTATATTCTCCATCCAATTCCCCTTTATAAACCTCATATTTTCTGTTTAATCTAAGTGACTGTGCATGAAATATTGTGCACTAACCACAGAGTTACCGTGGAACGGCTTCTGTAAAATTATGAAAGATAATCATGACCCCAAACATGTCCAATCAAAAGGGGTGCATCATCTAGTCGATGCTATATTAGTACTAGCCAAGGAAAAACCTCATATCAGGATATCGATATCGAGGGTATAGCTATGCTATGAAAGACACGCTTATAAATTATATTTTTGACGGAAGTCGTCTTCATGCATAGTCTAGTCTATTTAATGACATTACTAATCAACTCGGATTACAACTGCACAATCTATTTCAGAGTATAACAAGGTACAAACATGAGCTAACAAGTTCACTAAAATAATATAAGTTTAAAAACCGGTAAGAGAACTAATATTTTAAATGACAAAAAGACATGACCAATTTGAAAGAATTTTAGGGCAACAAATCTGAGTTTTAGGGAGCCCATAAACTATATGAAAAAAAAATGAATGGTCTAAGGATTGAACCACAAACCATTGCACAGAACACAACCTACCTAACCACTTTGCCCCAAAGCTTTCTAGTGAACATGCTACTATCCAATATTTAATAATCATACTGTTGGCCTTCTTATTTTGATGATGTTTAACAAACAGTTTATTACTAATGTTGTTTGTCTAGTGTTTGTGCATCCCTATGTTTTGTAGACAAACAACGTAGTTGGAGGATGGATGGATTGCGCCATAACGACGATATCAAATGGAGGTTGGCGGAATTGTGAAGTGAAACAACATATAATTCAAGTTAAAGATCAAGTTCAAGATTCAACCGCACGTGTACCAAGTTGAGCTTCAATGAAGATCAAGATTGCTTGGGTAATGTAGTTTAGGGTTTTATATTATGTGTGCTAGATACTCTAAGCTCAATATTACACACACACATTATATTGGTTTTCATGTATATATATATAGTTTCATATATACATATATGTTTTGGTTTCCATGTATATATATAGGTATATATATATACATACATAGTTTTGAGTTTTCATGTTCATAAATATGAGATTACACATTTCATATTTATTATTGTGTTTTGGTTTAGCTATATAGATATGAAACAAATTTACATTCATATATATATATTCATATGTTTCATACTCTATTGCGTTTTTGATAACATTGCATAAAATATGCAATTTTATGAAAATATTGTCTTATTAGTTTATAGACTTCAATATTAGTTTATACATGTTTTACTAAGTCTATAACAACATTTCATAAGGTTTCAAAATGTTGTTTGAGTCAAAATATCAAAATATCAATTTTCAGGTTTTCATGTTTTTGAACATATTTGCAAAATGATGATATTTTTCATTTGGGAAGTCCTTTTTCGAAACTAGTCATTGTAGCATGTTTATTATCATGTCTACAATCATTCCCCAAAGTTTTACATTTTTTGGAATTTGTTTGATATTTTTAAACATCGTTTTAAAATCAGCAAAACAGTTTTCTGGAATGTCAGATTTCGGTCGACCGCACCGGTCGACCGATCCTGTCTTCATATGCTCACTGGGCGACAGAGAGTCTGTCGGTCGACCGGTCCGGTCGACCGAAAGCTCCATCGGTCAACCGCACCGGTCGACCGACGATGGTCCAGAATGTTTTCTTCGTGTTTTCGCTCTCATCGGTCGACCGACGGAATTTTCGGTCGACCGACAATATGACCGTTAGACACTAACGGCTATTTTCCTGAGCTGATTTCTGGGGGCTTTGTTGTCATTTATCTTGGGGTTTTTGTTGAGATCTTGAGTGGGTATAAATACCCCATTGCTGATCTCTTCTTTGACTAATGAAAAGAAGTTTTTAAACAAGGGTTTTAAAAAGGGTTTAAGCTTATTTAAGCTTGTTTAAGGGTTTGGTTTAAAGCAATGTTTGTTTTACAAGTGGAGAAGATCATCTACAGTGTTTGAACTTCATTTCAATCCTCCTCTCCAACTTGATTTTCAGAGAAGAATTCCTAAACTCTATTTCTAGCAATTTATTGTTTTATTCATAATTTCTACATGCTAGATTATATATGAGTTTAGTTGTTTTGATTTATTGAATCTCATTGTTACACACACCCATTTGAGCTTATTGTATTTGCATACATAGTATATTAGGGTTGTGAGAGATTGTAACATTGAGTTGTGCTTTAATTGTGTTCTCATCTATTGTAGAGAACAAATTTATATTTGTTACATTGTGAGTGTTGTAAGGTTTTCGGTGAGCTAGAAAACCGAGTGTGGTGTGAAGTTTTCGGTGAACTAGAAAACCGAGTGTGAGGAGTGACGTTGATCGGTGAGCGTTGAAAACCGATACTGTGAGGTGTAAACGTTGTTCGGGTGAGCGTAGAAAACCCGGTTGTGATAGTGGATTTCTCCCCGGGAGTGGGGAGCGGAGACGTAGGACGGAAGGTCCGAACTCCGTGATCATATCTTGTGTTTGAGTGTGCTTTGCCGTTTATTCATACTTGTGTTTATATTTCTTGTCGCCATTGTCATTAGCTCATTATTTATATGATCCACTATCTAGTTCATATTGTTTACCCTTGTGTTAGCTTGTATATCCTTGCACATATCTTATTGTATATCTCTTTGTTAGGATATATTATCTTGTGCTAGTTTATATATCCTTGCATAAATATTTCATCATATAGGATATATCACTTTGTGTATATTGCATATTCTTGCTCATAAGTAATTATATAGCATCTTGCAAGAATATATTAGTTAATTAATTTTAATTGGCATTTAATCGGATTAGATTAGCATAAGACCCTAATCACCCCCTCTAGGGTCTAACACATACCAATGAGGAATAATATATGTTGGGTCCTTTTATTTTGATGATGATTTGCAAATAATTTATAACTAATATTGTTTGTCTAGTATTTGTGTTTTTGTATTTATTATAGGCAAATAATATGTTGGAGGTTGGATGGAATTGCGCCATAATGATCATATCAAATGGAGGTTGACGGAAATAGTGGAGTGAAGCAACGTAATTCAAGTTAAAGATTCAAGTTCAAGCTTCATCCGTAAGTTTACCAAGTCGAGCTATATTGAAGACCTTCAAGCTTGAGTATATAGTTTATAGTATTTGTAGTATAGGTTTATACTTGTGTGTTAAGCTCAATATTATACACACACAATTTAATGGTTTATGTGTTTTATCCACAAAATTTTTTGCAAACAAATAGATATATAATACTTATTTGTTTTATATGTGGATAAGTTATTTTGGTTTAGCTATATAGATATGAATCAATATTTATCTTCATTTTCACATTTATGTGTTTCATATTCTATTGAATTTGCAAAATATTATGTTTATGGAATGAAGACTTATTTACACTATTTTTATATCTTGTATAAGTCTCTAAATCCATCTTAAAGTATTTCAAAGTTTTGTTTAAGTCATTTTGGCAAAATCAAGTTTTTAACATACTTATATGATTTTGTAAAATGATGAGATTTCATATTTGGAAGATGCTTTTAAAAACCAGTTTTTGTAGCATATTTATTATCATGTCTATAATTATTTTCCAAAGTTTCACATTTTTTAGAATTTATTTGATATTTTAAACCTTGTTTTAAGTTGACATATACTGTTTAAAATAGGCTGTGTGCATGTCTTGAGTCGACTCATGAACAGTGTTGAGTCGACTCATAAACTGTTGTGAAGTTTACATTTTGTTTCTGATGAGTCGATTCATAACATCATGAGTCAACCCAAACAGGTTGAGTCGACTCATGCCTGTCATAAGTCGACTCATAAATGTGCTGGAAAGTGTGTTTTGTTTCTGATGAGTCGACCCATGACTTCATGAGTCGACCCATGCATGATGAGCCGACTCATGAATTTTATGAGTCGACCCATAAGCTGTTTTTAGCCTATAACGGTTAGGTTATAAGTCAACCCATGATTTTTATGAGTCGACCCATAAAGTGTCCGTTGCATAGTAACAGCTATTTTCCAGCCTTGTCCTGTTTTGGGTTTTTGATCTTTTTGCCTTGTTTTCTCTTGGCTTTGGGGTTTCTATAAATACCCCCACATATCCTTAGTTCTAAAAACTCAAGAGAATGTTTTAAGAAAGTTTAACAAGGGTTTAAGTTTCGTTTAGTTTTGTTTCAAGATTGGTTTGTGAAGATACTTTCACAAGAGGAAGTGGTGATCAATTCATTGGTGGTTGAGCATCAATTCATCTCTCTCGCTCTTGTCATCTAGAGAAGTTTTCCTAAACTCAATTCTAGCTTTCATTTATAATTGTTTATTGATTATCATTTCTACAAGCTAGTTTTTCATAATTGAGTTTAGTTTTGATTTACTCATTGTTTACACACACAACCTATTGAGCTTATAGTATTTACATACATAGTATATTAGGGTTGTGAGAGATTGTGACATTGAGTTGTGCTTAATTGAGTTCTCACCTTGTTTAGAGAACATTCATTTGATTTGTGAGCCTAATTGTGAGTTGCACATTGTATTACACTTGGACGCCGAGAGAAGTGGTTGGTGAGAGACGGAGTCGGTTCCAAGAGAAGTGGGATCGGTAGTAAAGCCTAGTGAGAGATAGTAATTCTGAACACTTGAGGAATGTGATACGGGCTAGTCCAACACTTGAGGTGGTAGTCAGTGTAGTTACATTGTGAGATTGTGAACGTTGATCGGTGAGCATTGAAAATCGATATTGTGTGATGTAAACGTTTTTGGGTGATCATTAAAAACCCGGTGTGATAGTGGGTTTCTCCTCGGGAGTGGGGAGTGGAGACGTAGGACGGAAGGTCCGAACTTCATGATCATATTGTGTGTTTGCATTGTTCATATTGCCCTATCACATTTGTATCTTTGGTTTATATTGTTTACCCATGTGTTGTTTATATATCCTTGCATATATTTCACCATATAGGATTTATTTCTTTGTTCATGTTGCATATTCTTACTCATAACATATTGTATATCTATCTTGTAAGAATAATTTATTAATAAGTTTTAATTGGCATAAAATCGGAATTAGATTAGCACAAGGCCCTAATCACCCCCACCTCTAAGGTCTAACAATTGGTATCAGAGCTTAGTGCTATTTGATTTAAGGTCTAATCGCCTTGAGTTAAAGATCCAAGTTATCTTATTTGTGCTAATCTAGTTTTGATTGTATTTGTCTTTCTTGCATGTATATATCATGAATATGGATGCATTTCGTTTAGGCTATGATCCAAATATTGCTCCAAAATATAGAAATTTCCCTTATGATCAATGATGCTCTAGATTTAAAATATTTGTCGAATCTAAAAATATTAATTTATGGGAAGTTATTGATTGTGCTTATATTGTGCCCACGTTAGAGAAATCCAAGTGGAGCAAACATGATAAAAAGATGTTTACAATGAACAAGTTAGTGTTAGAATTCTTGCATAATACTTTTGAACCATGTATTTCTAACGAACTTGCTCATTTTGATAGTGCTTATACTATATGAAAACTTTTTGAAGCATATCAAGGAGACTTGGAGGAGATTTGACGCGTTGTGGCGGAAACGACTTCAAGTGATAGTGGAACATCATGCACACGGGCACTAGGCGCGTGATAGCCCTAGTGTGGTATGCGAGTCTAAATTCGATAAATGATTTATCTTTTGATGAACTCGCTTGTGCTAGTGAAAAATTATTGCATGCCTGCAACAAATTACATAAAAATTTTATTGATCTTAAAAGCAAGCATGTAGTTTTAAAATCCGATCATGATGAGCTAGTGTTAAAATTGGATGTCATTGCAAAAAAAAATATCATGCTTAAAGAAAACAATGACATGTTAATTCTGAAAAATAAAAAATTAACCACATCTATAACCCCGCCAAAACGGTCACAAATGTGACTGTTTTGCAAAAACGGTCACCCTTGGTGACCGTTTCGTCGGGCCGGGCCGCCCGGATTTTTGCCCGCAACGGTCACCAAGGGTGACCTTTGCGGGCGGACCGGGCTCCGGGTTCGGGCCGCCCGGCCCGGTTTCGTTGTCCGGCTGGAACTGTTCTGGGCCTGGCCGGGTCCGGGTCGGGCACCAGCAGGGAGACCCAGACCCGGATCTAGTTCGGGTTTCCGAGCTGACCCCGGGCCGGGTTCCGGGTCGGGACCGGACCGGCGGGCTTTTTGGACAGGGCTAGGTATAGGCCAAATGTCTGCTTGAAGTGTACATGTTGCTTGTCGATCGATCTCTTAGGCAAGCTGAGGACCAAGTCGTTAGGTGAGAGTTCAGACTCTTTATTTAGTGCCTCTTGCTCCTTTCGTTGATGTGGCTCCTTGCGCTTCGAGGGTCAAAGAAAGACTTCGTGTGTGGTCTCAAGCCACACATGAATATGGCCAAGGGTTATTGAAAAGCCACACACGAAACATATGGCCTAGCGTTGTTGAAAAGGGTCTGACCGACCCATAAGTCACCATCATTAGGGCACTGCCCCCTCTATGCAAAATAAATAAATAAACATATATATATATATATGAGTGAAAAAGAAACTTTGATGGATAAAGACTTGGTATCCACTTAAGTTGACATATCGTCCGCAGACAATTATATCGATACAATATAAGTTTTAAAGTTGGTATTGTACCGATTCTGTATCTTGAGTGTATTGATATTTTCATTGATTGAGTCAATTTAAAGTTACTAGATGGTCATGTGCGATATTCTTCTTTCTTACTATATGCATGGTTTGAATGATCGTAACTAGGCTCAATGTTCCATCATATAGTTGAATTACAAGAGGCAAGACTGATTGGAGTCGTTCCTCTTAACCAGCACGTGGTGTGTCAAGAGAGAAAAATAATGGCCTGGGATCAGTGCACTAAAAAATAAATAAAGGAGTTCAGAGGTTGGTAAGCTGATCCGAGGGTCTTATACTGTTTGGCTCACTGCTTCAGCACTGGACCAGGAAATCTATGTATTTTTTTCATTAAAATATTATTTTTATCCATTTCCATCCGTAAAACTCTCATCCCATACGTTTTTATCAATAAAATATTATTTTTATCCATCAACTCATCACATCTCATCTCTTTTCTTACTTTTGAAAACAAACTGCAAACACAAGAAATGAGTCATATCATCCAACTCATCTCATCTCATCTTTAAAAATCACTCACATCATCCAATAATATAGTGACCAGCTCAAGTTATTTGGGTGCTCTCAACATTTTTAAGTGATCAAGTTGTACAAAAATGAGTTTGGAGTTACTAGACTGCTCATCACTATTCTTATGCTCTTTACATGTGAATCTCTATAAGGCTTAATTTCCGTATTTCCGGACAAACGCAAGTAGCAAGCTGCCACCCTATCTTTCTCATGCGTGTCCTGTTGCGTTCCTTTCAGATCCGCACTGATTGCATCATAACTTTGAGATTTCAATGCACAGGGCCATAAATAGAATGTTGGTTAGGTAGCTTGGGTGCTCATTTGAAACAAGGAAGTAGTGAATGGACATTGCTTCCCATCGCAAAAAGGTTTTTTAATTTATGTCCTGCAGCTTTTTAAAAGTTAGGTAAATATCTTTCTTTTTTTTTTCCTTACCCACTCATGCAACGCGTGAAAACTCGATCTTGCTTTGTTTTGACCATAAGTTGGACCAACGCACGGAAGCAAATGAAAAGTAAACAAAAATGAGAAAGAATAATTTTCATTTACGTGTTTCGGCCTAAGTCTACGTTAAAGAGCGGTGTGACAAGAAAACTATGTTGCGCGCCGTGTGGAAGTGTGCTCGATAACCAAACGAGTCGGTGAGCGATGAAAGAAAAAAACCAAACCAAATACGAGTGCAATACACCAAAATAGGACACAAATAAAAACAAAGACAGAGATTTACGTGGTTCGGCAATTGCCTACGTCCATGGGGAGAGGATAGGGAGATTTTACTATATAGAGGAGAAATATAACGGGTTACAACTCACAAAATCACTCAAATATAACCCTAATCAAAGCTCTCAACTCCATCACAATATCTCCCTCTCAAAGTGCTCAAAAAATTGCTAATTCTTTACTTAAGAAACCCTAAAAAACGTGTTTCTATTTATAACAAACTCAATCCTAAATAATGTAGGACTCTGAAAACGAATCTGCCACACCCGGGGGTGGCAGACACCACACCCCTAAAAACAGGACAGATTCTGTCACACTTGGGTATGGCAGACACCACACCCTTGACAACAGGGGACATATTCTGCCACCTAGGTGTGACAGACACCACACTAGGGTGTGGTGGAGCCTGTCTTGCTTATTTTTCACTCTTTTTTCAATTCCTTTGTCATTTTCACAATTCTCCACCTCGGTGAAGTTTTCCAAAACTGAGCCGAAACCAAACAAAGAGCATCAATGCGTCGTCTCTCCAAACTCGGCTGCACCAATGTGGTTGCCTACGTACCCCCTCTCCCAAGGGATTAAACTACCCGTAGTTCATCCAAATGGCCATCAACGGCCTCAACAATCACGAATGTACAACAAGTTTCGACAATGATCAAATTTGTTGCTCGGAACCACCTTAATGAGCATATCTGCCGGATTAGCCTTCGTGTAAATCTTCACAATCTTCCCATCACCATCTTCAAGAACATCTCGAATGAAGTGATAACGAACGTCAATGTGCTTCGTCCTCGCATAAAAAACATGATTCTTCGCTAAATGGATAGAACTCATGCTATCACAATGAATAGTGACGGATCCCTGTGATATACCAAGTTCCTCTAAAAGTCCTCGAAGCCAAATAGCCTCCTTCACAGTCTCTATAATCGCCATATATTCTACCTTCGTCGTCGACAAAGCCAACATAGACTGTAAGGTGCTGTAGGCTATCTAAAAATTACTACATATAGCTTACCCCTATCAAACACCGATAATGGAAGTTACAATCTGATGACTTCCAAAAGATTACAATTTGAAGACTTTCACGTAGGTCGATGAAGGTTACAATCTGACGACCTTCACAACAATTGATAAAAACTCTTATCAACAGCCTTCACAATCAACATCGGGAGTTATAATCTGATGACTCTCATATTTTCAAAGTACCAAAATGAAGATTACAAGATGATGGTCTTTGCAACGCTCTAGCAAAAGAGACTACAAATTAACGGTCTCTTCAAATCCAAACGCAGAGCTCACCTGTGCATCCCAGATTCAAAGCGCATAGCTCGTGGCTGTGTTCCTGGAACAAAACGCATAGGTCCTCCCTGCGTTGCCACACCAAAACGCGGAGGTCCTCCCCGTGTGTCAGTAACAAAACGGAGAAGTCCTCACTGCGTTACAATATCAAAACGCCGGAGTCAAACCTGTGTTGCAACATCAAAACGCGGGGGTCAGACCCGCGTTTTTTTTGCGTTTGACTGGTTCAAACAGAACCTGAACGGTCTTTTTAAACCGTATCTCCACTTAATGGGGTCGGTTACACCCCATTATGGAGAGAATGTAGGGGAATTACACCCTTTAAACCCTTGAACAGTTTCAAAACTGTTTCCCATGATTTGAGGGTGGTTACATCACACTTAGGAGTGATTTAAGCTGTAGTTATACCCCCTTAATCCCCTATAAATAAGAAGAAACTCAACCGAGTTAAGGGTTGGAACTTCTTGGCTCGTATTGACCCTGGAGCTTGGCAGCGAGGAGGAGATCTTTGGCTAACTTTTTGGGGGATCTTCGATCTGGTATCTTGGAGCTTCTTATAGAAACAAAGTTCTTGGAGTATTCCCTTAGCTTATTAACCGAACTTTCAGTTCAAATCAACTCTTTTTTAAGAGTTTAAACTCGCTCTGAGTTATCAACTCGTTCAGAGTTTCAAACTTGTCACGCAAGTTCTCTACAGCGTCAAATCGTGAGGAAGAGATACCGTTCCAGTGAATCAAGACGTGCGGATCGTTAACGGAGAGCAAACTCGATGCGAACATTCGAGAGAGGCACTCCATCGCCACCGTGAAGAACCTTGAATTAAACAAAGGGGAGAATCAAGACCATTCTCCTTTTTTTTGTAATAGGAAATCCAATTGTAATCGAGATTGAGAGGGTTGTAATCATTCTTTTTCTAAGTAGTTAGAGAGAATAAATCAAATACGATTCTTTCAGCGTGACCCCTGAATACTCTTCGTAGCGCGACTAGATTGAGGGGCGGATGTAAAAAGTCTATGGATTCAAGGCATCTCAACTAGATCCATGTTCACCAAGAGTCAGTCCTGTCCAATCATGGACTAAGGGTTCCAATTCAAACCTCACGATCAGTGAGTAATTTCGAGTCTTTCCAATAGGCTTGAGAGAGTTCATATCGAGAGAAAGACCGATGCAACAAGTCATTCGTTCATTCAAATGTGAACGATTTATTCCTACGGTCCTCTCGGGATGTCAATGCTGCTCATATGCGGCCAAAATATTGGTGTTCGACCAATTAACGAATGTTGCCTTGCCCAACCAACAACGACGTTTGCATAGGAAGAAGTCTCCAGAGACCAAGTACCTTAGAGTCACTTCTAACATGATCGGCAGAGGGAGATCATCAGTCCCTAGCTCCGACGAGTTAGAGAAAGATCAGTCTCCTAGCTTGAAAGACCCCCTGAATAGGTCCGATGGAATTTATCAACATACTCAGACTCAAACAGGAACCATTCCCCATGTCAACTATCGGAGGTTAGCCAGAGGAACCAATACCGAGGATGAACACTCAGCTATTGTGGAGTCTCAATCATCAAGTTTCTTTGTTGAACATGAGAGCTCCGCTTATATGATGGAAAACCATGAAGATCTCGCAAAGAGACTTGATGAGCAGGAGACCATGATCAAATCTCAGCAGGAGGCCATCGATGAACTCTTGGCCATGATGAATCAAATCGTCGCAGACAAGGCAATATCTCAGAAGACAGATTCACCACCTAGGTAAGAATCCTCCCGGAGAGGAAAAATATCTTCATCCCGACCTCACACAAGCAAAGGGAAGGAAAAGTGGTTGATGACACGGCTTCTGACCAAGAAGCCCACAATCTGGAATCTTCCTCTGATGAAGGAAGAGAGACTGAGAACGAGCAAAATCTCTAATTTGCCAAAATGGAAGAATTAGAAGCCCGCCTCAATGCTACTGCAACAGAAACGAGCTCCAAGACGAGGGAGTTGTCAGACCCTATCCTGCTGAATGGGATGCAACCATTTATACTCTAAAGTTTGAAGTCCCGACGCTACAAACTTTTAACGGCACGGGATCACCGAACCAACATATCTATCATTTCAAGTTACAGACTGGGAATGTGATATCAAACGATGCCATACTGACTCGATTATTTATTGGTATCCTTAAGGGAGTTGCCTTTGAATGGTTCAGGAAACTGCCTACGGGATGTATCCAAAAATGGGCGGATCTAGAGAGACTCTTCCTATCAAGATTTTTTAAAGAGGATACAGAAGTCTCCATCCATACCCTTCTCGTCACTAAGTAGAAGAAGAGGGAGTCTGTCAAAGCCTTCGTCAAGAGGTTTTGCAACATGGCTCTACGATGTCCGATAGGTATGACACAGTCTACCCTAGTGAAGACCTGTCGACACAACTTGCATACCGACCTTCTAGCACAAATGAGGGTTGCAGAATGCTATTTCTGGAGACAACTAATCTCTCAAGGCGAACAGGTTCAAAAAATTATTGCCAGGATCAAAGCTGAAGAACAAAGTAAGCAGGATCAACCTGAGTAATCGGACCAAGCCCAATCTTTCTAGTCAGAAGGGCAAGGCACTACGGTCACTGAAGCTAATCATCTTTAGTAGGATGGTAGATCCAACAACTATCACGTTAACAGTTACCTCTGATAGTCAAACTTGTTATATAGTGGCCCACTAGGCGATGTGCCATGTCTACCCTTTTCCCCCATGCACTTGTTTAAGCCTGGGGGTTGATTTATTTATAGTTCATTGAATTATGAGTAATAAATTTTTTGAGTTGTTATGTTCAATAGAATACATCTGTCAACCACGAAACCTACCAAAACTATTACGTTAATATTTACCTCTTATAGTCCACCAACTAGGATGACGGGTCCACCAAAACTATCACGTTAATGATCACCTCTGATAGTCCATTTCCCCCAAATTCTCCTGCCAATCATTTTCAATAGGATGGTAGGTTTACAAAACTATCACGTTAACATTTATCACTGATAGTCCATCAATCTGCCAATCCTCTTCAAGTAGGATGGCGGGTCCATCAAAACTATCACGTTAATGATCACCTTTGATAGTCCATTTACCACAAATTCCCCCACCAATCCTCTTTAATAGGATGGCGGGTCCATCAAAATTATCACGTTAACATTACCTTTGATAGCCTATCAATCTGCCAATCCTCTTCAATAGGATGGCAAGTACATAAAACTATCACTTTAACAGTTACCTCTGATAGTTCATCAACTTGCCAATCTTCTTCAATAGGATGGTAGGTCCACAAAACTATCACGTTAACAGCTACCTTTGATAGTCAAACTCATCAGATAATGGCCTACCAGGTGATATGCCTCTATTCTGACTTCATGCATGGATAGTGCCTCACTAGGCGATGCGTCTTGTCTACCTCTTTTTATTCTCCTGCTAAGTCTTAATCAAGACTGGGGGTTGGTTACTTGGAATCCATTGGATTAAGAGTAACGAATCTTTCACATCGTCGAGTTAACATTACACCTATTTTGTCACGTTAACAATATACCTCTGGCAATCAACTTATCAATCATTATTAATAGGATGATAGATCCTCAAAATTGCTCAAATCGCAATCTTCCCCAACAAGACACTAAGTCTTCAAAATCTTGTTCAAATCATAAGTATCAAAATTCATCGCTTCTGGTGATAAACTCACCTAGCAAGTTTCCCCAACGAGAAGCTAATTCCCAAAACCTTGTGCAAGTCACAAGTATAAATTCCTATCACGTTAATATCACACCTCGGACAACCAATCAACTTATCAATCCTCTTCAATAGGATGATAAGTCCACAAAGTTGCTTCAATCGCAACACAAATTCCTATCATGTTAATATCACACCTCTAACAACCAATCAACTTAACAATCCTCTTCAATAGGATGATAAGTCCCACAAAGTTGCTCCAATCGCAACACAAATCCTGTCACGTTAATGTTAGCCCTCTTGTTTTGATGATATTTTACAACCACCATTATCGGTACTAATTGTTTATTGAGTGATAATGTAGTTAATATATACAAGACATATGGAGGATTGGATGGAATATGAGCTACAACGATGATATCCAAAGTAGAAGGAGGCATAGTGATGAAGCAACGTTTATTCAAGAACACCAAATGTAATAAGAAGCTTCATCAAACTCAAGCTATATCAAGACTCGAAGAATTATATTCTATGTGAGGATATTAGCTAGTTTTTATTTTCTCTCTAGTGCTAGAATGTAGGCAAGTAGTTTAGATTTCATTTGAAGCTATTGGGATATCACACACAAGTTTTCATACTTATAGTTTTGAGCGTTTTCACAAAATATCATTTTTTCACAAGTATGAGGACCTATTCATAAAATTCATTTTCTAAACAATTTGTTTTTAGTGTTAAAAATATTTTACAAAGTTTCATAATTTTTGGAAGTTAATTAAATATTTTACAGATTTTTTAAGAGAGTCAAAAACAGTTTTTGCATGTATCAGTTTGCGGTCGACCGTCACGGTCGATCGCGCCTGAGTTCTTTTCTGAGTAGGCAGCAGAAACTTTCGCGGTCGACCGCTACGGTCGACTGTGAGCTCGAATATTCCTACGGTTGATCGCCACGGTCGACCGCAGAAGTCTCTAGAAATTTTCCAAGTTTCAAAGCTGGCTCGCGATCGACCGCAAGAATTGTACGGTCGACCGCCTCTTATTCAAATGGTCTTTTTAGGTACAGATTTCAGCGCTGATTTTTCTAGGATTTGGGGGATTAGGGTATGGGTTTAAACAGCTGTATTTTCTCCTATTTAAACCCTCTATACTCCTTCTTCCTCAAGTGTCCCAAGCTTTTGAAAAACCAGAGATCTGTTTTACTGAGAGCTAAAATTTTCAAACCTGATTTTCTCTGTTTTTAGTTTCACTTCCCAGCTTCAGTGTAATCTTTCTCCTTGCCATAGGAATATTGTAAAGAGAGAGTTTTTACACCATTACTATTGTTGAGAGCTTGATCTTGTGAAGATCAACTATATGGGAGTGTGATCTTGTGGTGATCAACTGTGTAGTTGTGAGATCTCGTGGAGATTGTTGTGTAGGAGAAGTTCCGGCTTCCAAACCGGGTTGTCTAGTGGATTCTCCTCGAGAGTGGGGAGAGGGGATATAGTTCAGCGGGCCGAACCTCATTAACACATCGTGCGTCACTTGGATAAGGATTTCTCACTCTATCTCCTTTACATTTCTTGTTCATTATTGTGGTGTATTGCTTGTCTTATTTTTATTGCACTATTATAGCCTTAAGACTCTAATCACCCCCTCTCTAGGGTCCAATAATTGGTATCAGAGCTTGGTCTCTATATTAGTTTTTTGTCTAACCACCTTAGAGAAAAGATCTTATGGAGGCTTCAATGAATGTGCATATGTTAGAGGGACAATCCACCACTAGACCACGCCTTTTCACTAGTAGTAATTTTGCTTATTGGAAGGCTAGGATGAGGATTTACCTTCGTTGCATTGATCTTGACATTCTAGGACTCGTAGAGAAGAAATATGTAAAAAAGCCTAAAGTCGGGAACATGACCGATGGAGAAAGGCACCAAGCCAATCTCAATGCAAAGGCCATGAATGCCTTAATTTGCGGTCTTTCCCCTAATGAGTATAATAGGGTTTCCATGTGTACAACCGCATACGAAATATGGGTAAAATTATGAATTACACATGAAGGAACCCCCAAGTTAAGGAATCCAAAATTAGTGGGCTTATGCATGAATATGAGTTATTTAAGATGCTTCCAAATGAATCCATTGATTCTATGTTTTCTCGCTTCACTAACATAATCAATGAATTGCATGGTCTTGACAAGAAATTAACTATCCAAGAGACGAACTACAAGATCTTTCGTTCATTGACTCCAATATGGGAACCCAAAGCTACGGCCATAAAGGAAGCTCATGATTTCACCACTCTAGCTCTCGATGGCCTCATCGGCAAGCTTAAGGTTCATGAGAAAAAGCTTAAGGGAAAGGAGAAGGAGGAAGTGTCTCCACGGGAAGTTGAGGAGCCATCACCAAAGATGAAAATCATAGTTCTCAAAGGAGCTAGTGACAACTCCTCATCATCATCGTCGGAGAGTGAAGTTGATTTTTCTAGAGAAGTGGCTCACCTCTCTAGAAGAATCTCTAGACTCATTAAAATGATCAAGAAGTTTAATCCCCGATCTAACAATAAATTTTCTTCATGTGTAGGAAAATATTTTGAATGCAATGAACCGGGTCTGCCCCAAGCTCAAGGAGAAATATATGAAGTACAAGAAGAAGAAAGCCATGTATGTCGGATTGGAAGAATCCGAACCAAGTGATTCGGATAGCAATGAAGAAGGAGCTAAACTTGCTCTTCATGATCCCAACATTTGCTTCATGGCCTATGAAAAGGAGGTAGTTTCCGACACCGAAAGTGAATCCTTTTATATGCAATGTGATCTAGCTACGGCTTTGGAAGAATTGAACGTTGAGTTTAAAAGGATGTCAAAAGAATTATCTTCCTTTAAAATGTTGCATGCTTCTTGTGATGCCAAACTAGAACAACTACAAACCTCTCTTGCATTAAAAGATGAATTGCTAGGGGATCTTGATTTTAAAAACAAACAATTAAGATCCAAGATTAAAAGACTAGAAATTAAGAGTGGTAGGATTAGACCCACTCATGCTTATGCTAATCATCATCACCATGGTAGAAATATATTTCATAGATATTATGCTCCTACACACAAGAGAAATTTTGTGTGCACATATTGCATGAAACGTGGTTATATTTCTACTCATTGTAGGATCAAAGATAATCATGATTTTTATGGCATGACATGGGTACCCAAAGGTACCAAGCTTACTAACCACTAAGGTACCAAACTTACTAACCATCAAGGACTCAAGCTTACTACATCTTCATTAGGGAATATCACGACAATAACGTAGAGAGATGTGGTACCTTGATAGTGGTTGCTCACATCATATGATGGGCAACAAAGAGCAATTTGCAACCCTATCAAGGATTGAAGGAGGTAGCGTCTCCTTCGGTGATGGAGGGAAAGGTAAAATCATTGGTATTGGATGTATAGATAAGACACCCTCTTCCGTTATAGAAGATGTTTATTTGGTTAATGGCTTGAATCATAATCTTCTTAGCATTAGCCAATTGATTGATAAAGGTTTTGATGTTTCTTTTAAACCGGACAAATACATTATTAGTATGAATGGAAAATGTGTTTTTGTTGCTAATAGAAAATCTAATGTGTATATTTTTGAGATGAATGAATTAGTGAATCAAGATGTGAAGTGCCTTGCGGCAATTGATGAAAACCCTTGGATTTGGCATAAAAGATTTGGACATGCAAACATGGAATTGATATCCAAATTGTCCAAGAGGAATCTTGTTAAAGGATTATCAAACTTGCATTTCATCAAAAATACCATATGCGAAGATTGTGCTAAAGGTAAACAAACTAAGTATACCTTCAAATCCATCAATGAGGTATCAACTTCTAAACCTTTGCAATTACTTCATCTTGATTTATTTAGTCCTATGTGTGTTACCTCTATTGGAGAAAAACACTATGTATTTGTTATCATTGATGATTTTTCTCATTTTACATGGACAATCTTTCTTGCTAGTAAAGATGAATATTTTGATGAATTTTCAAATCATGTTAAGAGAATTAGAAATAAAAAAGATTTAAAAGTTGTTAAAATAAGAAGTGATCATGGTGGTGAATTTCAAAATATCTCTTTTTATGATTTTTATACGCATCGTGGTATAACTCATATGTTTTCCACTCCAAGAACACCACAACAAAATGGTGTTGTTGAACGAAAAAATCGAACCATACAAGAGATGGCACGAACTATGTTAAACTTCTTTGATTTGCCTAAATACTTTTGGGCGGAAGCCGTCAATACGACTTGCCATGTTTTAAATCGTGTTTTGATTAGACCAAAACTTAAGAAAACTCCTTATGAACTATTTTATTGCAAAACTCCTTTTATTGGATATTTTCGTATCTTTAATTGTAAATGTTTTGTTTTAAATATAAAAGATCACCATGATAAATTTGATTCTAAAATTGATATTGGTATTTTTCTAGGATATGCACCTCGAAGTAAAGCTTATAGAATCTTCAACAAACGAACTCTTGTTGTTGAAGAATCTATAAACATTACTTTTGATGAGACTAATATTGGTTTACAAGTTGGTTTGCCTAGGGAAGATGATGATGATGTTGAGGGAGGATTGGATTTTTTTTCAAATAAATAAAACACTCTCAATAGATGTTCAAAAAGATGGGGAAAGCACAAACAACATTCAAGAGCAAGAACAAGAAGAACTCTCCATAACATGGAAATTTGCACCAAATCATCCAAATGAGCAAAACATTAGAAATCCCTCACAAGGGGTTCTAACTCGCTCAAAAGCTTTGAGTGAGTGTGGTAATGTTGCTTTTCTATCTCAAATAGAACCTAAGAAGATAAATGATGCTTTACATGATGAATTTTGGGTTTCAGCTATGCATGATGAACTAAACAATTTTTGAAAAAATGATGTTTGGAAACTAGTTCCTAGACCTAACAATGCTAGTGTAATTGAAACAAAATGGGTTTTTAGAAACAAACTTGATGAACATGACATTGTTACTAGAAATAAAGCTTGTTTGGTTGCCCAAGGATACAATCAAAAGGAGGGCATAGACTATGATGAAACCTTTGCACCGGTTGTAAGGTTAGAATCTATTAGGATGTTTTTGGTATTTGCTAGCTTTAAAGATTTCAAATTGTTTCAAATAGATGTTAAAAGTGCCTTTTTAAATGGTTTTATAGAAGAGGAAGTATATGTTGAGTAAACCCCAGGTTTTATAGATTATTCTTTTCCTAATCATGTTTACTGGGTTTAAAAAACATTATATGGGTTGAAACAAGCTCCTAGAGCTTGGTATGCTCGCCTCTCTTGTTTTTTTCTTGAAAATGGCTTCTCTAAAGGAAAAATTGATAATACTCTTTTTGTGAGAAAAAGGAAAAATAATTTTATTTTAATTCAAATATATGTTAATGATATCATTTTCGGTGCTACTAATGAATCTCTTTGTAAGGATTTTTCTAAAGTTATGCAAGATCACTTTGAGATGAGCATGATGGGAGAGCTCACATTCTTTCTCGGGCTCCAAGTCAAGCAAACTAAGAATAGGATATTCATTTCTCAAAGCAAGTATGCTAGAGAATTGGTAAAAAAATTTAATTTGGAGAACTCTAAGCATGCACCAACTCCCATGAGTACAAGTGTCAAGCTTGATGCGGATGATAGTTGTGAGGATGTGGACCAAAAACTATACCGAGGTATGATAGGTAGTCTTCTTTATCTCACCGCTAGTAGACCCGATATCATGTTTAGTGTGTGTGCATGTGCATGTTTTCAAGCTTCTCCTAAAGCATCTCATTTGATTTCCATTAAGAGAAGTATTAAATATGTTCATGGAATAATTGATCTTGGTTTGTTTTATCCAAAGAGTACCTCTTTTGATTTATATGGTTTTTGTGATGCCGACTTTGCCGGATGTAAGGTAGATCGCAAAAGTACTAGTGAAACATGCTAATTCTTGAGAAATTTTCTTGTTTCTTAGGCTTCCAAGAAATAAAATTGTGTTGCATTATCCACTACGAAAGCGGAATATATTACCGCCGGCTTATGTTGTGCTCAAGTTTTGTGAATGAAACAAAGCTTAGTTGACTATTATTTGAATTTTCAAAATATAAATTTCTTTTGTGATAACACTAGTGCTATCAATATTTCAAAAAATTTGGTTTTGCATTCTAGAACCAAGCATATTGATGTGCGCCATCATTTCTTACGTGATCATGTAGAGAGTCAAGATGTTTCTCTTATGTTTGTTGACACAAAATCTCAATTAGCGGACATCTTTACCAAGCCTCTTAGTGAAGATGATTTTTGTCGCATAAGAAATGGTTTGGGCTTATGCACTATGTAAAAGTTCTATTTGCTTGCTTAATTAGTTGTATTTCACATGCATTTTTGTTTATATTTTTACCCCATTTTTATGGTGACAAAGGGGGAGAGAAATCTCCTTATTTGTGCACATAGTAAGGGGGAGCTCATAGATAGGAGGAACTACTATCTATAAGCTATATTTATTTTGCTCTTATATAATGGTTGGTTGTCATCATCAAAAAGAGGGAGATTGTTAGCCCTCTTATTTTGATGATGTTTTATAACCACCATTATCGGTACTAACTGCTTGTTGAGTGATAATGTAGTTAATATATATATCAAACATGTTAGTACCATACATGGAGGATTGGATGGAATATGAGCTATAACGATGATATCCAAAGGAGGAGGAGGCATAGTGATGAAGCAACGTTTATTCAAAAACATCAAATGTAATAAGAAGCTTCATCGAACTCAAGCTATATCAAGGCTCAAAGAATTATATTCTATGTGAGGATATTAGCTAGTTTTTATTTTCTCTCTAGTGCTAACATGTAGGCAAGTAGTTTAGATTTTATTTGAAGCTATTGGGATATCACACACACGTTTTCATACTTATAGTTTTGACCGTTTTCACAAAATATCATTTTTTCACAAGTATGAGGACCTATTCGTAAAATTTATTTTCCAAACAATTTGTTTTTAGTGTTAAAAATATTTTACAAAGTTGCATAATTTTTGGAAGTCAATTAAATATTTTACAGATTTTTTTAAGAGAGTCAAAAACAGTTTTTGCATGTATCAGTTTGCGGTCGACCGTCATGGTCGACCGCGCCTGAGTTCTTTTCTGAGTGGGCAGCAGAAACTTTCACGGTCGACCGTCACGGTTGACCGTGAGCTCGAAAATTCCTACAGTCGATCGCCACGGTCGACCGCAGAAGTCTCTAGAAATTTTCCAAGTTTCAAAGCTGGCTCGCGGTGGACTGCGAGAATTGTACGGTCGACCGTCGCTTAGTCAAACGGTCTTTTTGGGTACAGATTTTAGCGCTGATTTTTTTAGGATTTGGGGATTAGGGTATGGGTTTAAACAACTGTATTTTCTCCTATTTAAACCCTATATACTCCTTCTTCCTCAAGTGTCCCAAGCTTTTAAAAAACCAGAGATCTGTTTTACTGAGAGCCAAAATTTTCAAACCTGATTTTCTCTTTTTTTTTAGTTTCACTTCTCAGCTTCAGTGTAATCTTTCTCCTTGCCATAGGGACATTGTAAAGAGAGAGTTTTTACACCATTACTACTGTTGAGAGCTTGATCTTGTGAAGATCAACTGTGTGGGAGTGTGATCTTGTGGTGATCAACTGTGTAGTTATGAGATCTCGTGGAGATTGTTGTGTAGAAAAAGTTCCGGCTCCCAAACCGGGTTGTGTAGTGGATTCTCCTCGAGAGTGGGGAGCGGGGACGTAGGTCAGCGGGCCGAACCTCGTTAACACATCACGCGTCATCTTGATAACGATTTCTCACGCTATCTCCTTTACATTTGTTGTTCATTATTGTGGTGTATTGCTTGCCTTATTTTTATTGCATTATTATAGCCTTAAGATCCTAATCACTCCCCTCTAGGGTCCAACAGTTAACACTAAACTTTTGAAAAATTTACTTATTAATCCTCTTCAATAGGATGATAAGTCCACAAAGTTGCTCCAATCGCAACACAAATCCTGTCACGTTAACACTAAACCTCTGACAATTCACTTATCAATCCTCTTTAATAGGATGATAAGTCCACAAAGTTGCTCCGATCGTAATATTCTCTTGTCATGTTAACATCATACATCTGACAATCCACTTATCAATTCTCGTTAATAGGATGATAAGTCCACAAAGTTATTCCAATCGCAACACAAATTTCTGTCATGTTAACACCAAACCTCTGACAAAATCCACTTATCGACTCTCCCAAATAGAGCGATAGGTCCTCAAGGTTGCTCCGATCGTAACAAATTCTTGTCACGTTAATATCACACCTCTAATGACCAAATTAACTTATCGACTCTCCTCAATAGAATGATAGGTCCATAAACCTGTCAAGTTAACATCACACCTCTAACGACCGAATCAACTTATCGACTCTCTTTAATAGAGAGATAGACCCATAAAATACTATTAGGTTAACATAACATCTCTAACAGTCAAACCCCCCCAATGAACTTGTTAATCCTTTTTCAACAAGGGTAACAAGTTTTCATTATAAAATCCCTAGCGGATTAAAAATTTTCTAGAGTTATCCTAGTGATAATGAAGAAAATTTCTGAATTTTACTCTAAGTAAAAATTCATGCCAAGTTAATACTACACCTCTGGCACTTCCAACTTTATTTTAGTGTTTCAAGTAACATAGGAAGAAACAGCGGCGAAGCCTACGTATTCAACATCGTAGCACCAAAAATCCGTGCCTTTCACGCATGAGGGATTTTATCTCAATCCCTAATTAGAGATAAGTCTGCATCTAATACGTGCTGCTGGGTAGCTTATTCCCGTAATAATGACAAAGCCTACGTATTCAATATCATAGCAAGTTGTTATTAATAACACCAGAATCCATACCTTATACGCATGGGGGACTTTATCTCGATCCCTAATTAGAGATAAGTCTACGCCTAATACGCATTGTCGGGTAGTCTTTGACCGTAAAAAGGACAAAAGTCCACGTATTCAACATCGTGATAGGCCGTTATTAATGACATTAAAATCCATGCCTCAAATGCATGGGGGACTTTATCGAGATTCCTAATTAGAGATAAGCCTACGCCTAACACGCGTTGCCGGTTAGTCTTTTCCCATGAAAATGATAAAATCTATGTATTCAAAATCATAGCATCAAGTCTAAGAGGGTTCATTCTCTTAGCACAACATTACATGTGGAACGGACTTAGACAATCCATGTGCTAGTCCGACTCAAACGGTAGTCGGTAAAGACTTATCAAATCCATTGATGGCTGAGGGTTTGCCAAAAATCCTATGGATGTTTGAAGGCCCATCAGCTTAATGGATGTGAGCTGAGACTTGAAACAGATGAGCTAAAGACAAGTCTTAAAGACTTAGTCAAAAATGCATGAAAGCAACCACCGCGTCTCAAGCCAAAACATCAAGGTTAGAATCGCGTCACAAAACCACAACGCCGAGGTCACACCCGGGTTCCAAATTTAAAATGCAAAGTTGAGACCCGCGTCTCAAGTTCAAAACGTAGGGGTCCACTTCCGCATTCCAGAAGCATGATTATGACACATACCTTCATACGGGTCCTGTGTGGCAAATCCCTTTAACCAAGATGCCTTCGAAGCGAGTGCAGAGAATGACTCATTTATGACAAGGAATCAACAGCTCCAGGATCAGAGTTGAGATCCAAAGTATTCCGAAAATTTGTCCCAGTCAATCGCGAACTTTCAAAAACTTTGGAGGAGGTTCTATAGGCTTTCTAAAAATTACTACAGATAGCTTATCCCTATCAAACACCAATGATGGAAGTTACAATCTGACGACTTTCAGAAGGTTACAATTTGAAGACTTTCACGTAGGTCGATGAAGGTTACAATCTGACGACCTTCACAACAACTGATAAAAACTCTAATTAACAGCCTTCACAATCAACATCGGGAGTTATAATCTGATGACTCTCATATTTTCAAGGAGCCAAGACGAAGATTACAAGATGACGGTCTTTACAACGCTCTAGCAAAAGAGACTATAAATTGACGGTCTCTTCAAATCTAGACGCAGATCTCACCTGTGCGTCCCAGATTCAAAACGCATAGCTCATGGCTATGTTCCCGGAACAAAACACATAGGTCCTCCCTGTGTTGCCACACCAAAACGCGGAGGTCCTCCCCGTGTGTCAGCAACAAAACGCAGAAGTCCTCCCTGCGTTGTAATATCAAAACACCAAAGTCGAACCTGCGTTGCAACATCAAAACGCGGGGGTCAGACCCGCATTTATTTGCATTTGACTGGTTCAAACAGAACCTGAACGCTCTTTTTAAACCGTATCTCCCCTTAATGGGGTCGGTTGCACCCCATTATGGAGAGATTTTAGGGGGGATTACACCCTTTAAACCCTTGAACAATTTTAAAACTGTTTCCCATGATTTGAGGGTGGTTACACCCCACTTAGGAGTTATTTAAGGGGCAGTTACACCCCCTTAATCCCCTATAAATAAGAAGAAACTCAACCGAGTTAAGGGTTGGAACTTCTTGGCTCGTATTGACCCTGGAGCTTGGCAGCGAGGATGAGGTCTTTGGCTGACTTTTTGGGGGATCTTCGATCTGGTATCTTGGAGCTTCTTATAGCAACAAAGTTCTTGGAGTATTCCCTTAGCTTATTAACCGAACTTTCAGTTCAAATTAACTCTTTTTTAAGAGTTTAAACTCGCTCTGAGTTATCAACTTGTTCAGAGTTTCAAACTTGCCACGCAAGTTCTCTACAGCGTCAAATCGTGAGGAAGAGATACCGTTCCAGTGAATCAAGACGTGCGGATCATTAACGGAGAGCAAACTCAATGCGAACATTCGAGGGAGGCACTCCATTGCTACCGTGAAGAACCCAGAATTAAATAAAAGGGAGAATCCAGACCATTCTCCTCTCTTTGTAATCGAAAATCCAATTGTAATCGAGATTGAGAGGGTTGTAATCATTCTTTTTCTAAACAGTTAGAGAGAATAAATCAAATACAATTCTTTTATCATTTTTCTTATTATAAATTTTCCACCAAACAGGTGCATCTCTAAAACACTGGCGCACGGGTCAAATTGAACACATATCCCCTCGTAGACCGGCACTTATCCAAATCACCAACATAATCCGAATCAACACAACCAATGCACAACTGCCCATCTCTAATGTCCCACTCAAAAACTAAACCAACATTGAGAATACCTCGAATGTACCTCAAATTTCATCTCAAGGAGTCCCAATGACCCACTCCTGAATCGTGCATGTATCTCGAAACCATGCTCACCGTCTATGATAAATCCGACCTCGTACATACCATCGTGTACATCAAGCTCCCAACCACGCTCGCATATGGAGACTTCGATATTAACTCTCTATCTTCAACTATCTTTGATGAAAGATCAGTAAAAATCTTCAAATGGGCTCCCAAAGGTACACTAACTGGCTTCGTATTCATGCTGACATAAATCGCTGTAGAACCTTTTTCAAATAAGCTACATGTGTCAAAAAAATTTTACCTTTCTTTTTATCTCTGCCGATCTCCATCCCTAAAATACGTTTAGCCTCACTCAAATTTTTTATCTCAAACTTCTTTGAAAGTTGTGCCTTCAATTCATTTATAGCAGACCTGGAAATAGAGGTAACCAACATGTCATCGATATAAAACAACAAATAAATGTACGCACCTCCTTTTAACTTGCAAAAATACATGTAAGGATCAAACTGACTTCGAGTATACGAATGACCGATCATAAATCCATCGAACCGCCTATATCACTGTCGAGGAGACTGCTTCAAATCGTATAACAATTTTTTTAACCTACAAACTAACTTATCCTTCCTTACAGCTCAGAATCCTAATGGTTGAGTCATATATATTTCTTTATCAAGATTACTATGAAGAAATATCGTTTTTATATCCAACTAATCTAACTCCAAATCATATTATGTCACCAAAGCTAGCAAAATCCGAATCGAAGAGTGTTTCATCACCGGATAGAAACCTCATTATAATCAATATATTCCTCCTGTGCATAGCCCTTCGCAACTAACCTTACTCACTAACTCCAAATTGTAGAGAAAATTTAAACTTTGATAGGATTAAGAAATTACCCAACTAAACCCTAGATTGGATTCTAAATAGATCTCTTAACCACATAAAGAAAGCGAGATCCTAACGACAACCCCATAACGCTATCTCTACCGAAGCCTAGGACTCTAAGAATCAAGCTTCCACAATGAATCTTCCTCCACCCAATGCCAAAAATTCTAGATCTTAAATCTGAGCTCTGATACTAATTGTTGCGCGTCTTGCGGAAGAGTGTTCGACAACCAAACGAGTCGGTGAGCGATGAGAGAAGAAAACCAAACTAAATACGAGTGTAATTCACAAAAATACAACACAAATCAAACCAACCACAGTGATGTATATGGTTCGGCAATTGCCCATGCTACGGGGAGAGGATGTGGAGATTTTATTATATGAAGAAGAAATACAACTGGTTACAACTCATAAAATCACTCAAATATAACCCTAACCATGACCCTCAACTCCCTCACAATATCTCCCTCTCAAAGTGCTAAAAAGACTGCTAATTCTCTCATTAAGAAACCCCAAAAAATGTGTTTCTATTTATAACAAACTCAATCCTAAATAATGTAGGACTCTGAAAACGAGTCTGCCACACCCGGAGGTGGCAGACACCACACCTCTGAAAACAGGACAGATTCTGTCATACCTAGGTGTGGTAGACACCACACCTCTGACAATAGGGGACAGATCCTGCCACCTGAGTATGACAGACACCACACCAGGGTGTGGTGAAGCTCGTCTTGCTTATTTTTCACGTTTTTCTCAATTCTTTTTCTCAATTCCTTCGCCGTTTTCACATGATTTTCATATACTAAATGAATTCCTACAGAGAACAAGATCAATATAAGAAAGAAATGTAACCGTGGATATTTATTCTAGTACAAAGTAGAAGCTACCAAGGATATGTCTTCACTCTTCACCCATTGCCACCTCATGAAGAGAAACAAGTTTGATTAAGTACTTCCCTAGCGCAAAAAAACATGGCATAAAAACACACCACACTTGCTCCACTATGAGTTGTTAAACTTATATCATCAGATATTTTGTCTCACTATGAGAAAACAATTCAATCTTAACAAAGACTGATCCCACATGTGAACTATATATAATTGAGCTCCATTTGTGTCTTCATTAGCGTTCACCTTCATTACCTGTTGTCGGGCTAAATGTGAATATTATTTTTATTTTTTTATTTGATGAGAGAAGTGATTTGATGAATTTAAAGGCGCCGCTGTGTCTCAATTTTTTAAAGAAATGCTGGCTTTGGCGGTTACTGGTGTAGAATATTGTGGTCCCATGTGGAGATTTTAGATTGTTTTAGTTTTATTTAAGAGATTTTCTCGCAGCTAGAAGACTGGTTCTTCTTGCAACTTGTAGGTCTAATTTTATCTCGAAAAGGTTTAGGAATATGGAAGTAAAACAAAAAGTTGGAACTAATATATCTAACAGTAACGATTTTGTATCTGCTTGATTAATTTTCAAGTTTTGTTTAAGATTCACCTAAACTGAGAGATACCTTGTTTGTATTTTCGGCCCCATACTATAAATACGTACTGCGGTTGTTTATTTGTTGTTTTCTCGTATACCGATAAAAGAAAAATTGGGATGACAGAGACGCGAGATTAGTGGAATTGTGACCAGATTGCACTCTGAGAACATAGTAATCACGTTGAATATTGCCCGACCTGGTTAAATCTCTACAGTCTGTAGTTGTTTTCTCCTGTTCTTCATTCTTAATTTTAATCGAGAACGCCTTTTTCTAACTCACAAAGTCATGATTCTTTCCACAAAAATATTATCAAAATCTTGGTTGCAATCCAATGAGAATTGAAGTCGAGGGATCGACTAAGCATTGGTAAGTCCATGGATAGTATAAATTTCCCATGTACCTTTTGTGTTCGAGGGTCCATTATTTTTCAAGTTTTTTTTTTTTTCAAAAACTAATTACCTTCCACATATAATGTAGTTATTTATAGCTTTCGTTGTTTATGGAATTATTCTTGCGTAGTTTTTATCTTTGACTCCATGACGGAGTGGAATCATAGATTTGATGAATCTTTCCAATAACAGCTATACTGTGATTTTTTTTTTTTTTTAGTTTTTTCTCTCATATTGTATCGAATAAAACAAGGGACAACACTTCCAAGTGGAAGTGATTCCATTATTTAAGCAAACATTTTGCTAAAACACCCATAACTACATGTCCAGCTCACTTGCATATTTAATCACTTACAGGTTAACATAGGATCCTCCCTAAGAATTCCACCGTACGGACCTCTGCATAATTTCATGCACCTCCCTGACTTTCATCAATCTACACTTGACTTGCAATTTTGTTTCAGGGTCCCTAACGGAATTCATTGTTACAGTCTGAACAACATTTTTTTTAATTAAGAGGGATTCATGATAACGCTGTTGAGCAGTGGTCCTAAAAGACCGGTAACACAAATTTATTGTTTTTTTTTTCTGAACAATAACGTCGAAGAGCTTGACTGACAATTTTGTTTCCTTTTGTTTGCTTGCGCTGAGGACCACCGGTGGACATATAGAGAAAGTATCTAGTATACCTAATTTAGTTGCCCGTCGTAGGATGATTTAAGGAATGAGAGAGCTGCGACATCACAAAAACATCAGACTGTTTTGGATTATATTCACTAACAAATAGTAGTAAGAGACCACGAAATAGTCTATTGTTCAGGTATCGTTTGTGCTAGCTTCATCTTGAATAAAGAGCAGGAGTCAGAGTGAATAGGGATTAGTTCTAAATTTTGAATGAATATTACCAGTAAATAGAGACTGTTGTGATGAAAACTAGTGGTCTCACGAGTCACAACCACTTTTTTCAAATCCGCCTGCAAATAAATGAAAATGGAAGGATGACCTAAAATATTACTGAACAATCACTAGGCTTAGCTAGGTAAGTTTGCATGTAGTAAGTTTTAGAGAGAATAATACTATTAGTCACGGCAGTAGAGAAGAATACAAACTTCTAAACATCAGAGCTTTTATATGAAAATCACTTTAACTTTTGGCCAAGTTGATGATACTCACCATCCTTTTTTTTAGTCAGGAACACATTAACTTGCATACATGTTTGTAATGTCATCCCAGATTGAGTTTTCAGTTAAAAATAACTTCTAAAGATATACCATCATCCCAAACAGGTGCAAAGCATATATGTCCAATTTATTATAAAAAATAAAGAGTTTTTATTCAATATTAGTCTCCCACAAATCTTTCATGTTTTGATATTAGTCACCAAAATCACCATATTTTTCAAGTAGTTCCCCCAATTGATGTCCTCTTCAACTGATCGGTGTCGTTCTTGTAGGAGAGGGTTATAGAAAGGCTGATTTGTTGATATTTTGCTCCTCAGCTAGAGTTTTAGGAAGGGTTTTCTTGGATTGGAGGGGGGGACAAGGGAAATTTGAGGAGAGGTGAGGTTAGGGCATCGAGGAGGATTGAGTGGGTTTTTTGCCCTCCTGGATCGGAGGGAGGGAGGGAAGGAGGGGGAGGATTGAGGGGGGATGAGGTTAAGGTTTGGGAATTCAGAATTAGGGTCTACGTATTTAGATTAGGAGATCCATAGTTGTTTGAGGGGCCCAACTATGAGGGGCGATGTCGGGGGATTTGAGAGACTGTTTTCAAAATATGAAAGACTTGGATGACTAATTGAAAAATCTTTGAAGTTTATAATTAACTAGGACACACGTGGAAAACACGGGCATTAGTTAAAGTTATTTCCATGTAAAATGGGCGGCTCACATGTTTTTTGGGCTTAAAACTCAATTTGGTGTAACATCACAAACACGTACGAAACAAGTAAAGATGGCATTGATTAAAAAAAAAGAAATAGTAAATATCAACTTAGATAAAAGTTATATGAAGTCAAACGGTGAAAGTCCTAAATATTATCAGAAAGTTACGATTAAACAAAGCAGTCTCTTCTCGTGAATAATAGTGCCTCGGATATAAATCCCGAGGCTCCACCCAGCCTCCGTTGCAGGGAGTTCTTATACGTGCCCGGGCCTAGCTAGACTGTACTTTCACTACGTTGGTAACAAACACGCATCCTATTCTTTTGTCATCTCAATTTGAGAGAGAGAGAGAGAGAGAGAGAAGAGAGAGAGACTTGGCTGATTGGTTCCCTGTTTTTGAGGGAAATGACTCTCTTGAAAGCTTGCCAAAAGTGTCAAAAGTGTCACTTTTTGGCAGGCTTTCACCCAAAATCTTTTTTTTCAGAGGCGATTTTAGCTGAAAGCCTGCTAAAAGTGACAATTTTGATACTTTTGACAGGCTTTCAAAAAAGTCTTTCCCTCAAAAATAGGGAATCAAACAGCCCCTTACTGCTTGAACAAAGACACGACCCACGTGGAAAACCCCATTAAAATAAGTCTCTTCCAGCTCTCTAGGCTGTGAACAACAAGATTGCCGCCGATCGAAGCCGCCACGCCGGCGCCCAACAATTCACTAATTGCACAACCACACCCTCCTTTCCCTTTTTCATGGGGCCCCCTCCTCTTTTTCGCCATTAACTATTCTCCCCCACCTCCCCCTCCTACTTAAAAAAAACCCCCCCACCTCATTCCAATTCACTCAACCACCTCCACAATGGGAGAGCGACTCCACTCTCAGCAGTGTGAACCGATCACCTCCCCCACTTCCTCCTCCTCCGAGTACACCGCTTCCTCCACGGCCACCACCTCCTCCTCCTCCTCCTCCTCGAAGAAGCGCGAAGGCCGAGAAGTCGCGGCCACGGCGAAAAGGGCGCGGAAAAGCGAGGAGAAGCACCCCACTTACAGGGGCGTCAGGATGCGCAACTGGGGCAAGTGGGTTTCCGAAATCCGCGAGCCGAGGAAGAAATCGAGGATCTGGCTGGGCACATTCCCCACCGCCGAGATGGCGGCACGCGCGCACGACGTGGCGGCGTTGACCATCAAGGGCCCGGCGGCCTTCCTCAACTTCCCGGAGCTCGCGGCCCAGCTGCCCCGGCCCGCTACGAGCTCCCCGAAGGACATTCAGGCGGCCGCAGCGAAGGCCGCGGCCCTATCGTTCGTGGGCCAGAGTCCGACCGAACCCCGCCCGAATACGCCTTCGAGCGACAATGACGACGCTTTCTTGGATTTGCCGGACCTCTTCCTTGATTTAAGAGATAGCTTCTGCCGTTCTAGTGCTTGGATCCCGTCGACCGAGGAGGATTATATCGGTTTCCGGCTCGATGAGCCGTTGCTCTGGGACTACTGTTAATTAGATAATTATGCATGCGCTCATTTCTTATTCTATCTTTTATTTTCATTTATTTTTTTTTACTTTTTCTCTTGTGTAGTGTGATACAAGAACCTTGTAGGTCGCTTGCCTTGCAAGTTTCCAATAGAACTGTGAGGCGCTTTCTTTTCTGTAAAAGCATATACTATGAATGGGTTGCTCAATTAGTATGTTAGTTTTCCTTTTTCTTTCTTTTTATTTTTTATTTTTAAAAAATAAGTGTGTTAAAGTTCCGAGTTTCTACTTCATGTGCGTGTGAGCATGGAACGCAACCCCCCCAAGGTCTCTAATGATTTTTAGTTTTTTTTTTTTTTAATTTTTGGTTGCTTTTTGGAATTGCATTATTTGCTAAAATGTGAACGCATTTGGCTTGATCACGTGCTTGGTAAATGTACATTTTTTAGAGAATGATGATCCTTTATTTAATTGTGAAGTTGATCTTCCAACAAGAAAAGAAGGATTCCCCCAATATATTTGCTCACGTCACCATAATATGGCCTTGAACTAAAGGGAGATTTGATCCTACTTGGCATGATAATGATGTTGCTAGAAAGGTTTATTTCAAGGAGCCTATTTGAATAATTTTATGCTTAATATTCCTAATAATTTATTAGCGTTCGTGCTTGGGGGGG
>BQKN01063073.1:278594-288809 GCA_022839385.1 Asparagus kiusianus
TTCTATTGAGTGTATCATGGCCGAGATGAGATTCCCATAGAAAGAAACAAGTGAGTGGTTCATGACATCACAAGTACATTAACATAACTTCAAGGGTCTGTGCACTAAACATTTGTGGACAGTTGATGGGCTCTCGTTGGCCCATTTAGTGTGAGGTGGCAAATTTTTTCGCTTATAAATATGTGAAGAGGCACGTGCTGCGAAGATTCAGATTAATGATTTTTAATCCCATAGACGATGTAGATATGGTTGTGAAATTTGTGAGGGGGGACGAATTGGAAATCAATGTGGAAATCAATGTTATCAACTGAAAGATGAAGGGGACCATCGTCCTGCACTTGACCACTAGTTTTCTCCATACCCTTAAATTTACGAATAGCTTGTCATATTACTTGACTAATTTTGGTACTTACTTCAGAGCTTTTACTTGAATAGCTAATGTTTCACGACGTCTAAGAAAAAAAGAAGGAAAAAAAAACTAATGTTTCGAATTTAAGCTAAAAGGGTCTCATATAACAGGCTTCACCGGGTCATCATCATCGTCAAGGCCTTGACCTTTTCTTATCACAAAAGATATAGTTGTCGCCTTGAATTGACTGAACTCCAATCCCAAATCTTATGATTGGTGTAGTAGACTTTGTAAATTCCTATATTTGAGCTGAACATCTTTTTTATAGGCTAAAATTTGAACTCATGTACCAACATATTGTCTTTATGTTCTTAGATCATCGGCAAATTTTTTAATTGAGTTGTTGTGGTATAATCTTAAAGTATCTCACACCGTGTCAAAACTTTTAAGATATTATGAACACGTAGGATTGTAATTTTATACTCTAACAAAGTGCACTAAAGTAAAATTCTGTGTCAAAATCAAATTATGCAGCTTATTAGGGACTCTATCTCTAAACTCTTGTAGATTGACCTAAATCAAATGGATGATATTACTAACTAGACTAATCTTTTTGCGAACTACTTACGCACCACAGAAGAGAAGAGTATCATCAATTTCTAAGAGAAGTTAAAAGAAGATGGGTGACGCCCATGTTTTCACACATGGCTGTAGTCCAAGGTGAACCAGAGATGTAAAACCTGCCATGCACCCACACTGTGCAATAACACGTCTCACCAATCACAGTAATATCCTCTAGTGGAATTAAAAGAAGTGTAGGTATAAAACAGGCAAAATAAAAAGAAATAAACGTAATAGACATGATATGGAAAGAGATATCTCATAAATAAAAATCATGACTCAACTAAAAAACATCTGATATATGGAATAAAGAAAATATCTGGACATGAATCAACAAAAAATCGTACTAAGGCACACTGCCTTTATGATATGAAAACAAAACTCTAATGTCTGAATGAAACTATAAAACTACGGTGGAGTCTCTAATAGTAAAATCATATGACGGTGACTATGCCAGAACTCCGTCATCCGGTGGCTCTCCGAAGTCCTGAACCACCTAAAAGAAATTAAAAACAACAAAAAGAGCAACAACAAGAGCGTCAAACAGCTAAAGCAATATCACCTTCATCCGCCTCCAGATGAAGGGCTGTTAGATGAAGTGGAGGCTTTATCTATCAAGCATAGTCTACCTAGATCATTTTTCTCGTATCTAATAGAATTAATATTTAGACACCTACAATGTGAGACGTAGTACGTTGAGCGAAATAATCCAAACAAGAAAACTCTCATGTATATATCATATATCTTAAATTATAGGTATCTAAATATTAACACCGAGCTAGAGATAAACAATCTATATGGAATCAATAATTATAAACCCACAACACGAGACTGGTACGTCGAGCGAAATAATCCAAACAAGGAACTACTCATATATATACCATATGTCTTAAATTGTAAATCGCTAATCATTGACCCTAACCTAAGAATAAAATAAAGTAGTACAGAAGGTAACGACATTCATAATATCATATTTATAATATCTTTCAGTATCACTGTGAAGATAAGATAAATACCATCATATGTTCCTACGTACTTTCAAGTGTAAAGTATCTCGGTCATATATCCGAGCAATGAGTCATATACATAACTGGCATCCGCCAAAAAAATCAGGCTATCAATAACTGTTACAATGCAAATCCTTGCAAGATATGATTTATCATATTATCATGCGGATGGACTACTCTGTAGGTATCCTAAATAGTATATACGACTCATTAGTCCCATCACAATCTCAGTACGTAACATGCGTGCGGGACGACCTACCATATAGGTATCCTAAAAACAACTCACAAGCCTCATGACACCCTCGCACGGACGGACTGCAAGACAAAGCATCCAAATCCGACTAAATAGCCTATACAAATAGAATATTGACGCACTACCCCACGTAGCACTGAACTAAGCTCATCAACAATATCCATCTCGTGTATAAACTGTGTAATCAACCTCTAGCTCAGGTGTAAATAGATCAAACTTGTATTAATCCTTTTCGGGATACCCATGTGTATGCAATAGCACTGTACTTGTGTGTTCGTGAATGTACATGTAAAGAAGTGCGGCTCGAATCCCGCGAACGCATCTCGAAACTTAGAGTCTCACATGGATGGTACGGTCTTGGATGATATGATTTGGCACAACGAGAACGTTGTGAGTTTAAGTAGGGGAGTATGTAATACCCCAACCCTTGAGAGGGTGATGTGATTAGTATTGATAGATTTGATTGGAATACTCATACCACCAAGATGCATCTTCTTTTCGGAAACCAACTCCTAGAAACTCCAAAGTTAAGCGTGCTTGGCCTGGAGAAATTCTAGGATGGGTGACCCCCTGGGAAGTTTTCCAGTGAGCGTGTGAGTGAGGACAAAACGTGCTGAAAGGACATGTGGTGGTTTGTGAGGCCAGTCCATCAGATCTAATAGCGTACCGACTCTGGGATTCCGGGGCGGGGCGTTACAAATGGTACAGTGCAAAACCAACACAAGAAAAAAATCTAGAATTTTTCCTGTAAGTCGACTTATGGCAAGTCGACTTATAAGTTGACTTAGTCGACTCTAAAATCGATTTTTTGATGTCTTTTCCTGATATTTCTCAAATAAAACTTGTTCTGATTTACATGGAACATAGGAAGCAGGTTATAAACTTTTCAAATTAGTTAACAGAGATCAGATCACATGATTTAACTCTTGGATTAAAAACCAATTAATATTAACTTCATAAATAACCAAAATTCTTAGTTTTCTCATATATTACCAACATGATTATTAAAGAATGATAAATTATAAATATGAATGAAGGTATAAATTTATTTAAAACATGATTAGATTATTTAGGTATCACAAACCTAGGGTTTAAGCATAATTAATTAGCATGATAATTTAATTAGACATTAGACTAGGGTTAACACATGAGTTAAGCATGTTTAAAAGGTTAAAAACAAAAGTAAATGAAACCCTAATGATCATGATTATGATACTATCATAAACAGTAAGAAAAGGTTACTAATCTAGTATTGGTTTAAGTTTCAACATCAAAATCTATTTTTTAACACCACAGGTTAAGATTAAACATATAAACAACATATTAAACTAGTTATTTAACTATGAGGATGAGTTTGTACAAAGATAATCTTGCCTCAAGTCGCTGTTGAACTTCCCCAACACATGTGCAAGGTCTCTTCTTCAATAAAAGCCCACGATCTCTCTCCCTCTGCTCGATATCACGTTTCAAATGCCTCGAGGAACATCAAAAAATGAGATCTAGGGTTTAAGGGGAGAGGGTAGCTATGTTCTTACTTGAAAAGTGCAGAAATTAAAATTTAGAATGGCATATATAAGCCTGGGATCGAAACAAAACGGATATGACCCGAAACCCAAAAGAAATATGGTAATCAGCTGATAAGTCGACTTATCAGTGTCACAAGTCGACATATGGTAAGTCGAGTCATAAGTCGACTTAGCAGAGACTTATCAGTTTTTTTGGTTTCGTGCATGTTTGTGCATGTTTCTCTTCTTTACTCACATATATACATTGAATTGATCTCAAATCAATGCTTAACATACTCAAATATTAAAATATGTTATTTATCACCATATAACATATTTATCACATGATATTCAAATTCACGGGATTTTACATTCTTTCCCCCTTAAAAGAATTTCGTTCCCGAAATTCCGCAATCGTATTGTAGGGATTAATAATATGAGAAAATCACCAAGAGGGAATAATCCAGATAAAGAAACCCTCCCGTACACATCTCGTACCATTAATCCTCAGATATGAATCACTAGCAATATCTAAACTCAACAAACTAGAATACAAATACTCTCACTTAACCCCTAACTAAGCGGAACTAGTACGTCGGGCGAAAAATCCAAACAAGGAACCGCACATATATATACCATGTGTTCCGAATGATTAGGAGTTAGGTGTTAATACCTCATTCTAGCGTTAATTATAACTTAACCATATGAACAAATCATAAATAAGAGCAAATCATAATTAATCATTTTACCTGCTCGAACAATTGCGGGTAGTCGCGACGCATATCCTCTTCGCGCTCCTAAGAAGCCTCTTCAGCTCCCTCCCGGTTCCATTGCAATTTAACTAAATGATTCACTTTGTTTCTAAGCTTTTTATCCTCCTTGGCAAGAATACAAACTAGAATCTCAATCATAGTCAAATCATCACGGATCTCAATCTCTGGCGTGTCTAATACTTGTTGTTGCTCCTCGTCATGTAGATGCTTCTTAAGCATCAAAATATGGAAGACATCGTGTATACTCGACATTGATGCTGGAAGATCTAGCCGATATAAAAAGGCTCTAATGCACTCAACTATCCTAAAAGGATCAATATATCTTGGGGTAAGTTTTCCCCGTTTACCAAATCGCTGAACTCCCTTCATCGGTGATACCTTCAACAATACTTATTCCCTAACCTAAAACTCTAATGATCATCACCTCTGATCTGTGTAGCTCTTCTGTCTACTCTGTACAGTAAGAATGCACTCTCAAATAACTGCTACCTTCTCTGTAGTCTGTCTCACGAGCTCCGGCCTAAGTAATAGGCTGCCATCCGGTTCTGCCCAACAAATAGGCGATCTACAAGGCCTCCCGTACAATACCTTGTATAGTGTCATGTCAATAGTAGGAACCATCTCATCGACACTCTCCACCGGAAGTGCATACGCAACGACTGTGTCTATATACCTCGTTGGCATCTGTATTGTTGGGTCCTTTTGTTTTGATGATAATTTACAAACAATTTACTTCTAATGTTGTTTGTTTAGTGTTTGTATTTTGTATCTATTATAGACAAACAATATGTTGGAAGATGGATGGAATCGAGCCTCAACGATCATATCCAATGGACGTTGACGGAATAGTGGAGTGAAGCAATGCAATTCAAGTTGAAGATCCAAGTTCAAGTTTCATTCGCAAGTTTACCAAGAAGAGCTTCGTTGAAGATCATAAGCTTGCGTATATTTAGTGTAGGTTTTTATATTATGTGTCTTAGTACTTTAAGCTCAATCATACACACACATACACGTTTTGGTTTTTATATATATAGTTATATATATATACATGTTTTTGGTTTTATAGTTTTCAAGTTTATACAAAAATAATTTTATGAAAATATTGTTTTATTAGTTTATAGACTTAACAATCATAACATACATCTTTTATTAAGTCTATGAAATCAGTTTATAGAGTTTTAAAACATGGTTTATGTCCTATGTCAAAAACAAGTGTTTTTCATTTACATGTTTTGGACTATTTTGTAAAATATACAGATTTCTCTTTTGGGAGGTGTTTTTTGAAAACTAGTTTTTGTAGCATGTATATTATCATGTATACAATTATCTCCTAAAGTTTTATATTTTTTTGATTTTATTTCCAATTTTTAAAGATAGTTTAAAAATCAAATTTTTGTTTCAAAACAGGCTGATAACCTGTTATTAGTCGACTGGTCAGTCGACTGATGGCATCAGTCGACTAATGTGTCGACTAAAGAAATCGTCTGGAATGTTAAAAAGTTTCTGTTTCGTTTTGGTCGACTGACCAGTCGACTGATGAGGTCATCAGTCAACTGATAAGGTCGTTAGTCGACTGATGAGCTAGAAAATACCTCTAACGGTCAGCTCATTAGTCGACTGATAAAAACCGTTAGTCGACTGATGTTGTAATGACTAGTTTTTTCAGCCTTTGTCCTGTTTTGGATTTTTGGTCTTTTTGCCTTGTTTGCTCTTGACTTTGGGGTTCCTATAAATACCTCTACATATCCTAACTTCTAAAATAATCAAGAGAAATTTAAAAATAAGTTTAAGGGTGTTTAAGTTTGGTTTAAGTTTGTGATTTAAGAGTTTGTTTGTGAAGAGAATTTTACAAGAGCTTGAGGAAGATTATCAATTGTGTTTGAGCATCCAACTCTTCTCCCTCTCTCTCGATCTATAGAGAAGTTTTTCTAAACTCTTATCTAGATATTTATTTGTTTGTTTAAATTTTCATAAGCTTGATTTATTTGAGTTTTGTTTGTTTTATTGATACTCTTTGTTCACACACAACCTATTGAGCTTATTGTATTTACATTCATAGTATAATTTGCGGTTGTGGTTTTATAACATTGAGAGTGAGTTTAATTGTGTTCTCATCTATTATAGAGAACAAATTTATATTTGTGAGCCTAATTGTGAGTTACACATTGTATTATACTTGGACACCAAGAGAAGTGGTTGGTGAGAGACGGGGTCGGTTCCAAGAGGAGTGGGGTCCATAGTAAAGCCTAGTGAGAGGTGATAATTCCAAACACTTGAGGAAGGTGACACGGGCTAGGCCAACACTTAGAGGGTGTGAAGTATATTTGCAATTGTGTGAAGTGTATTAGAGTGCCTAATTGTGAAGTTCATCTTGTATTACACTGGTATACCAAGAGGAGTGTGTGGTGAGAGATGTGGTCATCCCAAGAGGAGTGATGTAGGTGGTAATACCTAGAGAGAGGTTGTAGTTCCTAACACTTGAGGGGGATACGGGCTAGAGACCAATACTTGAGGTGATAGTTAGTGTGTTTACATTGTGAGTGTTGTAAAGTTTTTGGTGAGCTAGAAAACCGAGTGTGAGGTGTAAACGTTTTCGGGTGATCGTTAAAAACCCAGTGTGATAGTGGATTTCTCCCCGGGAGTGGGGAGCGGAGACGTAGGACAGAAGGTCCGAACTCCGTGATTATATTATGTGTTTGCATTGTTTATTTGTGCACTATCACTCTTGTTTATTTATTGTTTATTTTACCCTTGTGTTATTTGTATATCCTTGCACATATATTGTTCATATCTCTTTTGCTAGGATATACTTGTTAATAAGTTTTAAATTGGTATAAATCGGATTAGAATAGTATAAACCCTATTCACCCCCTCTAGGGTTCTTTCCTAGTGGCATTAGGGTGTTTTCGGTCATGTTTGATGTTGGATCTTATTTATGATATGATGAACGAGACGTCAGTGAAGAGATTGTGGGAAATGCTCAATGAAAAGTATCTTACGAAGAGCGTTGAGAATCAGCTTCACTTGAAGAAGATGTTTTATCAGTTCAAGATGAAGAGGGGAGTTTCCATTAGGGAGTGTGTAAATAACTTCACGAAGTTACTTTTAGATATGACCAATGTGGACATCATGGTTGAGACTGAAGATAAGATGATGCTACTTTTGTGTTCGTTACCAGAAGATGATTATGGGTACTGTTAGTTACAAAGAGGTGACCTCAGCGTTAGTGTTTTATGAGTTGAGGAAGAGTGATGGCGAACCCTCCGAAAAGGCTTCGGGAGATGCATTAGCAGTTCGAGGTTGTAGTCCAAACTGTCGCTAGTTCAATTACTCAAAGTCAAAGAATAGAGGTGGTCATAAGAGTGTTGGTAGAAATCAATATGTCTTTTGTAAAGAAGATGAATATTGGAAGAACGAGTACCCAAAGTTGAAGGACAAACCCAGGAAGAACAAGGGGAAAGCTGTACAGGCTTCAGAGGTGAATGTTGCTAAAGCTGTTAATGACCATTCAGATTCAAATTCTTCATGCTATTCATGTCCTGCACTACCGTTAGTTTTCTATGCCGACTCTATGGAGTGGATGTTGGATTCGAGATCTATATTTCACATTTGCCCTAGGAGGGATTGGTTCTCTAGCGTTGAGAAGTTGAAAAGAGGGGATGTCGTGCTTATGGGTAATGATCACGTATGGTCTATTGGTGGAATTAGTACAGTCCGGATTAGGATGCATGACGGGGTGATTATGGAGTTGAAAGAAGTGAGGTTCGTGCCGCAGTTGATGAAGGATATTATTTTTCTTGGTACATTGGAGGCAGCAGGTTATTGGGTGATCTTAGAGGATGCTACTTTGAAGGTCACGAAGAATTCTATGGTGGGGATGCGAGATGTCAGGAAAATCAACCTATACTACTTGTTTGTGGGAAAATTTGTAATAAGAAAATAAAAAAATTGAATTTGATTTATTCCCTCTAACTGCTTAGAAAAAGAATATTTACAACTCTCTCAATCTCGATTATAATTTGAATTTCTGATTACAAAAGAGAAGAGAATTGATATAAATCCTCCCATTTGATTAACTTTGGGTTCTTCACAGTGGTGATGAAGTGCCTCTCTCGAATGCTCACGTTGAGTTTGCTCTCCATTGACGATCCGACGTTTCACTTCACTGGAACGGTATCTTCTCCTCATGTTTTAACGCTGTGGAGGACTTGCGTGGCAAGTTTAAAACTCTGAATGAGTTGATAACCCAGAGTGAGTTTAAACTCTTGAAAAAGAGTTGATTTCAACCGAAAATCAGTTAATAAGCCAATGATGAAAGCTCCTTGATCTCGGTTGCAGAAGAACACTTCCAGATCGGATGATTGAAGAAGCCCTTTGCTGATCTCTAGATCTGAAAATGTTCTAAAGATTCCCAGATCTCCAGCCCCCAATTAAGCTGATTTTTCAGCTATTTATAGGAGATTAGGGGGTGTAACCGCCCTTAAAATCGCACCTTTGCAGGGCTTATGGGATGTAACCGCCCCCTTAAATCACTCCTGAGTAGAATTATGATCCCCTCAGATCGTGGAAAATGGTTTTGAAACTGTTCAGCTCGTGTTTGAATAAGTCAAACGCAAGAATTACGCTCTAGCATGAATTCTACATTCAAACGCAGCGTCTGGAAGCTTGTAATGTCTAGAAGCTCGGACGTAGGGTCTGGAAGCTCGTTTGTAACGTCTGGAAGCTGTGTTGGCAGCTTGTTGGAAGCTACATTGGCAGCTTGTATAAAGCTGCGTTGGCAGTATTTAAGACCTGCATTTGGCGGCGGATGGAAGCTGTGTTGGTAGCTTTTGGAAGCTGAGTTTGCAGCCAAACATGTGCTACGTTAGCAGCTGGATCTGAGCTGTGTTTGTAGTATTTGGAGCTTAATGTGAGCTACGTTTACACTACGTCAGCGGCTATATATGAACGTGGTGTGTCTTGATGCTGGTACGCAGGAGGTACATCCGCGTCTTGATGCTGAAACACGGGGAGGACTTCCGCATCTTAATTTGAGGAGACCGTCAATTTGTAGTCTCTTTTTGTCAGAGTATTTCGAAGATCATCATCTTGTAATCTTCACCTTGGTTCCTTGACATATGAGAGTCGTCAGATTGTAACTCCTAATATTGATTGTGAAGGCTATTGAATTAGAGCTTTCATTAGTTGTTGTGAATGTCGTCAGATTGTAACCTTCATCGATCTACATGAAAGTCTTCAAATTATAGTTTTCTGGAAGCCGTCAAATTGTAATTTTTATCATCGGTGTTTGATGGGGATCAACTATCTATAATGATTTTTAGACAGTCTACAGAACCCCCTCAAAAGTTTTCAAAAATTCACGATTGACTGGGATAAATTTTCGAAATATTTTGGATCTCAACTTTGATCTTGGAGATGTTGACTCCTTGTCACAAAGGAGTTGTTCTCTGCACCGGCTTCAAAGGCATCTCTCCATCTTGTTTTTCAGAGAAGCATTTCTAAACTCTTATCTAGCTTTACATTTGCATATTTGTTTGATTATCATTCTTTAAAGATAGTTTTTATATTGAGTTTAGTTGATTTGATTTCACTCAATTGTTTACACACACCCACTTAAGCTTATTGTATTTGCATACATTGTATATTAGGGTTGGTGAGAATTGTAACAATTGAGTGTGAGCTTTCATTGTGTTCTCATCCATATTAG
>BQKN01063073.1:322586-353165 GCA_022839385.1 Asparagus kiusianus
ACTGTCTCGCTGGCGAGACAGCAAACACTGTCTCGCTGGCGAGACAGTTCATATCTGTCAATTTTGGGTGATTTTCTCAGTTTTGAGTGATTTTCTATGTTTGGATATCTATTAGCATTTTTTGACGCCTACAATGACCAGAGTGTCATACTCATCAGCCATTGGTAGTCTCATGTATGCAATTGTTTGCACGAGGTAGGATATCGCCCATGCAGTGGGAGTTGTAAGTAGGTTTGCCAGCCATCCAGGGAAGCAACATTAGGAGACCGTGAAGTGGATATTGTGATACTAGAGAGGGACTATGAATATGCCATTGTGTTTTGGGAGAAAGGAGTTGGTACTATAGGGATACGTGGATGCAGACTTTGCCGGTGATCATGACACGAGGCGAAGTACCATGGGGTATATTTTTACCTTAGGCTCGACAGCAGTGAGCTGGGTCTTACGTTTGTAGAAGATAGTAACGTTGTCCACGACTGAGGCAGAGTATGTTGCAGTGACTGAAGCTAGCAAGAAGATGATTATGTTGACCGTATGTCTGGAAGAGTTGGGTCTGAAGCGAAGGAACGAAGTTCTTTATTGTGATAGCCAGAGTGCTATACACCTTATCAAGAATCTAATATATCATGCCAGAATGAAGCACATTGACGTGCGTTACCACTTCATACGCTCACTGATAGAGGACGGAAAATTACTATTAGAGAAAATTTTGAGGATCTAAAATCCTACAAATATATTGACTAAGGCAGTGACCATCGAGAAACTAGAGTTGTGCGTAACTTCAGTTGGCCTTCACGTGTAATAGATGAGGACGAAGCCATACTAGGAGGATAGGTGGGATCACTAAGAATGATGTTGATTGAAGAAAGAAATTTTTCCGGGGAGGAGAAGATGCTTGCGAAGATGGCTGAAGTTCAGGAGAACTTATTGATGGAGGTTTCGTCTCCAAGTGGGAGATTTTTGGTTTTGGGAGTGTAGACCCAAACCTTGAACAAAATCAAAAGCTAAAAAAATCTAGACCGGTCAACCAAAGGGAACATCAGTTGATCGATTCGAACATAAGGAAAATAGGAAAGTCGACTGATACGAATTATTAGTCGATCGATAACGTGCGCGAGCAATCCTGAGAAAAAAAACCTTCTGGTCGGTCGACTGACACCAAGCGATCGGTCGACCGATGGCGGTTTTTCCAGTTTCTGGCCCGTTTGAAAACCTGTTTGAGTTAGGATTATATATATATTCGTAAATGTTTTTAGGGTTGAAAATACACGAAAAAAGTGGGTTTTGAGAGCACTTTAAGATTAGAGATTTTAGAGAGAGTGTGGCCTATTGTAAGTATTATAATCTTCTTCAATAATCAAGGAATTTCTGGTGTGGCTCCCGAGGACGTAGGCACGTTTGCCAAACCTCGTTAAATCTGGTGTTCTCTCTTATATTTATTCTTTCCTGCAAGTTTTTCGATTCACTGTAATTTCTTGCTTGCTAATTGTTCGTCACAAGATCACGGGTTGTCGATTGTTAACCCCAATAATTAGGATATTGGGTCTTATCATGATTAGGAGTTTGAATCCTATTCTAATTAGGAAGTTAGGCTAGAGATAGGATTTTGGTTTCCCTATATATATTCTTCTATTGTTAGAGGAAAAACCAAGCAGAGGAGAGAGAGTCAATATTCTTGTAATCTAGGGTTAGCAAAGGGAGAAACCTGATTCAAGATAATTGTGCAAGAGACGAGAGTTTCGTAGCCTTTGTCCGTGTAAAAGATTACATCATTGAGAGAGAGTTTTGCAGTCGTTGTCCGTACAAAAGATTGTAAGGAGAGGGCTTTGGAGAGAATATGAGAGTTGATTATGTATGTGAGGTTAAGAGATTGAGAGACAAGAGTTGAGTAGTTCCTCTTGTAGTTCTTCCTAATACATAGTCGATTTCTTGTATTGATGCCCCGAGGACGTAGGTTGAAGTTGGTCGACCGAACCACGTAAATCTCAGTATTCTTTCTTATTGATTATGGTTGTTTTCTATCTTGTTGATTGTGCGTTGACTTCCGAGTTATGTATATCATAGTAGGCGGGGAGACTAAATTCCCTAACAAGTAATATCAGAGTCATGATGATGGATCTGAGAGCGAGTTCGCAAGATAGAAGATGACGTCGTGTAAGATTGAAGATCGATGTTATAAGAATCAAGACGAAGAAAAAGACGAAGAAAAAAGGGACTAGTGATTGCAAGCTAGAAGATTGCCAGCAAGAGGAGGATCACCAGTGATTTATCAGTGTCTGGCGAGGATAGATGCAAGCTGTAGGTCACAACGGCGGCGAACAATAAAAAATACTCGCAGGATTTCTCTTGCACCAGAGGAGGAGAGCAAGGGCACGTGATCTATTCATGTGAGAGGATTTAGTCAGGTAGGGTCTGCATGAGAACAAAGGAATTATGTTCATGTAGGAACTCTGCTCAATGCTCACGCTGTGAAAAAAGAAAAAGAAAAGAAAAAAAGGTACTGGAAGGAAATACTATAGTGGCGGCAAGAACACTATTCACATGGGTGAGAATTTGTTTACAAACTATTAAATCAAATCTGACGGTGTAAATTGATTTGTCTTTTGATTAAGGATTTGGAGGCGGATTTTGATGATTCAGGAGCCATTCCTAAGGTTTTTTTGATGTACTGAGTTCATTTTTAATGTTAGTTTAATCAAATTCAATTTCTATAGTGACTGATTTTAATTTTTATTGTGGTTAGAGGATTATCACTTTTTCGGGTCTGAAGTTCGATATTCCGCTATTCAACAACAACACAAATTTTGCAGCATGGAAGATAGAGCAAATGAGTATACGACAGATGAGACTGGTATAGAGAATCAGACGTGATTTTAGTAGTAAGTTGTCGGCATATAATTATTCAGAGCCATTGCGAGAGCAGGAGTTGGTTGGTGTGTAGACTCGAGGAGGACAGTGCCAGATTATGTGGAGCTTGCAAGCGGGCATGACTGAGTGACACACATGCTAATGGTGATGGTGGCATTAGATTTGAAGACGATGAGCACTCATATTCTGTCCAAGTCAAATTGTGGAGGAGATGAAGACATCCGGCTCGTAGTGTGGAGTATGAGAGGTGCACCGATATGATTTGAGACGAACGATATAGGTTGAGTACAAGGACAACAAGTGAGAGAAGGATACTGTCAAGTTCAGTTTGGGAGGACAAGTATGGTTGATTTGCTTCTGATATTAGAGGTGGCGAAGATCTCTTGGTGTACACAAGAGAGATAGAGGCGCCATGACGAAGTAGATGATAGCGAGGGTCACGGGACGTCCCAGTTTGAGTGAAAGTGCTTCAATTCGAAGTGTAAAAGAATAAAAGACGCTAGCAGGAGGTATAATTTTAAGACAGCGATGATATATCTTCAATGGAGTTTGGGAATCAAATCAAATTTGGAGATTTTTGGGATTATCTTTGATTCATTCTATAACTTCATGAGAATTAGATAGGGTTAGAGATCTATCATGATTAGGAGATTGAGTCTCATTATGATTAGGAGTTTGAATCCTATTCTAATTAGGAAGTTAGGCTAGAGATAGAGTTTTGGTTTCTGTATATATATTCTTCTATTGTTAGAGGAAAAACCAAGCAGATGAGAGAGAGTTAATATTCTTGTAATCTAGGGTTAGCAGAGGGCGTAGCCTGATTCAAGAATATTATGTGAGAGGCGAGGATTTCGTAGTTTTTGTTCGTGCAAAAGATTACATCTTTGGGAGAAAGTTTCGCAGTCTTTGTCCGTTCAAAAGATTGTAAGGAGAGGGTTTTGGAGAGAATATGAGAGTTGATTATTTATGTGAGGTTGAGAGATTGAGAGACGAGAGTTGAGTGGTTCCTCTTGTAATTCTTCCTAATACATAGTGGATTTCTCGTATTGTTGCCCCGTGGAAGTAGGTCGAAGTTGGTCAACTGAACCATGTAAATCTTGGTGTTCTTTCTTCTTGATGGTTGTTTTCTATCTTGTTGATTGTGGGTTGACTTCCGAATTGTGTATATCGTAGTAGGCGGGGAGACTAAATTCCCCAACAGAATAACAGAATAACTGAATAAGCTTCCCCCCTAGCCCTATGTTTATGATAAATCAACTCAATTATACCACACTGCTAGTCTCTATATAATGAATTTCATAAACATCAATGTTTCGATCGATCGTAACTTCAGAGAATTTCAAAGAATATCATGATCGAGTCTCATTACTTTGCACCATCAAAACTCCAATGTTGTGCGGGGAAAAAAAATCCAACATTGTAATGATATTTGAGAATTATAATTTTACATTTGAATATGCCTCCATGGATTGAGCGTTCCTTCAACAACATTGTTAAGCATTTTTCCAGTATTAAGAGGATTGGTATTTACACATGCACCAATTAGAAACCAATATGAAATAGAAAAACATATGGTCAAGGGCTAATTTTTAGAATTGAAAATTGTGTCCTTTCATAATTCCAAATGAATCCTTACATGCATTAGTCAATTGTTTGTTTCCTCTTTTCCTAGCTAGCTCAATTCCTAGCTAACCTATGAGATATTGCATACGTGATTAATTTGTTAATCCATAAAAATAGATGATATAACATGTGTCACATAGAACCTCTATTACAAGAATGTAACGTGGCAACTACCAAGAAGAAAAGAGCACTCACGTCTTAAAAGGGGGGCAATGGCCACTAGAGATGGAATATGGAGATATTACATTAGCCAATGGAGAGGGATAGCAAAGGGAATAAAGGGGGGGGCCAAAGGAATATAATAACACAACATAAAAAATGTGCTTTGGTGGATTACACCATGCTAGGACTATGAGATGATGGGTCAATAATTTCATGTTAGAAGACAACGAGATCATTATACAAAGGCTAAATAATGAGGTGAAAAGAGAAAAACACACGATGAGAAAGAGAAAGGATAAAGAATAAAAGGGCTTGGGCCCGGAGACCAACTTCAAGAACAAGCCGTGGACGAGGTGGTCTCATGTATTGGAGGGTTCCTTCATGTGATCAAAGTGGGTCAGCTTTAGATTGAGCAACTGTCAAGGACTAGTGATAAGTACGAGAGAGAAAATTGCGAGGTTCAATCTTCTCAATTATTTTTAAAATTTATGATTCCTCAATGGAGTTCGCACTTCTCTTTTTCGTAATGCGAGACTAGTTTAGTAAAGTATAGCATACCTAATTACCATGAGGGTTAATCTCATAAAATTCCCCTAACTTTTGAGGATTTGCACCTAACCCCCCGAACCTACTTTTCCCCCACCAAACTATTCCAAACTTTGGGATGTCCACAATACCTCCCTAAACTTTAAGAATTTCTCAGGGAACACGTTTGACTTTTCACTCACTGTGCGAGCTTCATAGAGAAAATCTTATAGTTTTAGGGGGTATTATATATGGGACATCCCAAATCTCATGGTGGTTTGGTAGGAAAAAGCTCAGAGGGCTGAAGTGTAAAACCCTCAAAGTTTGCAGGGGTCTTGTGAAAGTAACCCAGCTGTTAAAGGATATATTAGCTATAATACCTTGAACAAAGTCCATTGGGAAAAAAATTGTCCACGACTTCTTATTTGTGTCGATTTTTGGCTATTTATGGCATCTAATTAATAATTATTAGAGGCCTACTCGGATGCATGCATGATGTTTCAATTAAAAATAGAAATAAAAATAAATAATATTGATATGGAGAAAGTTTTATATATCCTGAGTACGCTAATTTTAAAGTTTCTAATTGCCCTAATTCAGTAATTTGCTCGTATTGATTTGTTAACTGTTTGCAGTAAATTTTCTACCGAAAGTATTCGACAACATCAAATTAATATTATCTATTATTCAGCACGTCTAGCTAAATTAATCTGGAATTCTAAAAAAAAGAAAAATGGAATCAGTAGCTTTCATCAATATGCAGTCATTCAACTTAATTAGCTCTTTAGCAAAGTAGATTTGGAAAATTTTGGATAGGGAATCTCTGATCATTAAAGTCATCTTCTCCCTATACTCTACCAACAATTCCAACACAATATCTAACCCCCCAAAAGGGTCTGCTTCCAAGTTTATCCATGATTTGCCTGCTATTCACTCAACCTTTCTAAGTTTTGCAAGATGGAAACTAGGAGATGGTTGTACATGTAACTTTTGGTATGATAAATGGGCGGGCGACAACTCTCTTAGTAGCCTCTTCCCCAAGGCTTACCAACTAGCATTCTCCCATTCCTCCTAAACCCAATCTCAAGATCGTTTATGGCATAATCAACTATGAAGATGACACCCCATCCTCAGAAGAGGCATCACAGCAGAGGACAAAAATAACATAGCTGATCTCCTTTCCTTCATAGAGCACATCAAGCCATCGATCAGTTTGAATCACGATAGTATATGGTGGACTCATACACCATCGGGGATCTTCTCAGTTAAGTTCTTATACTCTCTCCTTAACAACGACGGTATCACTTCTCACTCCTACATCTTCATATGGAAATCCCCTGTCCCGCTGATGGTTAAAGTCTTCTTTTGGATTCTAAGCAAGCAACTAAAGAGAATTTGTCCAAAAAAGAATGGAATGGTTACCTTTCTTGACCGTTTTGTAACCTAGTAACGGAGACCCAAGTTCATTTATTCATTTCATGCCCTCTTTCTTCAGCTGCCTCGTCTATCCTCCTTCCCAATGCAAATGTAAATTGTTAGCCCCAGGAGTTGAACTATATGCTATCTCAGAAGGGAAACTTCCTTACCAACCACAACTATAGAGTCTTATGGAGGGTTTTACTGCCATGTTATTGTTGGTGCACATGGATCAGTCGCAATAATCTCATCTTCAACAATATACTTGTCTCCCCCACAGTCCATTGCCACTAACGTCGCTCGTTTTACACTATTCTGGACAGGAGCGTCCAGCAGTAGGAGAGCCCAAAAAATCCATGGTGCGGTAGTTGAACTGGCCTAAAGGACCTTGCTAAAGCGGCAGCGGACGATGCAGTGGGGGAAAACTTCGCCTAATCTCATATCAGGCTCTTTTTTCTTTCTTCTTTCCAGCCTCTGAAGTATATTAAACTTTGGTTTTTTTGTGGATTGATATGTTATGTTTTGTTATGGCCACAAGTGTGGTAAAATACTTGTGATTTGCTGTTTTTGGGACTGTTGTTTGGTGGAATTGTTCCTATCCTTGGGTCGGTGTTGGCGTTGTCCGATCACCACCCAAGGTAGCAGTCGTTGCTGCAAACTCCTTTCCAATCTATTGTAAATGTTCTCCTATTATATATATTATATATTATGAGTAGGGTAATTCACCCTACTTTTTGTTTAAAAAAAGCCTTCCCTTGGATGTACCTATCTACAAAAGTTCGGAATTCATGTCTCGTTTGGTACGCGAAAATAAAGTCAAGTGAGAATAGAATGAATATAAGAATAGAATGGAATTAACGTGGGAATGAAATGCTCATTCTTATTCATATTTTGGGTGCGATTAGAAAATTAAGTGGGAATATCTTTAAGAAGGATATATATCTAGAATTTATTTTATTATTTTTATTCTCATGTAATTGAGAATATTAATTCCTTGATAACTCGAAAAACAATACACACATTAAGTGAGAAGTGATGAGAAGTGGGAATGATATTTTTAACATTCAAAAACTCATTATGTTTGGTAAGCATAAATGAAAAGTTAGAATTGCATTTCGCTCTCACTCATTCTCATGTACCAAACGAGGCTCTGAGTTAGAAAACTATACATCAATAATTCGACACTTGTTGAGTACTGTAGGATATATATTATTAATATAGTAGGGAATGATATATTATTCCATATCTTTTGTTAGTAGTAGTGCATCTGTCTACTTCAAACAATGCCAATTGCGTGTACGCAGTATGCTCACAGGCCGTACACATCTATTTCAGCCGTCAGCTATAAACATGCAATGCTTATTAATAATCGTTTTTTTTTATGTAGATTGGATTAAGATTCGATGCAGTCAAAGGGAAAACAAAATTCGTTTATCTTAAAAACGTTCATCCAATCATTCAGTATATTTAACAGTGGATCTGGACAAGGGATCATTAATTGCAACAGCCAAATTGTCATTTGTCTACGGGTCATAATAGAAATTTATCATTCTATAATGTCCTCATCGATCTGAGCTTGTCTTCTCTTCTCTTATTAATATAGGGAGCCCACCTTTGATTTGGAAACATGTTGCATCTAAGAAAGGAACCAAATAACAGGAGAATGATATTTTGTTGTGACAATGTCCTAATTGTACCTTTTGGTTATGAGTCATCAAAAGAGGAGAGCATCAATCAACAGTGGGAGGAGAGAGAGGAATTGGGCTAAATTTGTCACGTAATAGCTCAAACAAAAATGGTAGGGTCTCTCTCTCTCTCTCTCACTGCAACGTGAAGGAAACTTCCACGACAGTTGTCAATACTTTGCTTGTGTTAGGTGGATGTGTGCATTAAAAAATAAGGTGTATGTGTGCGTTATGTCACCGTAAGCACACTATATACTTAATACTTGTGAGGAGGTATACTACATCCATTCAGCATAATATGTAGGTTTGGTCTAGCAAAGACATAATGCAAGATTTAGACTCATATTGGAAAAAATAATGTGATCAATATATATATTGTGATAAATATATAGCTAAGACGTGCTGTTAGCTTGTAGATGTTGCATACTAAGATCGTATGAATGTTGGTAGTCATGCTTTGCTCCATGGTTATTAGTTTAGACAAAGTCAAGGTAGACTAATATATGTCACAAACAAGTGCTGGATTAATATCCTAGTGTGTTGGAATTAATCAGAGTTACAACTTTCATTTAGGGTTTATGCAGAAAACTTTTTAGCGAATATCAAATAACCTCAAAGAAACTAGCATGTCATTATAAAAGCAAGAAGACGAGATTTACGTTGTTTGACAATGTGTCTAGGTCCACGAAAGAAAGAGATGGGAAGTTCTTAGTTTAGCAACATAATCTCTCAAACCGTAGCTTGCAAATACTCACAAATTTGATCTCTCTTCTTCTATCTACCTTAGCCTCTCTCAGGCAAATAAACTTTACGGAATTCTACTTAATTGGGATTAATAAAACAGTGCAGGAGACCGTCGTCGATCTGACAAGTTCTACTGACGGTTGACCGGCCGGTCTAACTGGCCTGCTGTGTGCTTGTTTCCGCTGGTACTGTTGCCTTTTTTTTGTTGCTACTGTGTGCATCATTGGTTGATGTTCGCTTTCACTGCTCAAGTCGAGCCACTCACAGTGCCTAAGAAATTGGCGGACATGTTGTTATATTGATCGTGGTCGATTTAGATGGAAGTCAACTCTTGTTTGAGATTGTTCCGATCGAGAAGATTCTATGAATATTGGTTGCATTGTTGTGTCTCTATGACCAAGTTAGTGGAGAACTATAGTTTACATAAATTATTGAGTTGTGTGAGTGTAGTCAAACATTCAAAGAGTTATAAAAAAAGCTGTGAAACTTAAAATAAACACTTGGAATCCAAATACCTAGTACTTAAAACTTTTAGATTGTACGAGCAAAATTGACCCGCGAAATGTTGCAATATTTACGTGAAACAATGAAAAAATTATTTTTAAGCATTTGGTTTGAAAATACAATGTATATCTAATCACATAGAAAAAAAAAAAAAACTACAGCTAAAACAATAACATATAGCAATTAATACCATCTATCAAGCAATTGATATACAAACAGAGTTAAAAATACTTTGGTTGAGTATTTTGTTTAAGAGTGATTTTGAAAGTGAATAAGTTTAAAAGTAAATTAATGTAAATCTTTGGGTTTATAGATAAAAAACTAAAGAGCTTGGTGAAGTTAAAATAATAATGATAAGAACACTTGACTTTTCCTGATTCATTGCCTCTGTTTAAATACAATTTTGAGATGAATTCTACCATAAAAGTGATTTCCATCAATCATGGCTAATCACAACAATCATGAATTGTATTTCCTATTCTAGATAGCTACAAAAGGAAAAGTATCTTGGTAATTACAATGATGGAATTTACACACAAGGAAAGTGCTATCTATGGTGATGGCTTCGATTTTACATCATATGTTGAATATTGCCTTGATCTTCTTGCTTATTATGAATATCACCATACTGTGAATCTTCTCGTGATATTTTTGCTCTACTTTCCTACTATTTCCCCACAAGCTAATGGGAAGATCTTGGACCTAGCTCGGATCAAAACTGGAGAGACACCCTATAGAAAGACCCTTAGTGAATATACATGCAACTTGTTGATGTACTAGTGATCACATAGTCAATTATATCCATGGATGGATGGGGTTGTTGAGTATTGATAAGTGGCCGCTTTCTTCCCCGACTTTATGTACGGTTCTTGAGTTGAGTGGCTGAAGCCTGCACAAGTAGAAACTCGTGAGAGGACAGGGCTTGGTTCCCCCGTGGTTCCTCTGATGATTAACTTAGCTGGTGAACTTGAGTGAGAAAATTAAAGAACTGTGAGAGTTCTTGTGTGTGTAGTATGTCTGCTTAAAGATCAGATTAAGATTCAAATCAAGATCATATATTAGATCAGATCCGATCCTCCCCTCAAAGATAGAATAGTATCTTCATTTATACCAAGGGTGTAAGGGTAGATCGGTTACTTCGGCCAAGCACAGGATGGCTGTGGCGAAGTGTGGGCTGACAGCTGAGTCAGCACCTACTTTACAGGTGTTTGCTGGAGACTGGATGATCGATTAGCTCAGTATTAAATAGGAAGTGCTTGGTGGTATGGCGGTGCCTGCGTGGTCCGATGAGTCATGAATGCTATCAAGACTAGAGGCATGATACGCCTGTCATGCATTAAATGCGATACAGACACGTTGCCAGTGGGAGATGCTCAAGGCAGAAGTTATCCTTTAACTTCGTCGAGAAGTAACGTCTTTCGAGTTGTCCTCACGAGACATTCAGCAAATGGTCGAGTTGGCTCGTGGCGAGTCGTCTTCGGCAAAAGGGGGCGATAAGTACCACCTTTCGTGTCAACATGAGGGAATGTCGACTTGACAAGTCGGCTAAGTTATCGTTGTAGGCGTCTAAAAATGCTTATAGATATCCAAATATAGCTCAAGACAAAGAGAAGACAATGAATGTCATTTTCTAAGTCAGAGAGGATTATCTAAAACCAAAAGAAGCAAATGGAGATGTGAAACAAGGTGCATACCCACTACGGAGTACAGTGCCACGCTTAAAAGTGGTAGTGGTAATTGACGCGCATAGGCGCGGCAGTGGTAATTAACGCGCATAGGCCCGATAGTGTACGATGTCGCGCAAGCGTTAGGGCATCCTCTTAAAATTTACTGACGATTTTTAGCATCTTTGTGGGGTCCACTTGGCTTTATAACTGAGGGAGAACGTATAGCAATATTGAGGGGCAGTTATATCCTAAAAACATGCCCACTATCCACAAAAAATACGACCATGAATGCAGGGGACGGTAGTTACAAAGACTGGAAAACTGCCTCATTTGGCCATGGCAGTGTACGACAGTTAAAATCAGTTATTTTACATTATTTCTAATAGGTATGACTCCTAGAGGCTATAAATATCTTCCTATACACACAGAGAAGAGAGGACCAGGCAATTAGAGCAGAAAGACTTGGGCATTTGGTGATTTTGAGCAAGAGAGAAGGTCTTCATTCCCCACAAATACTTTCAAGAAGCTTTTTGACGATTCCTAGAGATCTAAGCTCTGACTTGATCTTTGGAAGAGTGAATATCTTACATCAATAAGATATTCATTCAAGATTCTTACTTCGATAAAAGAAGAAGAATACCCAAAAGCCTTCACGATTCAATCAGAATCTTTGAATCGATGGTCCACGGGCTAACGCACCCCCCGCACAGGTAAAGATCCCACAAAAACAGGAGTTGATAAACAATTTGTGTGTTATTTTCTAGGAAGTTGTAATTCTTTTGTTCATTGTGTAAGAGAAGTCTTATAAAAAGACTATTTCTTTTAAATTCATTGTAAGCGATTGAAGTTTTAATGGATTCCACAATGAAACCAACTTTCGATAAAAAGAAACTGGCGACCACAGTGTGAGCCAAAGGTCTCGTTGCCGAGACCATCGTATCGCAGCTGATCATCAAGATACCAGTTGATGAAGAGGTCGAATACGAGTTTGACCAAGTAAATTTTGAGGAATATCTGTCATCCTCATCCTCAACGTCTTCCTTGCTTCGCAAGTGCAGGAAGATTTCGTCTTCTAAGAAGTTTTTTAAGTTGTCAAATTCTACGGGTGAAGACTTTCGCCCGATTGTAGTTAAGGATTCTATTTGTAACACCTCTGCTCCCAATGACTCTTCTCCAGTTAAGGACTCATTGAATCAAAGCTCACCGATATTGACGAAGAGGGCTCGTCAGAGACAACGTCAGCGCCGTGCTCGTCAATTGGCTAAGGTCTTAGAATAAACCGACGAAGTTCGTTATTATGCAGACTTAGAGTCGAGGAAACAACAAATAGTTCATTCAATTCAATAACAAACCACTTACATTTATGCACAACTCGCGACAGAAGAGTGGACTCTCGTCAAAAGAGCTCGTTCAACTCTTAAAGAACGCATAAGAAAGCATTGCGCAAACGTCGCCCGTGCCCGTTCTCTTTTACAACAAAGGCGAGAAGAGAAGAAGGGAATGGTGTCTAAAGGATCACCAAAAAATCGTAAAGTTTGGATTCCTAAATCTGAACTTATGCAAAAATTAAATTGGCGGGTCACATCCTTCAATCGCGGCAGTCGCCACTGTCATGGCCAAAAAAAAGTTTTTGAGGTCTCCTCTTCAACCCCGTCGACGTCTGTTCCTGGTCCGTCTACTAGAAACACATCTGCTCCGTCACTAGTGAAGCCATGGGTTAGTCTCGACTTGTTAAAATTCAAGATCATAATGGCGGATCGCCTTGGTCTTTTACCTGATGATCGAGGTAGAACTCTAGTCAAAGAACGCTTGGGTCTAGTGAATGAACCCAAAGCAGATTCTTACGCCGAGGGTCGTAAATATCTTCCTATTAGAGCAAAACGATTCCAAGGGAGAAAAATATCAACCTCTTCCTGCTTAGGAGATTGTGTTGAATTTCAAAAGCCCATCAAAAGTCCATGCTCGCGAGGGGGTAGACCTAGGCGTGTGAATTTTGAAACAACCTTGGATCGCTTAAAGACGATGACAAATCGCCCTAGGTATGTCAACAAGGTCCACATTGTGTATGTGATATAGGTTGCTCGAGTCATCATAATGAAGAGTTGTACTATCAAACTAACAGTGGAAATAAATCACAAAAAAGAGTGGTTCAAGAAACAAGTCCTCATTGTGTATGTGAGAGGCGTATTAAGGCGGTATTGTCAGAATGTAGTTATTCTAAAGCCGAACCGTCAAGAGTCTCTGTGTTTCAAAGACTTTCTAAGGAGACGTCAAAATCCAAGATGAGACGTTTTCATAGAAAGAATCCTATTATTCAAAAATATGAGTTTCCAGAGGTCACTATCAACATGATCGACAGAGGAAAACGACATTCAATCAACCCTAATTCTGATTTTTCTTCGGGAGGGAGAGTTGATCATGACCTCTCTCAAAGAATGTTATGGCTACAACTAAGGGCCAATAGATGAAGAGATTATAGAAGAATGCATGAAAGGTCGTCTTTAGATGAGGAACTCTCAGATACTTGTTCTGCAGTTGCCTCTGATGATACAATGCCCAGTGTAGGACAAGCTAGGGAATCATTCACAATTATGCCTGATCAATTAGCCCAGATGTTGCAAGCTTTAGCTAAGCAACGTGAAGAGATCAGGGCTGAAATAAAAACAAAAATGGAGTTAACAATGTAACAGATGAGGGGTTTGCAAGCTCAACAACATCCACAACAGCAACCAGAATCAAGTCAAAAAGCAGATTCTATCCAGCGCAATCGGATAAATGAGATAAACAACGATCAAGAAGAGGATGAAACTACCTTCAAAAACAACACTGAGAGCGATCCGATCAAAATGCCTCTTCAACCTTCTCAGGTTCATTCGAAGGAGAATGTGGATGAGGACAAAAAGATGCAAGATATTGAGAACAAGATCAATACTTTGATGACGGCTCAAGAAGTGAAGAAAACGTGTATTCTGTGCCCATATCCAAGGGAGTGGGATTTAATTCCTTACCCCCTAAAGTTCAGTCTGATTAACTTCACTCCTTTTGATGGAAAGGGTTCACCCACTCAACACTTGATTTATTTCAAGTCTTATTTGGGTGTAATCTCCAGAAATGAGGCTTTGATGGTCCGGTCATTCGTAGGAACCCTTCGTGGGCCTGCCTTTGATTGGTACCAACGACTTAAGCCTAGAAGCATCAACAACTGGGATGATATGGAGAGTTTGTTTCTGACAAATTTCTTTTATGACAACATCGAAGTATCGATCGGTACATTGTTGGATGAGAAACAAAAAGATGGCGAAACAGTCGATACCTTCGTCAAATGATTTCGAAATAAAGCAGTGAATTGTTGAAATCCGCTCACCGAAGAATTCATTCTTCAGACATGTCATAATAACCTATCTTTAGATGTTTTAGAAGTCATGGTAGTTGTACCTTCCAAGACATGGAAAGAATTGAAAGTACGAGGCGAGCAGGCCGAACGCTTTCTTAAAAGAAAAAGGCTAGAAAGGGGTCAACCGCTGGCTAATCTTTAAAAGCAGAATTTTAATCCCAGAGGTAAAGGAAAAGGATCTGCAGCTGCTATTGATGCTCATCAAACGTCACAACAATCATAACAACAATAACCGCAATAAGCATCCTTCCAGCTGGCACCACATCAGACTCAGCAGCCTTCGAGGCAGCCTAAGACTTTAGAACCCAGATTCCCAAAAGAATACTCTTTCAGGGATGATGAAGTACCGATTATTTTCAAATATCTTCTGGATAATAATAAGATTAAGCTTCCACCGATTACAAACCAGGAAGAAGCAAAGAAGACTAATGACCCGAAATATTGTACATATCACAGAAGTGTCCATCATCCTACCAAGGCGTGTTATGTCTTAAAAGACAAAATACAAACCTTAATCGATGTCGGTATCGTGACTGCAAAACCAAAAGAGAAGAAAGTTGGTGTGAATGCAGTATCCATTAGTTTCGACTCTGTTCCTTTATATTGGTTTCAACCCGAACCTGTGTCAAAGGTTAAAATGCAAATCATCAATGATGATCCTCATGGACAGCGCCAAAAGGGACTTGTATCATATACATCTCAAAATAGTGAAGTTCTTTAGGTTCATCCCGATTTACTTAAAGATGAACAGTGGACGACATCCGCGTCCAAGAAGGTTTCGAAAGACAGAGGAAAAGAGAAGTCCTGTTACGGAGCCTCGACAATTCCTAAAGAAAATGATGAAGAAATCCCAACTTTATCGCTTTCTGAAGAGGAGCAAGAATCTTTTGCTACTATAAGTGGAAATGAATACTGCTTCAATTACCCAAGTGCATCTGAGCAACTAGCTGAGCAGGGGGTGGTAAAAACCACACCTTCTAAAACTTTAGTTGAACTGAGGGTGGTTGCAACTCCTGCTGTATCTGCTGGGAAACCTCAACAATTGACTAAGCAGAAGGAGAAGGAACCTTAGCACAAAGAAGTTCAAGTTCCGAAGCAGTCTCGTTTCAATCGACCGATTGGAAGAGATAAACCAGAAAGTTCGAACACTCCCTACCGTTTCGATGTCCTGGCTCAGTTAGCTAATATCCCAGCATAGATCACTTTGTACGAGTTGTTACGTCTTTCAAAAGATATTAGGACAGCTTTACAAGAAGCTTTGGCTGATTCTGATGTGTTTCTCACTCAGATTAAGCTGATCCCTAAAGAGCTGGAGTCATCAGTTCAACAGTGTAACTTGGCGGCCACGAGATTTCCTTGCATTGCTTTTACCAAAGAAAATATGCAAGTGAAAAATTCAAAGCATGATAGGCCTTTATACTTCACCGGATATATTGGCTCAAGCGTTGTCAACCGAATCCAAGTTGATCCGGGTTCCGCTGTCAGTATCATGTCATTTCGGTTGATGTACCACCTTGGAATTTTTGCCAACAAATTAGTCTCCATGGGAATTGTTATCTACGGATTCAACACCAGTGGGTATAAGCCATTGGAAAAAATCCGAATGAAGTGTCAACTCGGAGACTTGAAGTCAGAGGTCACTAGTTATGTGATTGATGTAGAGACTTCTTATAACTTGTTGTTGGGTCACTCTTGGATCCACGGTAATGTTATAGTTCCCTCCACACTCTATCAGTGTCTGAAATATGTTGACACTAACAACAAGGTTAAGATGGTGGTCACAGATAACAACCATTCAAGAGGTTAGAAAATTACTTTACTGACTCCCTTTTTATGGTGCCGAATCCGATATTGAGCCATCGGCCCATGGCACGGACATCGAAGAAGAAGCTGATATTGAAGCTGGGTTCGATTATATTGAAGATATTGTATTAAATGATATTGAACCTCTTATAATCGATCTTAACGATGATAAATCGTCGGATGAAAGTTGTAACTGGCAACTTACCGATGAAATAATAAATGATAATTTAGAATACTCGCATTATCTCCATGATGTAATACAGAAACTGTATGACAATCCCGATATACACATGCCACTTCGGTCATCTTGTACAACGAAGAAGTGCATTCAGGATTCCTTCGGAACAACCCTAGTCCTACCTGCAAAAGCAGGGGGTGGAAAAGAAATAATCTTTGGTAAAGGAGAGTCATCCCCACTCTCTGATCTCTTCTTGGAAACTAATACTAATGATGAAGGGCCCGGATGACATTTCTTCAGATATAGTTCACAAGCAAGTGACTACATGAAGAAGCAATGATATGACCTCACGCTCGGTGAAGGTCTTCGTTTTGGTCAAAGTACCCGCGTACCACCCCGTCCTATCTATGTACCAAAAGGAAAAACCTAATAACTATTACAGCCACAGAAGAGGTTTGAGCTATGTCTCGTCATCTGATGACGAATGTTACTAACAAGTCATCAACCAGCTAACAAATAAAAATGGGTATTCGTCCGATTCCTCAAATTGGGATTCTGACATTAGAATTGGAGAAATGTTCAAAGGCTTAATGTCGAACATGACCACGGTCGATTCTTCTACAACGGAAGAAGATGATCAATTACCAACTTGGAAAGTCCCCTGGATACATTACATATATATTCAATATGGTGATCGATTCGAACAGAGAGAACCTCCTAATGAAGATAAAGTAGTCCAGATCAACATGGGTGATGAAGTCACTCCGAAACCCATATTTATTAGCGACAATCTTCTGTCAGATGAGAAAGAAGAATTAATCGCCCTCATTAGAGAATACATCGACATTTTCGCTTGGAATTATGAAGATATGTGGGACTTGACCTGTTTGGGTCTAAAGTTGATTTCTTCATTGCCATTGAACCTGTTACAATCGCTTATCGATTACAAGTTTACAAAATAAAAAAGTTGATCTTTTTATAAGATCTCCTTACACAATAATCTTTTTATAAGATCTCCTTACACAATAAAAAATAAAAGATTAGAACTTTATTAAACAACACACAGATCCTATTTATTAGTCTCTGTTTGCATGGGATCTTTGTCTGTGCCGGGGTTTATCCATGGACCACATCGGATCAGATTTGGTTGACAAAAAATTGATTAAAGCTCTTACTTTACAAAGGAAGTAATTGCTGAAGTGATAATCTCGACCAAACAAGATTATGACTCTTCTCGAGATCAAGAACAAGCTTGATCCGGAGGAAAGGGGGAACGAGCCTCAGATCCTTCGAAACGCTCCTTCTTTATGCCGGAGTTCGCCAAAATCTACTAGCCTTCTCAAATTCGTCAGAACCTTGGCCTCCTCTGGAATTCGTGACTCCCTTTAGATCTCTTTTTATGAGGGTGCTAGGGGTGTATTTATAGGCTTTAAATGCCATGTTTGTGGATAGGAATGCCGTGTTTGTGGATAGGGTAAAAGAACAACCGTTATTATCCGTTTATATGGGTTTTCGGTTATGTAACAGCTTCCACATATTTAAGAATAAACTCACATATTTATGGATAATCCCAAGGAGTTCTAGAAGTTAATCTTATTAGAAAACACGTCGGGAGCTGACTTTGGCGCGAGTCACTTCGACTGTCTCGCACATGTCCGAGATAGCTTGGACTATCTCGGGTATTTTGGTATTAACTCACTCGTTCGACCTCAAAATGAGATGATTCAAGATGCGTTGAAAATCTGACAAAGAGACCTACAACTCTTATCTTTTGAGATTCTTCAGATTCAAAGCGAATCATGATAAAAATCTTCATTCTTCTCCGAGACACACTTTGTGTCTCGCTAGTGTAAAATGGCCTGAACGGTCTCGGGTATTTTAGTCTTAACTCTCTCGTCCATCCTCATAATGAAGTGATCTAAGGTGTGTTAGAAAGCTCGTAAAGAGATATACAACCTCCCATGAGCAAGAGACCCATGGGATGAGCAAGAAATGAGTGGTTTTTTACTCTTTTGTGGGTGAAACGTAACCCTAGGTCGAGTCGCTTCTTCGTTATTGTACCATCCCGTTGATTTGTATGCTTTATCAACTTGCTTCATGTGTTTATTAGCTTCTCTATGACATCAAATAATCCTTCTTGATTTTGATAATGATATTCATCGTCTTCTCTTCGTCTCGAGCTGCGTGCGGGAACCCATAGGTAATTTTTAACGCCTACAGATACCCCATCCAAAGTATTTTAGTCTTGTTTTTTTATAGAAGAGTATGAAATACTTTGGATATAAAACACCCAACCTTCAGTCGTATAAAAGGACCTATAATTGGCTTTAGTTCTTGACTTCTTTAATTTTTAGCCTATTCAGTATTTTATCGAATAGCTAAAAAATTTTCGATACTGTATTTATCGTCTGACCGTTGTCGAAGTCTCGAACTAAAACTGATGTATTAGTTTCTGATCTTAGCTCGTGCCATTAAGTTAACATTGAACTGATTATCTTCGTCAGGGATTCACATCTGAATCGCGATCGAACTTTCTGGGATTATCCTTTGCTTTAGAATTGATCAAAGCCTTGTTTCAGCAAAAATTGTCGACACATTGACCTTCATCGCAATGTGTTGGCTAGCGTTGACTCACGGCTACATGTTCACCAGCATTGACGGTTATTACAATGCATTGATCGGCGTTGACTTCTATTACAACGTGTGGCAGTCCCAAGTGTAGAGGCTACAATGCCAACTATTGAGGCTTGGTTCTTCTGCATGTATGGATTTCACATTTACATCCCGTTAGTTATTTACTTAACCATATGGGAGTTTTGGTTATAGGATCAGTTATTGGAGCTGATACAGCTATCATTGCAAATGCTTTCAAAGTTCCTCATGGAGACTTCGACTGGAATTAATGTTGTCTTGGGTTCTTAAGTCACGAGACCAACTAATGAAGCTGATGCGTTAATGACTATCAGACTTATAGGATTCTTAGCAAATCCTCAGCCATCAAAAAATTTGATAAGTCTTTACCGATTACCGTTTGAGTCGGGCTAGCATGCAGATTGTTTAAGTCCATTCTGCATGTGACGTTGTGCTAAAAGAATGAATTTTTTTAGACTTAGCACTTTGATTTTGAATACATAAACTTAATCATTTCTTGTAGGGTGCTCATAGGATTTTTGGCAAACCTTCAGCCATCAACGGATTTGATGTGTCTTTACCGATTATAGTTTGAATCGGGCTAGCACGTGAATTGTTGGAACTCGTTTCACATGTAACGTTATGCTAAAAGAATAAATTTTGTTAGACTTAGTGCTATGATTTTGAATACATAGACTAATCCATTGTTACAGGAATAGGCTACCCGGTAATGCGTATTGGGCATAGACTTGAACAAACATTTGATCTCGGGTTATCCTTAAGAATATTATGTGTAATATTCTCCAGGAACTTCTCGCTAGAAATAAGGGAAATAGTTTAGACTCGTATACCCATTGGAGTATCACAGAGAACCAGTTTAACCTCTTATACTCATTAGAGGATGGGAGAAGTTTAACCTCATATACCTATCGGAGAATGAGAGCAGTTTAACCTCATATACCTATCGGAGGATGGGAGAAGTTTAACCTCATATACCTATCGGAGGATGGGAGCAGTTTAACCTCATATACCTATCGGAGGAAGCCGTTCTCATTCGGCTTCTTTCGGCGTTATGATGCTGACATCAACCAAGGCTTGATTGCTATTTTTCAGCATAATACAAGTCTTGGTGGGGTGATGGACCCTCATGTGGTACGCACAGTACTTAGGATCCGAAGTCTTGTTTACTTCCTCCTGATTTGTAATCGGTGGTAGCTTGAGTTTGTCGTTGGTGAGGAGGTACTTAAAGATGGCTGGAACTTCATCATCTTTAAAAGAATACTCCTCCTGCAACTTCAGATAAAGAGTCCCTTGTTGCCTCCAAGGTGGCTGTTGATGAATATCCTCAGTAGTTACAGGTACTTTAGTCGTCGGTTGGCCTCTCTCAAGCTTCTTTCTTTTGAGGAAGCGCTTGACCTGTTCTCCACGTAGTTTTAATCCCTTCCATATGGTTGAGGGGACAACCCCAATGACTTCGAGGACATCGATGGAGAGATTGTTATGGCAAGTTTGCAAGATGAACTCCTCTGTGACAGGATCCTTACAATTCATTGCCTTATTGCGGAAGCGTTTGACAAAACTGTCAACCGACTCACCATCCTTCTGCTTATCATCCATAAGAGCTCTGATCGATACTTTGGTGTCATCATCAAAGAAGTTATTGAGGAACAAGCTTTCTATATCATCCCAGCAATTGATGCTCCCCGGCTTGAGACATCAATACCAATCGAAGGCCGCGCGAAGGGTGCCCACGAATGACCGAATCATCATGGGTTCATTCCCGGAGATCAGTCCCAAGTGGGACTTGAAATAAATAAAGTGTTGAGTGGGCGAGCCTCTCCCGTCGAATGGCGTGGAGTTAATTAGGGTGAACTTCACCGGGTACGGGATTGAATCCCACTCTCTTGGATATGGGCACGGAATGCCTGTTCTCCTTACTTTTTGAGCAAACATTAAGGCATTAACCTTATTCTTCAGCACTTTCATCATCTCGTCGTCGTCTACATCTTCATTCGAAGGACGTTGAGGAGAATGAGTTGGACCACCCCCCAGCGTTTTTATTTTTAGGGGATGCATTTGAACCAACCCCAGTGTTATTGAGGGGTGTGATTGGACCACTTCTAGTATTTTTGGGGGTGCATCAGCCATGACGACTTTGTCCACTTTTGGATCGCTATCAACTGTGATGTTCTGGGTGTGATGACTGGATTCAGCTTGCTGGTTTGATAAATCTTGAAGCTGCTGGCTATGTAACTCCCTCACCCGTTGCATGTTCAGCTCCATTTGCATGTTCATTTCAGCTCTAAGCTCTTCTCATTGTCGAGTTAAAGCCTCTTGAAGCATTTGAGCCAATTGATCTGAAGTGATCATGAACGACTCCCTTGCTTCCTTCATGCTAGATATTGTGTCGTTAGAGGCAATTGTAAAATACATATCTGAGGGCTCGTCATCTGAAACGACTACGGAGCAAGTGTCTGACAGCTCGTTATCTGAAGACAGTCCTTAGTGCATTCTCGGATAATCCCTATGTCCGATGGCTTCTAACTGGAGCCGAGACATTCGTTGGGCAATTCCTAGACTGACTTTTCATCTTGGGCTAAAGTCAGGATTAGGATCATTCGAGCGTCGTGTTGATTTTTCTTTGTCAACCATGTTGATGGTGACTTCAGGGAATTCATCATCCTGAATGGTGGATTTTCTCTCGTGGAAGCATTTTAGCTTGGGTTTCGATGCTTCAGTGGCAAGCTTCTCGAATATCAAAACCCTTTGTGAAATGGTCCTGGGACAGCTACATTTTGATAACACCACCCTGATAAGTCTCTCACATGGACAATGAGAGTTAGTTTCTCGGACATCCTCCTTTTGGGATTTGTTCAAACCCCCAGCCTGATGGTGCAGCTCATTGGAGCAATTCATCGCTTGTTGGTGTGATGCCCCAAGTACAACGTTATCTTTTGATGGACACGTCTTCTTTTGGGGATTAAGAACCTTGTTAACATACTCGGGATGATTCGTTGTCACCTTTGAATGATTCAAGGTTGCATCAATAGTCACACATTTAGAACCAACCCGTTGTGAGCATGAGGTCTTAACGAGCTCCTGGGATTCAACACGAACCCCCAAGCGATCGATGCCAGGAGTCTTCTTGTGCATGGTGCACGAACATGTACAACGAGGTGCCCCGGTTTGTTTAAAGGTGGCGGGATACCTTTGAGTGGCCTTTAGCTTGACGGGAGTGTTTTTTGTTAGACCCTAGAGGGGGGTGATTAGGGTCTTATGCTAATCTAATCCGATTATATGCCAATTAAAATTATTAACAAGTTATCCTAGCAAGTATGAAATACAACAAGATATATGAGCTAGGATAAGCAGTATGAACTAAGGGATATATCCTAACAAAGAGATATGCTATGAGATATATACAAGGATATACAAATCACACAAGGGTAAGCAAACTAGACTAGATAGTGGGTTGAATAAACAATGAGCAATACATAATGGCGATATAAGATATGAGCATGAAAATATGTGCGCCAAACAATCACAAACAAACGATATGATCACGGAGTTCGGTCTAACCACTTGACCTACGTCTCCGCTCCTCATCTCGAGGAGATCTCCACTATCACAACAACCGGGTTTTCTACGTTTACCCGAACAACGTTTACACCACACAATATGGTTTTTTAGTTTACCGAAAACTCTATAACTAACACACTCTTGTAATCCCACTCTACACCCTCTCAAGTATTGAACTAGACGTGTCTCCCTCAAGTGCTCAGTTACAGCCTCTCCCTAGGTTCGTCAACCGACGTCACTCCTCTTGGGATGATCCCCGACTCTCGCCACACACTTCTCTCGGTGTACAAGTGTATTACAAAGTAAATCTCACAATAAGCACAAATACAAAGTGTTTGTTCTCTACAATGGATGAGAACGAATTATAAGCTCACTCTCTAAGTTACACAATCCCACAACCCAATTATACTATGAATGTAAATACAATAAGCTCAATGGTTGTGTATGTGTAAACAAAGAGAAAATAAAATCAACTAAACTCAATATGAACACTAGCTTGATAAAATGATAATCAAACAATATGAAATATAAAGCTAGATTGAGTTTAGAAAACTTTTCAATAGATGACAAGAGATGGAGGGAGAATAGTTGATTGCTCAAACTCTAATAGATGATATCCTCAAGCTCTTGTGGAATTGAATTCTCAAACTCAAATACCCAATTGCTTAAAAGCTTCTAAACAAGTATTAAACAAACTTAAACCCTTGTTTAAAACTCTTTAAACTTGTTTAAAACATTTCTTGAGTGCCCTTAGAAGTATGAGGGCATGGAGTATATATAGGCTCATGAAACAAGCTCAAAAACCCAAGAAAATCAAACAAAAAGACAAAATAACGGATATATCAAAATCTAAAAAATATAGCCGTTATGCTATAGTAACTTCCAGAGAGTTTGGCGGTCGACCGTGGCGGTCGACCGTGGGTACTGTAGCACTACATATCAACTTTATAAAATCAGTTAAAAATAGTAAAACAGCTCTAAAAATTATGAAATTTTGTGAGATGGTTCTAGACATGTAGAATGACATGTTAGAGAAAGAATTTATGAAAAATTATTTCTCAGTTGAGAGAAATAAATGTTTGAACACAGATATACAGTTTCTAAAAATCTGCTGACATACATGATTTTGTAAAATCAATTTGGCACAGTAAATCAACTCCAAAAATAGTAAAATTTTGAGAGAAGTTTCTAAACATGTAGATAAACATGTCAAAGAAAGAATATTTTAAATATCATTTCCCATTTATGAAAACTTATCTGTTTTGTAAAACATGCACGAATATGTGCACGAACAAAAACATGATTTTGTAAATTCCATTAAACATAACAAATCAATTCCAAACATGATGAAACTTTATGAAATGTTTATAAGAATGAAAACAAACATGTTAGAAAAATAATTTCTCAAATTGAATTTCCATTTGTGAAAACTCATGTATTTTGCAAGTGTGTCCAAAGCATGAAAACTCAAAACCATGCATGTATATATATAACTATATATATACATAGAAACCAAATACGTATGTGTATATGATATTGAGCTTAAGGTACTTGACACACATAAAATAAAACCTAAACTAAGTTACCCAAGCTAGATCTTGATCTTAAATAAGCTCGACTTGGTACACTATGCGGATAAAGCTTGAACTTGATCTTTAACTTGAATTGTACGTTGCTTCACTCCACAATTCCGCCAACCTCCGTTTTGATATTATCATTGAAGCGCTATTCCATCCATCCTCTAACACATTGTTTGTCTACAATAAATAGAAATATATCAACACTAGACAAACAACATTAGTGGTAAATTGTTTGTTAAACATCATCAAAACAAAGAGGCCAACATTTGTACGACCCCCAGCCTGAGGAATTACTCGGGTTTTATTTACCGGAGCTTTGTCTTAATTTTCGTGTAGAGGATCCAGGCGATCCTTTATCAGAATCTTAAATTTGGATAGATCCACGCTACCGTAGGGCTTCGCCAGAGGTGTGAGAGCAAGAGAAGCGGGATCGGAGGCTTTCTGAGTTGATTTCAGCACTGTTTCATCCTTCGGCACCCAGACTTGTTTGGATTTTGGTGGTTTTTTGGCCACCTCTTCCTTATGCATACCTTGAGCTTTTCACACAAAGGCACGCTCGCTTGTGGCACGTGCGCATCACTTTTGGATGCGCTCCTTCAAGGTTGAATGAGTTCTTTTGATAAGAATCCATTCTCCCGTCGACTATTTGGAGGAAATAACAGTAGCTTGCTATTGAGGCAGTTAGATTAAATGATGCTTCCTAGATTCCAAGTTTGCGTAGTAGCGAACTCCTTCTACTTGTTCTAACGCCTTGGAAATTTGATGAGCTTGGCATTAGCGTCGCCTCTGACGAGCCCTCTTCGTCAGAGTTGGTGTATCTTGATTGAACAACTCCTTGACTAGGGAGGAGTTGTGGCGAACGGAGTCATTTGAAGCCTTCATCAGCGAATACGCCTCCTTCAAAGATGGGATCTTTCCGCACTTGTAGGGAGAGGAGGATTTTGATGAAGACGAGGAGAAATATTCCTCAAACTTGGCTTCGTTGAACTCTTACTCGACCTCTGAATCAATCGGGATCCTGATCTTCGGTTGCGGCACGACAGCCTTGCCGATGAGGCTGTCGGCTCCCACTATGATTGCCAACGTGTTTGGGTCAAAAGTTAATTTCTTCATTGCCATTGAACCTGTTACAATCGTTTATCGATTACAAGTTCACAAAATAGAAAAGTTAATCTTTTTATAAGATCTTCTTACACAATGTAAAATAAAAGATTATAACTTTATCAAACAACACACAGATCATATTTATTAGTCTCTGTATGCGTGGGATCTTTGCCTGTGTCGGGGTTTATTCGTGGACCGCCTCGGATCAGATCCGGTTGATAAAAAATTGATTAAAGCTCTTACTTCACAAAGAAAGTAATTGCTAAAGTGATAATCTCAATCAAGTGAGATTACAACTCTTCTCGAGATCAAGACCAAGCTTGATCCGGAGGAAAGGGGGAACGAGCCTCGGATCCTTCGAAACGCTCCTTCTTTATGCTGAAGTTCGCCAAAATCTGCTAGCCTCTCTTAAATTCGTCAGAACCTCACCCTAGCTCCTCTGGAATTCGTGACTCCCTTCAGATCTCCTTTTATGAGGGTACTAGGGGTGTATTTATAGGCTTTAAATGCCATGTTTATGGATAGGAATGCCGTGTTTGTGGATAGGGTCAAAGAACAACCGTTATTATCCATTTATGTGGGTTTTTTGTTATGTCGGGAGTTCTAGAACTCAATCTTATCAGAAAACATGTCGGAAGCTGACTTGGGCTCGAGTCACTTCGACTGTCTCGCACATGTCTGAGACAACTTGGACTATCTCGGGTATTTTGGTCTTAACTCTCTCGTTCGACCTCAGAATGAGATGATTTAAGATGCGTTAGAAATATGACAAAGAGGCCTACAACTCTTATCTTTTGAGATTCTTCAGATTTGAAGCGAATCATGGTAATAATCTTCATTCTTCTTCGAGACACACTTTGTGCCTCGCTGGTGTAAAATGGCCCAAACAGTCTCAGGTATTTTAGTCTTAACTCTCTCGTCCGACCTCGGAATGAAGTGATCCAAGGTGCATTAGAAATCTCACGAAGAGATCTACAAACTCACATGAGTGAGACACCCATAGGATGAGCAAGAAATGTGTACTTTTTTACTCTTTTGTGGGTGAAACATAACCCCAGGTCGAGTCACTTCTTCGTTATTGTACAATCCCGTTGATTTGTATGCTTTATCAACTCACTTCGTGCTTTTGTTAGCTTCTCTATGACATCAGATAATCCTCCTTGATTTAGATAATGATATTCATCGTCTTCTCTTCGTCTCGAGCTGCATGTGAGAACCCATATGCAATTTTTGACGCTTACATGACCCAAACGTGGCAATGCACAACTTTAACATCAAGGCGGATGTTAAACCTGTCAAGCAACAACAGAAGCGGTTTCTTCCACAAATTATGGAAGCGATAGAAGCAGAAGTCAAAAAACTAATTGATTCAGGTTTCGTCAGGGAGGAACAACATCTTGATTGGTTGACAAATATTGTCCTGGTCCTCAAAAAGAACAGGAAAATTAGAATTTGTATTGACTTCAGAGATCTAAACACCACCATGTCCTAAAGATGACTTTTCTCTACCAATTATGAATGTCATCATTGACAACACATGCAGATTTGAGAGACTGTCATTTATGGATGGATTTTTAGGATATAATTAAATTAAGATGCATCCGGATGATGAAAAACATACCGCGTTCAAGACACCCCTAGGAGTTTTCTGTTATACAGTCATGCCTTTTGGCTTAAAGAATGCTGGCGCTACTTATCAACGAGCGATGATAAAGATTTTTTAGGAATACCTTCAGAAGACCGTCGAGTTCTATGTCGATGACTTGGTTGTTAAGAGTCGCGATAAGAACGATCACATTAATAACCTAAAAATGATGTTCGATCTTATGATGAGTCATCAACTGAAAATGAATCCTACTAAATCTTTTCTCGGAATGTCCAATGGTAAATTCCTTGGATTTGTCGTCACCACAAAAGACATCCAAATTGATCCCGATAAAGTGAAAGTGATACACCAATTGCAACCACCGAGAAATCTTAAAGAGCTCAGAGGATTGCAAGGACGGTTAGCTTATATTCGTCGATTCATATCAAACATTTTAGGAAAATATCAACCATTCTCCAAACTCACAAAGAAAGGTGTATCATTCATTTGGGATGAAGCCTGTCAAAGAGCATTCGAGGATATCAAAACATATCTAACGAATCTGCCCATTCTCGTTGCACCGAAGTCGAATAAGCTGTTTTTGATTTATGTCAAAGTGACGAGCCATTCGTTAAGTGCATTGCTTTCATAAGATGATGATAACGGTCACGGGCAAGCAGTATATTATCTAAGTCGTACACTGGTAGGTGCTGAATCTCGATATCCGATGATTGAGAAAGAATATCTCGCCCTAGTATTCGCGATCCAGAAAATACGACATTACCTAGTTGGGCAAACAATTTATGTCATATCCAACGTGAATCCAATCCGGGTATTCATGACCCAACCGGCCTCCATGAATTGGTGTTTGGCTAGGTTGGTCCTACTTTTATCCCAATATGATTTGCATTTTAAACAGCAAAAGTTAGTTAAGGGACAAGTGATTTGTGATCTTTTGGCAGTTAGTCCTACAAAAGATACGGCAGAATTATATGATGACTTGCTAGATGAAACTCATGAAGTTAACGCCACATCATATCAACAAGTGTGGTAATTATACTTTGATGGTGCTTCTCGGGCAACCAATGTAGCAAACTCTTCCGGATGTTCTAAAATTTCCTCAGGAGTGGGAGTTGTTTTAGTTTCCCCTGGAAAACACATAATGCCCAGTGTGTATTTGTTGACGGAACCATGTTCTAATAATGTAGCTGAATACAACGCATTAATAATTGGACTTAATTTTGCCAAAGAGCTGGGGGTTGAATACCTTGAAATTTTTGGTGATTCTCAGCTAATAGTCAATCAAATTCGAGGAGAATATGAAGTGAGAATCCCAGATCTGATTCCATATTACCAGGTGGCCGTAGAAATGATAGACTCATTTGAAGGATTTTTCATCGAGTATATTCCATGTCTCCAAAATGCATACGCATATGCATTTGCGGCGTTAGCCGTGTCTTTGGCTCAGCCTCCCGAAACAGAACAATTTGTCACAGTGAAAACTCACCACCTTATTGTACTGATTTACGATGCGATTGTCAAAGAGGTATGCTCAACAAGAGTTGAACTCGAAGCTCGAGATTAGCATTTTCCTATTATCGATTATGTCATACACGGTATTTTACCTGAAGATGTAAGAGAAAGAGATTCAGTCCAGCGAAGGGCACCGAGATTTTACTATAACGCTACAACACAAATGTTGTATCGTCGTTCATTCGATGGTCTATTACACTGTTGCTTATCCAATAAAGAAGCGGAGGAGGCCATTAAAGAGGCTCGTGATGGAATATGCGGCACATACCAACCCGGTCCCTAACTCTGTGATCAACTTAGAAGAATGGGTTATTATTGGCCAACCATGATAAAGGACGCGGTTGACTACGCCCGACGGTATCATGCGTATCATTATATGTAAATTATATGCACCAGCCTCCAGAGCATCTGCACCCATCAGCAACATCATGGCCATTCGAAACATGAGGAATGGACATAGTGGTCCTATTCCATCCCCCCTTCAGTAAAAGGTGACCATTTTATTCTGTCAATCACTAATTACTTCTCAAAATGGACTGAAGCTGTCCCACTTAAACAAGTAAAGACAAGCGATGTTGTCAAATTCATTAAACACCATATCATATATCGATATGGTGTCCTGAGATGAATAGTGCATGACAATAGCCCTCAATTTGTCAGCAATTCATTCATCAAGTTCTATGGTAAATTCAGAATTCAGGATGTTTCGTCAATGGCCTATAATCCCACAACTAACGAATTGGTTGATAGTTTTAATAAGACAATTATCAAGATTTTGTCAAAACTTATAAGAGTCAATAAGCGAGACTGGGACGACAAACTTGGTGAAGCTCTTTGGGCTTACCGTACAACCGTCCGTACGCCAACCGAAGTGACTCCATATTCATTAGTGTATGGATGTGAAGCTTGTTAGACCCTAGAGTGGGGGTGATTAGGGTCTTATGCTAATCTAATCTGATTTTATGCCAATTAAAACTAATTCAAATATTATTCTTACAAGATAGATATACAATATGATATGAGCAAGAATATGTAATATGAACAAAGAGATATATCCTAGCAAAGAGGTATATGATGAAATATATTCAAGGATATATAAATTAACACAAGGGTAAATAATCTAAACTAAAGATACAATTGGGCAATATAAACAATGCAAACACATGATATGATCACGGAGTTCGGACCTTCCGTCCTACGTCTCCGCTCCCCACTCTCGGGGAGAAATCCACTATCGCAACCGGGTTTTCTACGCTCACCCGAATAATATTTACACTACATAATACAGTTTTCTAGCTAACCGAAAACTTTACAATCCACACTCTTGTAATCCCACTTTACACCCTCATATATAAGTGTTGGTCTCTAGCCCATGTCTCCCTCAAGTGTTAGGAATTACAACCTATCTCTAGGCATTACCACCTACAGCACTCTTCTTGGGATGACCCCGTCTCTCACCACACACTCCTCTTGGTGTACAAGTGTATTACAAGATGAATCTCACAATAAGCACAATACAACAAATAATTGTTCTCTAATATGGATGAGAACACAATGAAAGCTCATACTCTGTCACAAACCCATAACCCCAAATTATACTATGAATGTAAATACAATAAGCTCAATAGGTTGTGTGTGAACAAAGAGATAAATTAAATCAAACCAAACTCAATTTAAATCTAGCTTATGAAAATTATGAATCAAAACAATAAATAGCTAGAAGCAGAGTTTAGGAAAACTTCTCTATAATAACAAGAGAGAGGGATAAAAGTTGGATGCTCAAACACCGATGAATGATCTTCCTCAAGCTCTTGTGAAATTATTTTCACAAAACAAACTCTTAATTGCTTAAAAGCTTTTTAAACAAACATTAAACAAAACTTTAAACCCTTGTTAAACCTTCTTAAAACATTCTCTTAAAAATGGTGGAACTAAGGATATATGGGGGTATTTATAGGAACCCCAAAGCCAAGAGAAAATAAGGCAAAAAGACCAAAA
>BQKN01063073.1:353565-395586 GCA_022839385.1 Asparagus kiusianus
TTGGAGTTTAATCAAGGATGAAGTTGTGCTAGCTGTGAAGTCATTTTTCTCTTCAGGTAATCTTCTGAAACAGATCAACCATACTTTTCTCACACTAGTGCCGAAATCAAAAGCAGCTGCTTGCATAAGTGATTATAGACCTATATCTTGTTGCAATGTCATTTACAAGATTATATCTAAAATTCTGAGTAACAGGCTTAAAGTGGTGGTTGGTGAATTGATATCAAATAATCAGCATGCTTTCCTTAAAGGGAGAAATATAGGTGAATGTTCTCTATTGGCTCATGAATTGCTAAGGGATTTCTCTAAAACCCATGGGAAAAGAGCTTGCATGAAAATTGACTTGCATAAAGCTTTTGATAGCATTAACAGAGAATTTGTATACTATATTATGCATTGTATGGGCTTTCCAATCAGGTGGATCAATTGGATTAAGGAATGCATTTCTACAGCTTCTTTCTCAGTTCTATTAAATGGCTCCCCTAATGGATTTTTTAAGAGTAATAGGGGTATTAGACAGGGAGATCCTCTTTCTCCTTATATTTTTGTTTTGGTGATGGAATTCTGGTCTATTGGGATGGAGTTAGCAACAATCTCAGGAAAAATTCAAAATTTTAAGAAAAACAAGAATATGCAGGTCTCTCATATACTGTTTGCAGACGATATGCTGGTCTTCTGTAGAGCAAACAGGAAATCTTTTGAAGGTATAAATACTCTATTTGACTCTCTGGCTCTTCATACTGGTTTAAGTATCAATCGAGGCAAAAGCAAAATTTTTTACAGCAGGGGTTGCATCAATACAAATGAACTTAGCTCTATAGTGGGAATATCTAGAGGAAAACTGCCTATGAAATACTTGGGATTACCACTATCAGTAAACTACCCTAAAGCTAAAGACTTTGTCTCCCTAATTGATAAAGTTAGGTACAGGATTGAAGGATGGATGACTCACTCATTATCTTTTGCTGGAAGGATTGAGCTGATTAAATCAGTCCTATATAGTACAATATCCTACTGGTACTCTGCTTATAATTTTCCTAAATCAGTAATTCAAAGTTTAGAAGGTATATTTGCAAACTTTCTGTGGAAAGGCAGGTTGCATGCTATTAACTGGAAAAGAGTTTGTAGACAAAAACAAGAAGGAGGTTTTGGCCTCAGGAATTTATCTGACCTATGTCAGGCTGCAGGCTTAAAGTTGATTTGGAGACTCCTAAGTGTAAATTCACTATGGACTAATTGGATGAGTAGAAGATATGTCAAAGGTATTAATTTCTGGGATTCTACTTCTACTTTTTTGGATTCTGGCACTTGGAAACATATTTCAGGTCTCAAAACAAAAGCTCTGAATTGCATACGAAAGACTATTGGAAATGGTGAGACTACTTCACTCTGGTTTGATCCATGGCTTCCAGAAGGCAGAATTATTGAGTTAGTTCAACATTCTTCACCTCAACTCACTGGCACAAAGAATTGGACAGTTTCTAGCATCATTCAAAACTCTCAATGGAATATAACGTTGCCTTGTCTTATGACTCTGATGAATGCTATTTCTGAAATCAAAATTTCTGGGGAAAAAGATCATTGGTTCTGGCTTCCTGATGTTAGTGGTAATTTCTCTTTTGCCTCAGCTTGGGATCAAGTTAGGACTCCACACGAAATGTTTGAGCTCTTTAATGTAGTCTGGTTCCCTTCTTCTGTTCCTAAGATGGCCTGTTGCTTGATGAAAGGGCTATATAATAGACTAGCTACTAGAGACAGGCTTTCAAAATTTGGGATTACGTCGCAAGAAGATTGTGTTCTTTGTACTGGTGGAAAAGAAAGTAGAGAACATCTATTCTTTCAATGCTCTTATACAGGTTTTATTTGGAAACTTTGTTTATTAAAATTGCAGTTGAATTCAACCGATATTCAAGACCTGATAACTGAAGCGAAGCGTATTCAACAGAAATTCAAGGTGAAGGATAGAACATATAAATTGGCTAGGCTGGCTCTGAGTGCAACCGTGTGGCACATTTGGCAAGAAAGAAATCGTCGAGTTTTTCACAATCAGCAGCTACATAAGATCTTGGTGTTTAGGAGGATTTATGAGGATATAAATGTTCTTCTTAGAACCTGTAACTGGAAGACGGGAAACGAGGAAATTCTAGCAAATTGGAGTCTGCCTCAGCACGACGAATAGACTCTATTAGTGTTTCTGAGTTTGTTTGAGTAGGTCAGTACTAATTGTTCCTTATTGTGGTTAGTTTCACTGTTATTCATCTATTTTCTCTAGTTGAGGGTGACGGCCAGGGTCCTCTCCCCTCTAGAGATTATTTAGTTGCTTAACAGTGTTACCTAACAAAATGATGTAAATATGTACATGAGTTTCTGTTTTAATGAAATTACTTATCTTTCAAAAAAAAATATATATATATATATATATATATATATATATATAGACACACACACACACACACACACACACACATAGAAACCAATAAAATGTGTGTATATGATATTGAGCTTAAAGTATTTAACACACATAATATAAACTCCTAAACTAATTATACCCAAGCTATGATCTTGATCTTCAATAAGCTCTACTTGGTACACTTGCAGATGAAGCTTGAACTTGAATCTTTAACTTGAATTGCAAGACTTCACTCCATGATTCCACCAACCTCCATTGGATATGATCGTTGTGGCGTAATTCCATTCATCCTCTAACATGTTGTTTGTCTATAATAAATAGATAAACGCAAACACTAGATAAACAACATTAGTGGTAAATTGTTTGTTAAACATCATCAAAACAAAGAGGCCAACGAAGCTGTCCTTCCTTTGGAAATATAAATTCCCCTCTCTCCGCATTGCTCTCGCAACGGGAATGATGGTGGAAGAAAAACATCAGAAACACCTTGAAGAGTTAGAGATGTTAGATGAAAAGCATTTGGAAGCTCAGCAACAAATTGAGTTTTACCAAGCTAGAATTTCACGGGCTTTTGATAAAAGAGTCTGACAATGAAGCTTCAAGGAAGGAGACTTAGTTCTCGCCGTTAGGCGACCCATGATTCTCAATTCTAAGAAAAAGAGAAAATTCTAACCCAAATGGGAAGGACCGTTTGTAATAGAAATCGTTTATTCGAATGGTGCATATCGCTTAATCATCCAAAATGGTAATAAGCTCATGATGCCAATTAATGGAAAGTTCCTAAAAAAATATTATCCGTAGTACATTTAGGATAACCTGTTTAACGGGAAGTTCCTTGAGAATACTATGTATGGTATTTGTTTAAGGATAACCCTGAATCAACAATAGTTCATTTCCCGCTATGATTGGTCAATCATTTCCAAAATGATGAAAACTCTCTTGTGGTGATTTTATAACACACTGTTATTGAGAAGAGATTCAATAACCTCGTTGGGTTATTTTTTTCCTTAAAGAAATCCCTCACCGATCACTTCAAATGACGGTAGATCCACCAAATTCCTTTGTGGTTAAATCCACCCAAACTTCTGTTGTAGCTAAGCCTTAACACTTTTCACTGTTGAGCCATGACACAGCATCCCAATTGTTAAACCCCTTCATGTCAAGTTTTCATCACTTGATACCAAAAATTCTCTTTGAGTGATTTGTATAAGTCAACACGTACTCTCACTATGATTTGTACTCCCATTTCCACTGTCTATTTGGTCAAACCTTCCTACAATTAGGACCACAACCAAAATCCCCTCTCGATTCTTTCCATGAATGAGAGGTCTACTTTCAAATCGAATGATCAAACCTTCCTACAGTTAGGGTCACCTCGAACTCCCACCTGGTCAAACCTTTCTATAGTTAGGACCATAACCGTAATTCACTCTCGATAAACGAGAAACTCAACTTTAGTTTGGTAATCAAACCTTTCGACAGTTAGGATTATTCGAACCTCTCCAGATTCTCTAAGTGGAGATCCCACTTTGAGTTTTCTTTACACCAGGAGATAGAATATAAAATTCCTCCTCTCCGATTTTAGGTTTATCTCTACCAACAAAAAAGAGACCAGGAGATAGAATATAAAATTCTTCTTCTTCGATTTTGGGTTTATCTCTACCAATAAAAAAAAGACCAGGAGATAGAATATAAAATTCTTCCTTATCTCTACCAACAAAAAAAAAGACCAGGAGATAGAATATAAAATTCTTCCTCTCCGATTTTGGGTTTATCTCTACCAACAAAAAAGAGACCAGGCTTCTATGGTTAACTTGCTCTTCTATGGTTGTCTTCAACACTTCAACTTCGTGAACAAGTGAAGATGGCTCAACAGGCTCGATTTCAACAATAGCAGAAGTTGAGTGAGTAATAGTTGATGGTCTGATTTCAGCCGGAGGACTTGCCAAGAGCAGAAAACCAAAACCTATGGGCTGATTGGATACACCAATGATAGTTGATGTATCAACTTCAACAGTTGGTCCTATAATTAAAAGTTCTTATTTAATTATTAAAATGAGGAGAACAAAAAGTCAGTTGAGGGTTTAAGTTCGGAAGTACATACCTTCTGATGGACCTACTTAAGTTGAACCAACTTCAATAGTTAGTCCTGTAGTTGCAGCCAGGGTTTCATCTAATAGAAGATTGGAATTATATTGATGATCATCTTTGGAAAAGTCAAGGTTGAGATTATGTTCATTAAAACCTTCGATCTCCACTTCAGGAATAGTTTCCTGTTCACCTGGCTCATTCGCGGGAGCATCTATAGGGCAAATCAACTCATCAGCATATACATAAGAATATGAATGAACCAAAACGAATGGAAGTTAAAATTACCTCCAGTGACAACGGCAGGATCAGCTACTCCACTATTCACACCTACTTCATTTAGTTTAACTAAAAGAAGATAAAGTGCACATGTTAGCATAAGAGGTACGTATTCTGATTCACTCATCTCTTGGAATTGCCCTCCAAATGAGAATATATTTGTACATGTGCTGGATGTTAGTGAGGTTGTTGTAGTGGTAGGAGGAATAGCGGTGTCAACACCGACGGGCTCATCATCCATTGCTTCATGCACTTGTCGAACGAAGCTCGGCTCATCAATGTCCATTAAGCCAGGAGAAGAGGGTTCAACTAAAATTTCTCCTTCTTCTTGACCCTCTACAAAAAGAAGAAAATAAAAACTTAAATGTGTTTAAAAATGAAACAATGAAAGAGAGATAAGTATGAGATTTTACCTCCTTCGTCAACCAAAATGTCGTGGGTTAACTCCTCCCCAGACACAGGTGGAAGGTCGTGTCGTCGATGAGCAGTTTTCTTGATCTGCTTGGACAAACGAATATCCTTCAAAATCCTAGAACTCTCATAACAAGATTTTGTGCATCGTTCAACTCCCTGAGAAGCTTGAATTTGAGTTTGAGAGGAAGTGGGAGATCGGGATCTCTTCCTACTAATAAGAGGCATGGTGTCCTCTTCCTTTTCTTCTTCTTCCTCCCAGACAAGATACCTAACCTTCATCCTATTGGAAGATGATAAGAGAATAGTCTTCTCTTTCATCTGTATTGGCTTTAAGGGAGCATCTGGTGACTTAGGCGGAGCGACATGATGAGTCCTGTGGGCTACAGCAGAAGGAGGAGTATCAGCTTCTGCTTTACCTTTGGTTTCATCCTCTCCTCCAGATGTTTCAAATTCATCATTCTCGTCTGAATCAGCTATTTGTTTTCCTTTACGGGAAGATGTGGCATGCCTCTTTCCTCCCCTAGAAGGTATAGTCCTCTGGACTACTTCAGTAGCAAGTCGAGAAGCAACTTCAGCTTCTAATTTAGAAATCCTGTTCTTCTTAATGGATGTGTTGGCGGCTATGAGCCACCGACAGTATAGAAAAGTCATTTGAAGTATGGGTTCAGTAACAGACAAGCTAAAATAAGCACCAGTACAACAGACAACGTTCCAAAACCAAGCCCGTACCCCATTGATAAGACCACTACAGGTTGTTAGCCGTCTGTTTGGGTTCCTGACATATAACTGGTTGTAACCGAATTGTTGTGCAAATCTACAAGGAAGGTAGGGCTCAATTCTGCAAACATTCTTTGATCAGAAAACCATGTAGCCCGGTCGGATGTTCATAAGCCAATAAAAACCACCCATGTTGAGAGAAGTCCAATTAGTTCTTGGTATTACCTCATCGATGAGCATTTCATTGTATGTGCCTAAGAACCGAGAGAAACATTTATAAAATTTCCAACACTTAACAATCCTGAATTGCCTTACCACTTCATGCCAGTGTCAGGATGGACTCCACCACTTACACCCTTCTAAAATCTGTAATAGAGGAACCTCTGAATCAGATATTTGAGGAGCCAACATCAGATTAGATTGGTGGAGGACCAACCACATCGTCAAATATGTATATGGCAGTTCTGTCCTTGACATGGGGATGTCACTTGAAGGCTTAGCACCCTCTTGTGTGAAAGTGTCAGCTAAATGGCGTAATCCGTTGTGGATGTTTGCGATCATAGCTGAGAGTAAAGGTAATTGACCTCCAATGACTAGTTGAACAACAGGAAATAGAACTTCAAGAGGAAGAGCCTCCGAAGATTGGTTTGGTACTATGCACTTCTTTAACCATATGGCTAAATATCCTGCAAGGTCTCCGATTTTATCCTTTTCCTGGCTTGCCACAAGAAAGTTCTGAACTTTGTGTCATTTGGGAAATTATCTTCAGATGATCCAGTAGTGTAAGACTGAGCATTAATCTTCAATATCAGCTTATTAATCTCAGATGGGGTCAATGGAGGTGATTCACAAACTTCATCACCAATTGAACTCTCAAGATTCTGGAATAAATAATCTGCAAATTACTTTAAACTGATCTGAGCAGACTTCTTGGTTTTTACCTCAATCCTTGCTATTGCTGTTTGGTAATGATAAGTCAGTCCCCAAAGAATGTCATAAGCAACGGAACCAGCATTCTTCATTCTCCTAAGCTGACGGTTAGCAAGAAAGTACTCTTGATATGGAATATTCCCCATCAGTAATCCTGATACTTTCATCATCTCGTGGAGTGGAAGTCCTAATTCCCCATTCTTAGTGAAGAATGTATTCATATCCGGGTTATAAGACTCAAATAAAGCGAGGAAATAATCCATGCTTATTGGAAGACCGTACATGCTGGCTCGAATCAGGATATCTAATCCTATGTTAGCTAATTCCTGACCCCAACGTCCGAGTACGTAGGTAGTCATCCTTGTCCACTACTTGTCCGCAAGCGAATGAACCCAACCGATACATCTAAAGTTTTTAAGAGGAAATTCTCTACCTAATCGAGCGAGCCGATTCTTCACAGTGTTGGCCCTTACCATTAATTCGTTTTAAGGCACACTATCTAATCCAAGTATCCAAGGGTGAAGTCCATGAATTGTATGCCGATCACTAGAGCTAGGAGTCTTTAAATCCTTACAAATGAACCCACAATGGATATATTCATGGTCCTCTATTAAATGCCACAACATCTTCCTCGATACCATTAAATTCCATAATTGCAAGAGTGAGTAATGCGGGAACAGAGGAAGAAATAAAAGGTCCCCATCATATTCGTTCAACCAAACTTCTGGACCACAGGAAAGGGTATCAGGACCTTCAACGGAGTCCCCAAACAAATAACTAGGCTTCCTTAATGGCTCAGTGGAGTCTCGAATAGGTGTCAAAGGCAAGTTGGTTAATAATTGACGCAACGTATGACGACTTCCTTGGTGAATCAACTCAGGAATATTATCGGCATAGTCCTCACTAAATTGATTGGCTTCTCTAATCGAAAAATTACCATCAAAAGAGGCATGAAGAGTACCACTTTAACCATAATTTTCTCTATCAGAAAGAGCAACAGAAGGAAAGTAACTGCAAACAATCGATGAACTAATGTCGGAACACAGTTGAATAAAGAGGAAGCTAATGAACAAAGTTTTTGTTCACAGTTACCGCGACAGTGGAAACTGTCGTGCTTACCGTGATAATGTCCATTGTCGCGGTAACTAAATACTGGTTGTCGGCTTCAAAAAGTCATGAGTTTAAGCAAAAGTCATGAGTTTAAGCAAAAGTCATGAGTTTAAGCAAAACTCATGCCTTTACCGTGGTACGTGTCTTGATCAAACAAGACATGTATTTTTAAGTATCAAACCTCTCGAAGGAGGACGTCACTCTTCCCGGATGACTCTCAAATAAGACAAAGGAGGATATGAGATCATAACTTTAGAGGGAGAAAAATCAAGAGAAAGTTACCTCCAAATGGTGAATCAGTGGTCTCACATTCCTCTGATGTTTTGGCTGTTGATTTGCCCTTGGGAACACATGATCTTCTAGGAGACATAGTGGAAACGACCTAGAAAGCAAAAAAATTAGGGTTTTAGATGAGATCTCAAACAAGAGAGGCAAAACGAACCCAACATACAAGAGATGGGTACGGTTTTACCAGATATCAAAGAGAACCAAGCTTGGAGGGTCGAAGAATCGAAGGGGAAGCTTGAAAATTGAGAAAAGCACTTGAAATCCTAGATCCTTTCTTGAACAAAATAACTAAGTTATGAAGAGATGGGGAGGAGAAGAGCTGAAGGATGCCTTTATATGGTTATGGGGGAAATTTCGGACTCAAGAAAGTAGGGGAAAATGGCCTAAAGAAGCCCGATGATTGGGCTTTAAACCTGACTGACCGCCTCTATGCATGACAGTTGATGCTGATGCGTGTGAGCACGACAGACAACACTATCGTGCAAAGGTGTGATGGTGGACACCGTTGCACGCATACAATGATCCCACGGGTATTTGCATATGTACATTTCCCTTTGTATTCAGAGTGGATTTCCAAAAACTCTAATGAGTACATGAGTATAAATTGCATCTCCTTAAACCTCCCAATAGGTACACTCCAATAGGTACATGAGTATAAACTACTCCCATATGCTCCAACACCTTAAGAGCTTAAATTGTGTAGACTCCAATCAACGTACGAGTATAAACTATGTTCTTATGAAGGCCGATGCGTTAATAATCAATTCAATATTGGTTCAGCAATAAGAGCTAAATTCACAAATCGAAACACCAGCTTCAGTTCAAGATTTCGACAACAGTCAAGTGATAAATGTAGTACCGGAAGAATTTTAGCTATTCTATAGAACACTGAGTAGACTAAAAGATGAAGAAGTCAAGGGTTGAAGCCGTTCATAGGTCCTTCTACACGATCTCCTCAACTAAGTACTAAAGAGATTACAAATAAGACCCGTCTTATCCAAAATTTCCTAGACTCCTCTATAAAAGAATAAGTCTGAAATACTTTGGAGGGGGTATCTGTAGGTGTCTAAAAATACTTATAGATATCCAAATACAGCTCAAGAAAAAGAGAAGACAATGAATATCATTTTCTAAGTCAGAGGGGATCATCCAAAACCAAAAGAAGCAAAGGGAGATGTGAAACAAGGTGCATACCCGCTACGGAGTACAGTATCGCGCTTGAACGCGGAAGTGGTAATCGATGCGCATAGGCGTGACAGTGGTAATCGACGCGCATAGGCGTGGCAGTGTACAATGTCGCGCAAGCGTTGGGGTGTCTTCTTATGATTTATTGACGGCTTTTACATCTTTGTGGGGTCCACTTGGTTTTATAACTAAGGGAGAATGAGTAGCAACATTGAGGGATAGTTATACCCTAAAAACATGCCCACTACCCATGAAAAATGCGGCCACGAATGCAGGGGCTGGTAGTTACAAAAACTGGAAAACTGCCTCCTTTGGCCGCGGTAGTGTCCACTACCGCGCCCGAAGGAGATAGTTAACATCAGTTATTTTGTATTATTTCTAACATGTATGACTCCTAGAGGCTATAAATACCTTTCTATACATGCAGAGAAGAGAGAACCAGGCAATTAGAGCAGAAGACTTGAGCATTTGGTGATTTTGAGCAAGAGAGAAGGTCTTCATTCCCCACAAATACTTTCAAGATGCTTTTTGGCGATTCTTGAGATCTAAGCTCTGACTTGATCTTTGGAAGAGTGAATATCTTATATCGATAAGATATTCATTAAAGATTCTTACTTCGATAAATGAAGAAGAATATCCAAAAACCTTCACGATTCAATCAGAATTTGTGAATCAGTGATCCACGGGCTAACGCATCACCGGCACAGGCAAAGATCCCACAAAAGCAGGAGTTGATAAACAATTTTTGTGTTATTTTCTAGGAAGTTGTAATTATTTTGTTCATTTGTAAGAGAAGTCTTATAAAAAGACTATTTCTTTTAAATTCATTGTTAGCGATTGATGTTTTAATGGATTCTACAATAAAACCAACTTTCGACAAAAACAGATGTCCCTACTAGTTTCTGGCCATCAACTTGATTGGGGCATAGCATGTGGTACGCATGTCCATTCCTTAACAATGGGTTAGCTTTTGGCGAATGGGAACTCCATAACATAACTTGATCAATGAAGGAGATGAAACAAACTTACAATTGACGTCAAGCAACACATTCATGAACAAAATGGTAATCTATCTCAATATGTTTAGTGCAAGCATGAAAGATTGGATTTGCAGTAAGATTGATAACAGAGAGATTATCACACCATTAGATGGGCGGAGCTTGAAGAGAGATTCCTAATTCGTTGTAGAGTTTTTGGACCCAAATAAGTACACAAGTGCCATTAGCAAGGCCTTTATACTCGGACTCTATGCTAGAGCGTGCAAGAGTATGTTGTTTCTTAGAGCGCCAAGAGAGAAGATTAGGACATAAGAAAATACTAAACCCGCTAATCAAACGCCAATCATCCAGGTCTCCAACCTAGTCAGCATTAGAAAAGGCATGAAGATGTAAAACCCTAAAATTTTGAAATTTTTATGATAAATAGTGATAAATGATTTTTGATATGATTGATACTATTCTGGGATGAATGAGTATGGTTGTAATTTATTTGAAATTGATTAAGTACATTTACATATGTTTGATAGTGTAAACATGCACAACATAAGGAATCAATCGGTATAGATACACCTCTGGTCGGTCGATGATGACAAGCCATTAGTTGATCGATGGGTGCTTGTCAGTTGATTGGTGGCAAGCCATCGGCCGACTGATGGGTGCACCAACTGAGAATTTAGTTTCGGGTCAATTTCATTTTGTTTTGACCCGTTTGTGTATTTAAGTATATATATACGATATTTCTCCTGTTTTCCTTCATCTTTCAAGTGAATAAATAGCCACCCTCTCTCCTCAAAAGCCTAGATCTTATTTTAGTAAATTTTGCGAGCTTTAAGAAGCAAAATCAAGAGGACGGAGAGATCGTGGGCTTTTCGACGAAGGAGGATCGTGTTTATGCGTATTTAGGGAGTTTAGCACGTTAAGGTGAGTTTCATCTCCTCCAATCCCATCCTCATTTTTATCTGGTTTTATTTGGTTTCTAGTGGACTTTTAAAACCTATTTTATGAGTAAAGATCGTTTCTTTAAACTGTATAATATAAAGATTTAATCTTTCTATGTTTAAAAGTTATAAAACGGATTCCTTAATTTGAATTCAAGTTCTAAAATAAATTTAATATGACATTTTGTTGAGATTTATGGCTTTCATGATGATTCTTACAAATATGATCATGCTAGGGATATTAGAATTCACTCAAATATTTATAAATGTTCTTTCATTTAGTTAAATAAACCCTAATCATTAAATCAACATCTATACATGAGTTACATTCAAAAAAATTTAAATTCTTATGAGTCTTCTGAGAATTATAGATGTTCTCAGGAAACTAGGCAAGACCTCTCTGGTTGGTCGACCAAAGCACAAGTATCGCTCAACCTATCAAGGCAATTTTGTATGTACATGTTTTGTGCATGCAGCCGGTCGACCGATGGGTGTAAACCAGTCGACCGGTCTGTGTGAATTGGTTGTTTTGACATGTGAGATGGTTGTGAACATGAAGTTTGGGTCCGTATATCGAGGAACATTATAGGCTGTCTAAAAATTACTGTAGATAACTAATCCCCACAAAACACAAATGAGGGAGGTTACGATCTGACGACTTTCATATCAATCAATGAGAGTTACAATTTAACAATTCTCATAACAACTGATGATGAAAGTTACAATCTGATAACTTTCGTAACAACAAATAAGAGTTACAAACTGACGATTCTCATACCTCAGAGAACCAAATGCCAGGATTACAAGATGATAATCTTTACAACGCTCTAACAAAAGAGATTACAAGTTGATAATCTCTTCTAAAGTAACACGCGGAAGTCATCACTGCTTTCCAAGCTCTAAACGCGGAGCTCACACTGGGTTCCAAGCTCAAAATGCGGAGTTCACCACCGCATTCCCAGTTCAAAATTGATATGGGTGTATCTTCTCTTCGGGATCTTAGCAATCCTCATAAGAGCTTGAGGATAGATGATTCTCATAATAGCATAAGAATAAGGGTGTAAAACAGTACAGTGGAACGTAGGTGGAAGTGTGGAACGAGACGACGAGCAACAGATTTGAAGAATTTAGTTTTCAGCTCGTGAGTCGACTCATACATGAACATGAGTCGACTCATCAGGTTGAGTCGACTCATGACTGTCATGAGTCGACTCACGAAACCCACCCGTTTTGTCAAAAGTTTCTGCTTGGTCGAATCATCAGTTTATGAGTCGACCCATGAGTCATGAGTCGACTCATGTGAGGTCATGAGTCAACTCATCGACAATTTCCTGATTCGTTTGGGTTTCTGTTCACACGAATTCCTGTTGGTTTTGGTCTTGGTTATTTAGCAGATTGTCATCCACGTTTGTACACCTATATAAAGGATTGTTTTAGGGTTTCTAAGAAATCAGAGGGAATCAGAGGTAATTAAGAGAGATTCTAATCATTGTATTAGGGTTTAAAGAGGATTAAGAGGTTGTTCTCGATTCTAGTGAGAATGTGAGTGAGAGATTTATAATAATTGATTCTTCATAATCTAGAGAAGGTATTTTCCTTCGCTATACTAAATTATTCTTGTGTTTTAGTTGTCTTCTTCTCAACCCACCTTTTGGCAATTCCGCGACCAAAGGGTGCTCGCACGGCGACTCGTATCAAGTTGGTATCAGAGCAATCAGATTCAGAAAAGGGATATTCTGTGTATGGTCCTGACTTGATCGTAATACAAGAAGCTTGGCGAGATCCTTATTTCATTGGAAGGAGTCCAGAAGATAAGGAAAGAGAAGATGGTTAAAGGAGACAATTCAGTGAGGATTGATGCATTGGAGAAGCAGATCGAGAGGATTGATGCATTGGAGAAGCAGATCGAGACGATAGGTTTGACTCTCACACAACTCGTCATTCTTATCCATGGAGGTGACAAACAAGGTGAATCTTCTTCGAAGAAAATTGTCGAGTCTGATGTGGAGAGAGTAGATTCAGATTCCGACGAGGAGGAGGAGACCGTTAAGGCTGCATTGCATCAAGGGGATAAGAATTCTTATCAGAACCTGAAGATTGACTTCAAGGTGGAGATTCATGTTTATGATGGGAGTGTTGACATCGAGAGGCTTGATGACTAGATCAAGTGGATGGAGACGTATTTTACTCTTTATGGATATTCATCAAAAGAGAAGATTGTATTCATAACTTTGAAGCTTTCAGGGCACGCGTTGACGTGATGGAAATCCTACTGGAAGCAGGAGAAGAAGACGGTGTCGTGGAACAAGTTTAAGGAGTTACTGAGGAAGCAATTCTACATGGTGGGATTCCTTGAAGAGCGTTGGTACAAGTGGTACGGCTTGCGCCAAAGGGTCAATCAAACTGTTAAAGAATACACCACGGAGTTCCACAAGTAGGCGATGGTCCTCAACATTGCGACAGAGAAATATTCCGTGTTTATGAAGTATATGACGGGATTGAGCGATTACATCCGAAAGGAGATAAAGCTATTCACGGTGGAATCAATTGCAGAGGCGAGCATGAAGGCTATTGCCCTCGAGGGCAAGAAAAAGAAGGGCAACGAGGCTAAGGGAGACTCCAAACAGACGGGAGGCGAGTCTAGTGGTTCTCAATCTAAGAAGGAGAAGAAGAAGGGTGATCCAGGGAAAGCAGGGATGATTTGTAGTCACTACGAGAAGATAGGGCACACAGCTGATCGGTGCTAGGAGAAGTATCCTCATCTCAAGCCTAGAGGGTTGAAGAAGAAGGAGGAGAAAAAGGCATACATGATAGCTCAAGGTCCAAAAGAAGTCCCGGGGATGACAAAGCCCAACAGCAGTCTCAACCTTATGATGGGGAAGCAGACCACGAAAGAGGACGACGACCCGAGAGAGCAACTCTTTGTTCTTAAGTTGCAAGTGAAGACCAGTTTGGTTGATGCCATTGTTGATTTGGGCAGCGAGAAGAATTTGATATCCTAGGCATTGGTTCAGAAGCTGGGTCTGAAGACGGTCAAGCATACGAAGCCCTATCCATTGGGGTGGATTCAGAAGGAGGAGAAACTGAGTGTAGTTGATCAATGCAATATCAGATTTACCCTCCACGAGTTGTATATTAACGAGGTCACGTACGACGTCGTTCCATTGGATGTTTGTCAGATTATACTGGGCAATCTATACTTATAGGATAGATATGCGATCTACGAGAGGCGGGCTCAGAAGTACACCTTCACTAAGGATGGTGAAAAGTTCATATTTCGTTCAGCATCTCTTCCGAAGGAGACAAGCTTGGGGACGGTGACGTGAGCGAAGAGACTAGTGAATGCAAGCAAGAAGTTTGTCTCGCTATGCATTAGACTTTTAGAAAAGCCATCGATAAAGGATTGCAACTTTGGACGAAAGGTGACTACGACGAGACGCGGGATGGATGAGATGTTTCCGATCGAACATCGAGACCAGGTTCCTAGCAAGGCCAGGTGGTGCAGAAAAGATGGAGGAGCTCGAGAGTTTCCTCAGCAAAAGTTCTAACTTGAAAGGGACTTCAAGTTCCTAAAGAGTGGACCTATGATACGGGTGTATCTTCTCTTCGGGAGCTTAGCGATCCTCATGGGAGCTTGAGGATAGATGATACTCATAATAGCATGAGAATATGCGTGTAAAACAGTACAGTGGAACACAGGTGGAAGAGTGGAACGAGACGACGAGCAGCAGATTCAAGGAATCCAGTTTTTAGCTCGTGAGTCGACTCATACATGAACATGAGTCGACTCATCAGGTTGAGTCAACTCATGACTGTCATGAGTAGACTCACGAAACCCAGCTGTTTTGTCAAAAGTTTCTACTCGGTCAACTCATTAGTTTATGAGTCGATCTATGAGTCATGAGTCGACTCATGTGAGGTCATAAGTCGACTCATCGACAGTTTTCTGATACGTTTGGGTTTCTGTTCACACGAATTCCTGTTGGTTTTGGGCTTGGTTATTTACCAGATTGCCATCCACGTTTGTACACCTATATAAAGGATTGTTTTAGGGTTTCTAAGAAATCAGAGGGAATCAGAGGTAATTAAGAGAGATTCTAATCATTGTATTAGGGTTTAGAGAGGATTGGGAGGTTATTCTCGATTCTAGTGAGATTGTGAGGGAGAGATTTGTAATAATTGATTCTTCATAATCTAGAGAAGGTATTTTCCTTCGTCATACTAAATTGTTCTTGTGTTTTAGTTGTCTTCTTCTTAACCCACCTTTTGGTAATTCCGCGACCAAATGGTACTCACACGGCGACTCGTATTAAAAACGTGAAGCTCACTGCTGTGTTTTTAGTTCTAAACGCGAGTGTCGTTTCCAGAACGCGAATCTCGTGTTTGACTCATTCAAACACATTTTAAACGGTTCCAAAACCATTTTTCACAAATTATGGGCGTTAAACCCTCATTAAGGAGCGATTTAAGTGGTCGGTTACACCCATTAAACCACTATAAATAGCTAAAAGTTAGCTGGAAAAATGGTTGGAGTTAGAGGAATTTTGAGGATATCTTGGATCGGATCTTTGGAGCGTTATTAAGAGATTTTCTTGGAGCTTTTGCCTTAGCTTGTGAACCATTTCGTTTAAATAAAAAAGAATTAATTTTCTTTCTAAAATCAACACTTTTACAGAGTTTAAACTCGTTTAGAGTTCTTAACTCATTAAGAGTTTTAAACTTGCATTGTAAGTTCTTCCTGACATCACAGTAAGAGAAATAGACTAACGTTCCACGAAGTGAAGTGTCCGGATCGTGAACGGGATACAAGATTCAAACTCGCATCGCTACCAAAAAGAATCCAGGTTTAAACAAAGGGAAGGATCTCCATGGAGAGCGAAGCCAGCTCCCAACAGGTGTGAAGAATGTGCAAGTCTCCGAATTGTATCGTTCAAGCATAGCAAAGAAGTTAAAATAGCTCTGTATGATCCCGTATCGGGTAGCTAACACTGGAGTCCTAAGACCAGAATGGGCAAGTGGCTCTTTCAGGCCCTCCAGAATAAAATTTACCATACAATCCCACCATCCCCAATCCGCAGAATATACTCATCTGGGCGATCTGAATTCTTGGGCTGGAAATTCACCCTAGGTAGCGATAAATTGTCGGATAAAAATGTTTGCTGGATGGCCCCCTCAAGAACTAGATCTTTCTTTTGAACCCTACCGGGCCTTAGAGCCATCACTTGACAATTATGTCCTACAGGACGAACACTTTGATTCATGAAGGTCCCAAGAGATACATCATCCTTCTCTTGGACAAGGTCCCAATCCATACATTGTTTGAAAGAGACGCTATGGAAATATGAGCGGATACATCTGTTCCATGTTCGGCAAGAAGAAGAAACAGTTGTTAATCTTCTGTAGTATTTTAGATTCCTTAACATACATGGTCTTTGCATCAATTTCGACACGATCTCCTAAAAGCAATGTCGGCTTTTCAAATTTTTGATGGCCAGTCGTCTTAAGTTCTACATCAGTGACAAGAGCCCTAACAGTTGACGGTCTCACGAACTGGATTGTTAACATTCGCTCCATGTTCTCGCCTTCAAATAGAGGAAGTTCTCGGCACAAACCGAAAGTCATGTTGTCATCCATACCTCCTTCATATCCGAAATGATGCTGGAAGGAGAGTGGTTCATTGGAATAGCACACTACGAAGGAAAAAGATAACAGTTAGTATCTAAGAAAAGATGAGATAAAAACAACTCTCAATGACTTAGAAAGAAAAAACGTGAAGGTCAACCTCACGTTTCAACTTCAAAACATGATTATCACCCTCACGTTTCAAAATCAAAATGCGAGGGTCAGACCCGCGTTCCAATTTCAAAACAAGAGGGTCACCCCCGCGTTTCAAAATAAAAACACAAGGGTCAGACCCGCGTTCTAATTACAAAACGCAAAGGTCACCCACACGTCTCAAAATCAAAATGCGAGGGTCAGACTCGCATTCCAATTTCAAAATGCGAAGGTCAACCCCGCATTTCAAAATCAAAACACGAGGATCTACCCCTGTGTTCTAATGGCAAAACACAAGTCTCGCTCATTGTTTATAACCCAAAACTTGTCGAAACAAGTTTGAAAGTCCAAACTTACCATGGTGAAGAGGGACCTATGGTGACGGAGTGGCTTCCTGAACAACAGCACTGCCGGCGGCCTCAGCCGACGGCGAGCTTGAAGTTGCTTTGACGACCTTCTTGGTTTTGGAAGCGAGTTTCTTGAACCCCATTGATTGTGATCGGTGGTTAAAAACTTGGTGTATTGAGAAGAAAATATCGCTGAAGATCTTGAAGAAACGAGAAGTCTCATTCAAGAGTTGAGACAAAGATGAAAAGAGTTAGGTGACTCTTAATTTGACCTACATCGGTCTATTTATAGGGCAGCCAGATCAACACGAAATTCTAGGCAAGAATCTCACCCAAACGTAATCTTCACGTTTCAAGTTAAGTCGGTTTGACTTCCAAAAGTGACGCTCAACTCTGCGTTTTGAATTCCAAACGTGAGGCTCAACTCTGCATTTCAAATTCTAAAACGAGAAGCTCACCCTCGTGTTTCAAATTCTAAACATGAAGTTCACCTCCACGTTCCAAGTTCTAAACACGAAGTTCACACCCGCGTTTCAAACTTCAAATGCAGAGGTCACCTTTGTGTTACAAAACTTCAAAATGTTGGGTTCACCCCTGCGTTTAAAGTTTCAAATGCAGATTTCACCCTCGCGTTTCAATGACAAGCGCAAGAGATCACCTCTACATTTCCAATTACATACGTGAGGCTCACCATCGCATTTCAAATGTAGGAATATGACGCTTGCTCCCATATGAGTTTTCCGTGACAAACTCGTTCGACAAAGTGTTGATATGTTTAATAGAACACCTCTGTCAACTATGAAATTCACAAAACATCATCAAGTTAGCATTACAATTCTTACGACAAACATCCCCTCAGAGTTCAAATTTAGTTTGTCTCATTCTTAATATGGCAAGATTTTCTGATGATAAAATCAAGTTATCGACTCTCTCCAATAGAGTGATAAGTCCTCAAAACTTCTGTCAAGTTAATATTATACCTCTGACAATCAACTTATCAATTCTCTTTAATAGGATGATAAGTCCATAAAATTACTCAAATCGCTATAAACTCCTATCAAGTTAATATTATACTTCTAACAATTAACTTATCAACCCTCTTCAATAGTATAATAAGTCCACAAAATTACTTAATCAACTCCTGTCAAGTTAATATTATACCTCTAACAATCAACTTATCAGTCCTCTTTAATATGATGATAAGTTCGCAAAATTCGCAATAAACTCCTGTCAAGTTAATAACACACCTCTGATAAAATCAACTTATCGACTCTCTTCTATAGAGCGGTAGGTCCTCAAAATCTTGTTTAAATCACAAGTGTATGATTTTGTCAAGATAATAACATGCCTCTGATTAAATTAACTTATCTACTCTCTTCAATAGAGTGATAGGTCCTCAAAATCTTGTTCAAATGACAAGTATATAATTTTGTCAAGTTAATATCACACATCTGATAAAATCAACCTATCGACTCTCTTCAATAGAGAGATAGGTCCTCAAAATCTTGTTCAAATAATATGTACAAAATTTTGTTAAGTTAGTATCACACCTCTGACAAAATCAACTTATCAACTCTCTTCAATAGGATGATAGGTCCACGAATTGTTGTTATGTTAACAATACACCTCTAACAATCAAACTCCTATAAACCTGCTAATTTTTTTCAACAGAATAGCAAGTGTTCAAGACAACAAAAAAAAACCCTAGTGGATTAAATTTTTTTTGGAATTATCTTAAGTGATAATAAAGAAAAAATTTGAATCTTACTTTAAGTAAGAATTCATGCTAAGTTAATATTATACCTCTAGCATATTTAATTATTTTTATTATTTCAAGTTAAAGACATAACACAGGAAAGAAACAATGGAAAACCAAAGCCATACCACTTATTATTCAAAATATTAAATAGTGATACAACATTGTTTTGTTCTTATCAATAAAATGATACAAAATTAGGTTTGCGGGCCCATCAATTTGATAGATGTGAGCTGAGACTTGATATCTAAAAGTTTTTTCTCATGATCATCTCGCACCATCGCTGCAGCTTCTCTCTAGAGTTCATCCTCATTCGGCACCACAGTAGCAGCCTCCTTCTTGGCTTCTTCCAGAATCTGCACCTCTTTGTAGTAATTTTCAAAATTTTCTACATTTTTGAGAGTGAGGCCTTTCACGAGAGCTTCTTCCTGAGCGAGCTAAGCTTCCTTCTAAGACAAAGCTACCTTTAGTTGCGTGATCACTTCTCGAGTGGTCTGCATGGTAGTGGTCAAAGCTTCCTTCTAAAAGTGGTCAAAGCAGTCAGCTGATTATTCAAAGATCCAATATGAACCTCCCTCTCGGCCAAATTTTTCTGAATGACTTTCTGCTGACATGTTACTTCAGCTTTGATGTCAGTGAATGTCGATCCAATCTAAGCTTTGAGATCGACGCATTCAAGATCGTGCAATACTTTTAGGTTCTCTTCTAGATGAGAAAAGCCCTATGAATAATGTTCGATGAACTGGGCGTCACCTAAACATCTAATGCTACTCAGATAATTTGTTATGAAGGGCCTAAAAGACTCGAAAGTGCCCTAACTAGCACTAACAACCACAACGGTTTGCTCCATCATACTCTCTAACTGCCTAATTAAAATATGGAGCAAGTTAGGAACAACTACCAAGTTTAGAGAAGCGACGGGAGATTACTCTAAATCATCCAAAGTCATAGATCTTGATGGAAGAGTCATAGGCGATTTCACTTGAGCTAAGCTTGAAACACCTGTAGCCTACACGGGCTTCAAGGAAATCACAAGAGCAGGTGGCTTCATTGGTAGAGGAGTCGTTGTTGCTTGCCCAAGAGAAAGCTGCTCTGGTAGGGGAGTTGATGTTCTAGTCTCCTCAACTGCCGGAGCTAGGGATCCTGCATTTGAAAATTGTTAGAATGTAGGAGAAAATTTCATGGAAATTCAAAATGGACAATGTTCACCTGCGGGATAAATAGTAGTATAAGCCGACGCTTTGTCAGAAGTGAATACTAGTGAGTAATCCCAAATAGCATCGTCATCCAAAGAGGTCCCATATGATAATTGCTCCTCATCTTCTGCTGTAAAGGATTATGGTGAATTCATGACAACAGCTGACTTAGGAACTAGTTCTGTTGTTGGACTAGGCCTTAAAGCTCCTGTTGATGGCATTACCGCTGAAGCAGAAGGAGACTGATTTTTGCCAAGCTTCTCGAATTCAGCCATTGCAGACTCGCCTGCAGGAGGCCTAACTTTCTCAGCTTGAGTAGTTGTAGGCACGAATTTCTCCTATGTTACCTCTATAACTAGGTGAATGACACTTGAAGCTTGACTTGGAGCTACCACAGCAAGGGGTTCCATCATTGGGATAGACTCTGCATCCTCAGCAATTGATTCATCTTCCCCTTCTTCTTCTGAGGGATGATAGGAAGAAGCCACACCTGTTAAAGCTGGGCCAATTGAGTGGAGTCTCCTTCGATAAGAACTCTCTACAATAGATGATTCTTCCCCTTCCTCATGAACAACAAGTGCAGACTTGAAAGCGTCTTGCATCAACTTTGCTCCCTTTTGAACTTTAGGAGTCGAGGACTAAACCGATAATTTTTAGTGTGCCCGTTTCTTATGGAGACATGTTTCTTCTACAATAAGGGTTCTTTTCCCTGCTGCTCTCTCTTCATGGGTCTCAGCTGCTCTCAGTTCTTCTTCCCGAGTTTCCTCGGTTGCTATGCCTCTTTCATCCCCGACCATCGCTTCTTCACAAGTTAAATACTCGTCGATTCCCTTCAAACGAGTCATTTTAGATCCCTTCTTTGATTCATACATCCTTTTGATCTCTTTTAGACAATATGAGTATAGTTTGTACTTAGGGATCTAAGAGGCGGTGTGATACCAAGCACAGAAGCCCAAAGTAGTGTAGGATTTGGGTGTTTTGAGGGGTAATCTAAATGTAGCTCCGGTACAACCAGCTATCGAATAGTACCAAGCCCTGGCTCCTTCATATAAATTGCTGATGAGTATGAGCCGAGGGTTAGGATTTTTAATATATAGCTGGTCATATCCGAATTGTCGGGCAAACCGATAAGGCTGATAGGGCTCAATGATGCATTTATCGCTCTGCCTGAAGAGGAGATAACCCAGCCCGATGTTGATAAGCTAGCAAAAGACACCCCGTTTAAATTTGTAAAGCTATTGGGGCCCTCATATCCTGATATAACTCACTGTACCCACCACCTTCAAAGTTAGGAAAGCAACGGAAAACATGGTACTTAAGATCCCTTGACAAAATTTGCCGGATCTTAACCATGTACCAACCCTCCCACTTAGCCAATTCAAGCCGTCATACGAATGGAATGAAAGAACCATAGTAAGGGAGGCTGCAGTCATTAATGAAGGGCAATGTAAGACGTACCATGTCATCAAATAAGTATATGACATCTGTACGCGCGGGTTAGGAGTTTTGAGGGTCTTCTTCTCGCCGGAGCCCGTCTCCTTGATTTGAACAAAATCAAAAAGCAACTCTCGTAAGCTATTTTGCAGGCAGCATACCATCGCCGAGAGAAGATTTAGCGGTCTCCCATGAGCTAAGAGAACCATTGGATATACAACCTCAACTGCAATGGCTTCAAGCAGTTTGGTAGGTACCACACACTGTTTTAGCCACAACATCAAACAACAGCAAATAAAGCCATGTCAGATATGGGAGCTTGAGCAACGAAAGCTATCAAACTCAGTGAGAGATGGGAAAATATCCTCTTTGGCCTCATTAACATAGTGAGCGGTTGCAGCATCAATACGGGCCTTAATATCATTAAGAGTGCTTGCAGCTAGACGGGTTACTAAAGCTTCCTTACAGTTTAGATTTTGGAACAAGTATTCTACCCAGGATACTTGCTTAACACTATCTCCTCGTACTCCTATTAGCTGATTACAGATATGGAAGTGACACATCACTTGGCAAAAAGTAGCGTAGATCTCAAGACTAGCTGATTTTAAATTTGTAATTTCTTCCGTCCCTGGGATGAATTCTTTATATGGCAGCGCTCCGAACGATAGACCAGAGACATCAAACATTTCATGGAGAGCAAAGCCCAGCTCCCTAAATGATGTAAAAAATGTGATCGTCTTCGGGTTGTAATGCTCCAGTATGGCAAAAAAGTTGTAGTGGCTCTGTACAATCCCATATCGAGTAGCCATCACAGGGTTCCCAAGGCCAGATTGAGCAAGCGGTTCCCTCAATTCCTCCAAAACAAAAATTATCATCTGGACCCACCATCCTCCTTCAGCAGAATACACCCATTCAGGGGATCTAAAATCTTGTGTGGGAAATTCACCCTTCACTACAATAAATTTTCTGACAGAACTGTTAGTTGGGCTAGCAGCTTCAGTGACTGGATATTCCCTTGCAATTAAGCCGGGTTTCAAAACTATCACTTGCATGCTGTAACCAATCGGACGAACACCTTGGTAAGACGAGGCACCAATCGAAACCCAGTCTTGTTCTTTGACGAGATCCTAATGCATATGCCTCAGGATGGAAGCACATTGGAAGTATGACAGAGGGAACATCCTCTCCATATTGGGCAAGAATATATTGCGGTCCCCAACTTTCCTCAGCCACTTGTAGTTCCTGTCGTACATAAGCCTAGTTTCAATTTCGAAGGGATCTCCGAATAGAAAGGCCGTCTTGTTGAATTTCTTACGGTCTATGGTCTCAAATTTAATATCCGTGACCAGAGCCCTAAGAGTTGTCAAAATGTCTTGAGTAACGATTTCCACGCACTCCTTGTCATGATCTTGGAAAATAGGAAGTTCTCGATGAAAATTGAACTTCACTTTATGGTCCACGCCACCTTCATGACCAAAGTGACGATGGAATGAGAGGGGCTCACTAGAGTAACACACTGCATACAAAGAGATAACAGTCAGTGCTTAAAATAGCAGAAGAGTTAAAAAGTCTAAAAGACTTAGTTGAAAATGCGAGGGTTGTTCCTGCATCTCAAACTCAAAATGCAAGGATTAGCCCCGCATTCCAAACTCAAAACACAAGGATCAACCCCACGTTCTAAGTTCAAAACGCGAGGTTCACCCCATGTTCCAAGTTCAAAATGTGGAGGTCAGTCCCGCGTTTCAAAATCAAAGCGCAGAGGTTTATCCCCGCGTTCCAAGTTCAAAACGCAGGGGTCAACCCCGCATTTTAAAATCAAAACGCAGCGATACGCCCCCCCCCCCCATTCTAATAATAAAACGTGAGTCTTGCTCGACATTTACAGTTTAAAACTTGTCTAAACAAGTTTAATAGTCCAACACTTACCACTGATGAGAGGAACTTGTGGTGGCGGTGTGGCCGCCTGAACAGTAGCACCGCCGGCAGCCGAGGATGCCGGTGCACTTGAACCCGCGGCGATAGATTTCTTGGAGTGGGATTTTGGACCAATCTTCTTGGGTGCTATCGATTCTATTGAGGATGAACGAAAGTTTGCCAGCAATTCTGCAGAACTAGAGTTCTCGTTGAGCAATGACAAAAATAGAAAGTGGACTCTTGATTTGACCCTAGTGGTCTATTTATAGACAGTTAGAGCTGTCAAATCGGTACGAGATTTTGGGTAAAAATCCCGCCCAAACGCGATCTCCGTGTTCACACCAAGTCAATTCAACTTCAGAACGTGAGGCTCACCTCCACGTGTCAACTTTTGAACGTGAGGCTCTCCTCCGCATTTCAACTTCTGAACGCGAGGCTCACCTCCGCGCGTCAAATTCTGATTGCGAGGCTCGCCTCCATGTTTCAACTTCTGAATGTGAGGCTCACCTCTGTGTTTCAACTTCTAAATGCGAGGCTCACCTCCGTGTTTCAACTTTTGAACGTAAGGCTCACCTTCGCGTTTCAACTTCTGAACGTGAGGCTCACCTGCGTATTTCAAAGCAACAAACGCAAGGCCTACTCCTACATTTAGGAAGCGGAGCCATGTTATATAGATCCTGCATAGTAAGTTTCTGCAACCAAGTTCATGATGACCTTGAAGCGGATGTAGTTAATAAATACTTTATGATGAGGAATCAGTAGTTCAATATCAAACAAAATCAAGGTCCAAAGTATTTCAAAAATTCATTCCAGTCAACCACGAATTTTGGAAAACTTTGGAGGGGGTTCTGTAGGCTGTCTTAAAATTATTACAGATAGGTAATCCCCACAAAATACAAATGATGGAGGTTATGATCTGACGACTTTTATATCAATCAATGAGAGTTATAATTTGACGATTCTCACAACAACTGATGATGAAAGTTACAATCTGACAACTTTCGTAACAACAAATGAGAGTTACGTGTTGGCCTTCTTGTTTTGATGATGATTTACAAACAATTTACTACTAATGTTGTTTGTCTAGTGTTTGTGCATTCCTATGTTTTGTAGACAAACAACGTGTTGGAGGATGGATGGATTGCGCTTCAACGATGATATCCAATGGAGGTTGGCGGAATGTCGGGTTGAAGCCTATACAATTCAAGTTAAAGATCAAGTTCAAGCTTCATCCGCACGTGTACCAAGTTGAGCTACAATGAAGATCAAGATTGCTTGGGTAATTTAGTTTAGGGTTTTATATTATGTGTGTTAGATACTCTAAGCTCAATATAATATACACACACATTTTATTGGTTTCTTCGTATATATATATATATATATATATATATATATATATATATATATATATAGTTATATATATATACACAAGTTTTGGTTTTTATGCATATATATAATTTTATATATATACATACATAGTTTTGAGTTTTTATGTTCATAAATATGAGATTACACATTTCATATTTATTATTGTGTTTTGGTTTAGCTATATAGATATGAAAGAAATTTACATTCATGTATATAATTATATGTTTCATACTCTATTGTGTTTTTTGAAAACATTGCATAGAATATGCAATTTTGTGAAAATACTGTCTTATTAGTTTATAGACTTCAATATCAGTTTATACATGTTTTATTAAGTCTATATAATCATTGTGCAAAGATTCAAAGGTTGGTTTATATCAAAACATCAAAATTCATATGTTTACATTTTCGTGTTTTGAACTATTTTGCAAAATGATGATTTTTCACAAATGGGAAATGCAATTTGGAAAATTCTTTTTGTAACATGTTCATTTACATGTTTATATACTTTTCCCAAAGTTTCATAATTTTTGGACTTCATTTGTTATTTTTAACAATTTTCCAAAAGTCAAAAAAATTCACTTTTAAAATTAGTTTTCTGGGATGTCAGAATTCGGTCGACCGAACCTGAGGTCAAAAGTTCACTGGGCTGACAGAGAGCTGTCGGTCGACCGATGAAATTTTCGGTCGACCGACGAATTTTTCGGTCGACCGACGATGTCTTTTTCAGCTTCTAACGGCTAGTTTTCTTACCGTTGCTGGGGGCTGTTTCTGTCTTTTTGCCTAGGGTTTTTGGCTGAGTTGTGAGAGGGTATATATACCCCATTGCTGATGTCTTTTCAAGGTTGATTAAGAAATTTTTAAACAAGGTTTTAAACAAGGGTTTAAGCTCGTTTAATTTGGTTTAAGTTTGTTTTGGGTTTGCTGTTACAAAGAGGAGCTTTTCATCAGCTATTGAAGAATTCATCTTCAACACTTCATCATCCTCTCTTTGTATTTATAGAGAAGTTTCCTTAACTCTATTTCCTAGCATTTCTACTATTGTAATTTCATATCAATCTTATTGCTAGTTCTTATTGAGTTAAGTTTTTATTTATATCTCCTTGTTTACACACACAACCATTGAGCTTATTGTATTTGCATACATTATATAATTAGGTTGTGGGATTGTGTGACATTGAGTTGAGCCTAATTGAGTTCTCACCTTGTTAGAGAGAACAATCATTTATTATATTTGTGCTTATTGTGAGATTCACTTTGTAATACACTTGTACACCGAGTGAGGAGTGTGTGGTGAGAGTCGGGGATCGTCCCAAGAGGAGTGGCGTCGGTTGACGTGCCTAGAGAGAGGTTGTAACCGAGCACTTGAGCGAGACACGGCTAGGTCCAACACTTAGTGGGTGTAGAGTGTGATTGCATAGTGTTTATCGTGTGAGAGTTTTCGGTGAACTTGTAAACCGAGTGTGTAGAAGAAGTTCCGGCTTCCAAACCGGATTGTGTTAGTGGATTTCTCCCCGGGAGTGGGGAGCGGAGACGTAGGACGGAAGGTCCGAACTCCGTGATCATATCTTGTGTTTGAGTGTGCTTTGGCGTTTATTCATACTTGTGTTTATATTTCTTGTCGCCATTGTCATTAGCTCATTATTTATATGATCCACTATCTAGTTCATATTGTTTACCCTTGTATTGTTTGTATATCCTTGCACATATCTTATTGTATATCTCTTTGTTAGGATATATTATCTTGTGCTAGTTTATATATCCTTGCATAAATATTTCATCATATAGGATATATCACTTTGTGTATATTGCATATTCTTGCTCATAAGTAACTATATAGCATCTTGCAAGAATAGATTAGCATAAGACCCTAATCACCCCCCCTCTAGGGTCAAACATTACGAACTGACGATTCTCACACCTCAGAGAGCCAAATGCCAGGATTATAAGATAACAATCTTTACAACGCTCTAACAAAAGGATTACAAGTTAATGATCTCTTCAAAAGCTACACGTGGAAGTCATCACCGTGTTCCAAGCTCAAAACGCGGAGCACATCACCGCGTTCCAAACTCAAAACGCGGAGCACATCACCGCGTTCCAAACTCAAAACGCGGATCTCACCACCATGTTCCAAGCTCAAAATGTGGAGTTCACCACCGCATTCCCAGTTCAAAACGCGGAGCTCACCGCCGTGTTTTTAGTTCTAAACGCGAGGGTCATTTCAAGAACGTGAATCTCGCGTTTGACTCATTCAAACACGTTATAAACGGTTCCAAAACTATTTTCCATGAATGAAGGGCATTAAACCCTCATTAAGGAGCGATTTAAGGTGTCAGTTACACCCCTCAAACTCCTATAAATAGATAAAAAGTTTGCTGAAAAAAGGGATGGAGTTAGAGGAATTTTGAGGATCTCTTGGATCGGATCTTTGAAGCGTTATTAAAAGCTTTTCTTGGAGCTTTTTCCTTGGCTTGTGAACCATTTCAGTTAAATCGAAAAGGATTAATTTCCTTTCTAAAATCAACTTTTTTACAGAGTTTTAAACTCGTTAAGAGTTTTAAACTTGCCTCGCAAGTTCTTCCTGACATCACGACAAGAGGAATAAACTAATGTTCCACGAAGTGAAGTGCTCGGATCATCAACGGGATACAAGATTCAAACTCTCATCGCTACCAAGAAGAACTCAGGTTTAAACAAAGGGAAGGATCTCCATCGATTCCTTCTCTCTTTTGTAAATCGGGAAACCGATAAGAAAAACTGTAATTTCTTTTTCTAAGTCAGTTAGAGAGAGATGACAGGGAGAGATTATATTCATTCTTTTTCTAAGTCAGTTAGGAAGATTAATACAAATTTTACTCTCAATTTTCTCGCAATATTTTCTCGTAATATTTTCCCGCAAACAAACGTGCTTGGCCATGGAGTACATGTATTTGGGATTGTGATGCATGAGCTATTCGAGGTGTGAAATCTATCATTTGATTTGTTTTATTGTACGGTGGTTATGGATGCTTGAGTGGGGTTACTCGACATTCTCGTAATGAGACTGCGGCTGGACTACACTTAGTGTGTGTCAGTTTACACCCCGCAATGAGACCGCGACTGGATGACACTCTATGTTACATCATTGTTTTCGGGTTAGGCTAATATGCCTATTCACCATAGGGCAATCGAGACACATTGTTTCCGAGTAAGGTTGATATACCTATTCTCCGCAGGGTGTCTGAGACATCATTGGTTTTCGGGTTTAAGCCGACATGCTTATTCTCCGTAGGATGTTTGAGATTGTGTTTTGCTCCCATGTTACCTACCTCGAGAGTAGAGTATGAGGCTACGTCTTATTATACATGATGTATCTTAGATGGATATTTATTTTGTTGCTGCGCCAACTACCCGAAGGTAGTGTGAGATAATTATGATATGATTTGTTTTGGATAGGGTTCGGTAGTGTGTCGTTCTTTATAATTTATTTTTTTTCATAGAATTTGGAATTGATATTTAGCGATTCACAATTTGAGACATGGTATATATATGAGAGTTTTCTTATTTGGATTATTTCGCTCGACATACTAATTCTCGTGTTGTGGATTTCTAAATGTTAATTTCCTCTTAGTTCAAGATAGATGATTTATATATCTATATGTACTCACTTGTATTTTTCTACACCTACCCCCTTCCCCTGGGGGCTGTGGAGATGTTTCTCACTAGCATTTTAACGCTCGTTGTTTTTCTCTCTTTTCAGGCAGCGAGTCAAGCGCACAGAGAGTTGCATGTTGATGGAGACTCAGTTTAGCTCACCAGCAGTTATTTATATTAGTTGTTTATTTGTGCTCCATAGTAGTTATGCTTTATTTTTAGACATTTAGAGTTGTATTTCATTTTGGAAAGGTTGAGTGACTTAGTACTATTTTATTTGACTCTATGTATTGAGATATTTCATATTTGTTTCGGACATCAGCTGCACTTCTTTTATTTCAGTTGGAACATGGTTATTATTATTTTGATATCTTTTTCTTTTATCATGTTCATTGCATTCTTATCTTTATTCTATCTACTTTGTACCTACACTTGTTTATTATTTGATTCTACTAGAGAGATACTACTGTGATGGTGAAACGTATTGTAGCACAGTGTGGGTGCATGGCAGGTTTGACATCTTTTGGTTCACCTTAAACTGTAGCCTTGTGTGAAACCAGGAGCATCACAGTTGTTATTAGAGCTCTAGTTCCAGCATCCTTAGGATCATCCTATATCGAGTAGCGGAGCTAAGAGTCGTAGGATTCATGTATGGAGTCTGCTAGGAATTCCTAGATTGAGTGAGAACATTATACATATACCTCAAAAATTATGAATTTTTTTATGATAACAATCTTACTTTGATTATAAAGTACGCTGTAAATGATATGTGATATGATTTTCCTATTGTTATATATTACGTTATATATGCTTGAGATCTCATTTATTATGTCTAATAAGCTCTACACCTAAACTTATAGATGTTAGGATGAGGACATGGTCGTAGAGGAACCCATACTCAGGAATCTGGGCAAGCTGAGCTAGAGCTTGAGCCGCAGGAGGCTCCATAGTATCTGATTGATCTCATAGCACCGCTTGCAGCCCGGTTAGCAACGATTGAGGAACAGATAGCGCAACAAGTTCCACTAGCGACACCACAACCTATAGTTCCACTAGTTATGCTAGCTGAGCCTATTATAGAGGCGACACCAGGGGTTATTCTATCTACTTTGTTGGCTCCATTTGGTGGAGAGATACCAGAAGATGAGGGCACCAGAGTTCCAGGCCACATCATATTCACTTGCAGCCCATAAGTTGAAGGAAGATGTGGGGAACATTTTGGATATGCTTAATGTCGACACCGTCCAGAAGCAGAGATTGGCAGAACCGAGGATAAGACCAAGACCAGGGCCAGCAACTAAGACTTAAGGCACTGCCAGTAGTTCTGAGGATTGAAGGACGAGCCCGAGCCATTCAGGAGATTTACAGGGGTAGATGGTTCCATATACCCCTGATCCTTATATGCAGCAGACCACACGATCATGGTGCGGACGGGGCCATGGTGAAAGGTACGTTCCTTGTGAACTCCTTCCCAGCTCGTATTCTTTTCGATTCTGGAGCTTCGCATTTGTTCATCTCTTATGATTTCATGATTAGGCTCTAGGTAGTTGCATAGCCTTTAGACATTCCTTTGTTAGTTTCCACCCCTCTAGGTGATTCGTCACATCTAGAGAACATTTGCAGGAGATGCGTCATCAGCTTAGATGAGCCCGAGTTTATAGTAGATTTGATCATTTTGCGTATGTCTGAGTTAGATGTGATTCTCGGTATGGATTGGTTATCTTCCTACCATGTCAGTATCGACTATTTTATTAAGACAGTCAGTTTGCGAGCGTTTGATGGGACCGAGTTGGTTGTAACAACCTCACAGGGCAACCAGTTTGCAAAGTCATTTCTAGCGTACATCGAGGAGGTGATATTGTGGGATCAGGGTGCCAATTTGAACGAGACCAGAGTAGTCTTAGAGTATCAGGATATCTTTCAAGACATACCTGGATTACCTCCAGTGAGAGAGGTTGAGTTCTGCATTGAGTTGCAGCTAGGCACAGCATCGATATCTCGAACACCTTATCGTACGACACCTGCTGAGATGAGAGAGCTACAGACTCAGTTAGAGGAGCTCATTCCTCAGGGTTTTATTCGCTGGAGTCATTCTCCGTGGGGAGCACCGGTCCTCTTCATGAAGAAGAATGACGGCAACATGAGTTTGTGCATAGATTACCGCGAGTTAAATAAGGTCACCATCTGGAACAGGTATCCACTACCGTGGATAGATAACTTATTCGACTAGTTGTAGGGAGCGCAATGTTTCTCAAAGATTAATCTTCGATCTGGCTATCATTAGTTGCGTGTACGGGAGATGGATAGACCCAAGACCACCTTTTTTACTCTATATGGGTCTTTTGAATTTCTTGTCATGCCATTTGGGCTAACTAACGCACCCATCATATTCATGGATTTGATGAACCAGTTTTCCATCCATTTCTTGAAACTGAAACACGGTGGTGAGCTCCGTGATTTGAGCTTGGAACTCGGTGGCGACTCCCATGTTTTGAACTTGGAACGCGGTGACGACCGTCGCGTTTTGAGCTTGGAATGCGGTAATGGCCTCCGTGTTTTGAATTTGGAATCCGGTGATGACCTCCAAATTTTGATTTGAAGAGATCATCATCTTGTAACCTCTTGTGTTGGAGTGTTGCAAGGATTGTCATCTTGTACTTCTGGCTTTTAGCTCTTTGAGATGTGAGAGTCGCTGTAGGCATATAAAATTGCCTATAGGTCCCTTAGCTTAGCTCAGCACGATGATTCGACAAAACAACGGACATTCGAGCGACGAGGCGACGAGGCACGCAAGCAACGGAATACGTTCGCGTGCGGGACCAAACCAACGGTTCGGAAAGTTAACGAGTCGTCCAACAACAAAACGGACTTGAACTCAAACACCGAAGCGGAGCTACTGCCAAATGAAGATTCGGGGAATCGAATCAAGACCTGAACAAATCAACGAAAGGTCGAGGCGACAAGGCACACGAACAATGGAACACGTACGCACGTGGAATCGAACCAACATTTCGGGGAATCACCGAGTCATCTAAACAAAGAGCGAACTCGGTGATATAACGATCGAATCAAGACCAATCCCGGACTCAAACTCAGAAACGGATTAACTGCCATATTTGGAATCAAGTCAGTGAGTCGATTCCAGAAACCGAATCAAATCCGAACGACGGAGAACCGGAAACACCGGAAAACGACGAAACCAGCGCACCTGGGGGAACTCGGCCCGAACCGAACCACCCTAAGGTGGCTCGGCCCAAGCCGAGCCACCCTAGGGTGGCTCGGTGGCCGAGCCACCTCAGGGTGGCGCGGCCAAGGCCGAGCCACCCCTGGGTGGCTCGGCTATGGCCGAGCCACCCAGAGGTGGCTAGGCGGTTTTTGTGCCAAAGGCACAGTCTTGAGTGCCTATAAATAGGCCTGGCACTCGTTCATTTGGGAGGACTTTTTCTGAAACTTCTGAAGAGTCGAAACTCTGCCGGATTGCGACCTCAACTCGGATTGTGAAGGCTTGAAGACTCGGATAACCAGATCTACGTGACACTACTCCGGATCTAAGCTTGGTTCTTAGATCCCGAGATTAGAGCGAGCGTTTCCTTGGTGAAACGATCCCTCTCGGCTACTATCTCCTTGGTGGGATAGTACCCGTTATACCACGTAGATCAGTTCAGATCGAGATTACGCGGTGGTCCACGGTACTCAACCCCGGCACAGGCGAAGAACCCCACAAAGCGAGCGACCGCAAAACAGGAGCTCGTGATTTGTTCAGAGGAAAGTTGTAACTTTTTTGGTTTCTTTCTTTATTTCGATCTCCATTGTAACCGGCTCTTATAAAAAGACCGGATATTTGTAAAACGCATAAAGTTGTTTTCAAATTTTGTAATGGAATCCTCAATGAAGAAGAACACGATTTTCCACGCGAACAGTCGCCAGTTCATAACTCTCATTTGTTGTTGCGAAAGTTGTCAAATTATAACTTCCATCATCAGTTGTCATCAAATTATAACTCTCATTAATTGATATGAAAGTCACCTGATCATGACCTCCATCATTAGTGTTTTGTGAGGATTAACTATCTGCAGTAATTTTTAGACAGCCTGCAGTTATTTTAAAATCTGATCATGAGACGCTAGCATTCAAATTTGACATCATTACTAGAGAAAACGTAATGCTTAAAGAAAAAAATATTTAATTAAATTTGGAAAATGAAAATTTAATCTTAAATATAGCTAGCTTATCTCATACTAAGAATGATGTCATGCTAGAAGTAGAATCAATTAGAAATGAATTTAATTCTTTAAAAATAATCATGTCTGTTTTACTTCTATTGCCAATGCAAATGTGACAAATGAAGAGTTGAATCATGTGAAAACCGCATATCTTCTTTAGATTCAACACTAACTAAATACAATTACAATAATAAAAAACTTATAGACTTGTGTGCTAAGTCACGTGTCACTACTTCCAAATCACTCGTAGACTATGCACACATGTATGGCATAATTTATAAATATTCTATTTGTGATCGTAAAGACCAACTTGCTAAATTTTGCTATGATGCACAAAAACTCATTAAGTCCAATAGTATTCCTCCTCGTGCATCCCATCAAGTTTCATCACCACACACACATACATGCACACAATGTTCAACATAAGCATGAAAATGTATATAAGTATGATTTTTGTGGTATATTTTGTCATTTGGCTAATTTTTTTGATTTAAAAAGAGTTTCACATTTACAAAATGATTTAAAAAGAACCACATTTGTTTGCAAATAGTCCCATGCACAACCTCATGGTCGACAAAAACAAATGAATCTATTTCATTGTACTTATTGTAACAGAATGTGTCATTTGCATAATTATTGCTATGACCGGACACGTGCACTACATGTGCCCAAATGTGGTCATAACCCAAGGGCTTTGGATTTTATTGATAGGGGTCATGTCCCTAAACTCTCCGGTGTTTTGGTGCAAAAACTAGTTTGATTTTTCAAAAGAATGAATTTTCTTTATGTTTTCATGTTTTTAAATGTTTACATTTATTTGGATTTTAGATTTTATAAACAAATAGTGAATATCTTTGTCAAACCATTAAAATTGACATTATGGTTTTAGTTTGACAGGTTTTCAGTTTTTATTGGATATTTGTCTTTAAACCCGATCCGTTTCATACCCGTTTATACTTTCTTTTAATCCTATCTATTGAATTATTATTTGAACAAATCCTGGCCATAGATTGCTCTATATATATAAGTGCATAAACCCAAACCCTCATCTCAGAATTCAGTGGACTTCATCAAACCCTACTTTTTGCCTCTACCAGTCGACCAATGAGGCCTCTTCAGTCGAATGATCTACCTCTTGCCGAGAGAATGTGTTGTTCCTACTCAATATATTCTCCTCTCTCTCTCTCTCTCTCTCTCTCTCTCTCTCTCTCTCTCTCTCTCTAATTCATTTTGTTTCCTTATCTAGTTTCGTCTAGATTCAATTTATTTGCTTAATCATGTCGGGTCCTAAGCGATCTAGATATCATAGGGATGATATTTCTGCATCTAATGTTTCCAATTACGAACGCTACCTTCCTAACCCCCACATGATTGAAAAATATCAAAATATTTGCCAAATAACCATCTTTTCTGGAAGATTCGTTAATTCCCCCAACCTTTCTAATTTCCAATTGCATACCTATTTTGATAATATTGGGTTGCATGATTTATTCTCTCATACTCATCAAGTATCATATTATCCATATCTCATTTACCTGTTTTACACTAATTTGGTACTTGAAGAGACTGAAGATGAAACCCACATTATCAAAACCTATGTTAGAGGTCGTTAGATAATTTTTTCATCTGAAGAATTAGCTGATATCCTTAACATACCTAAGGGGGATATTTTGCTGGAAGACATAGAGCTTGATGATACTGATATAAATTCAGTAATATTTCTTCCAAGAAAAGGTTATCCGATGTCCAACAACTCCATCACACCCTCTGCAAAATTAATTACACGTATCATTTCATATAACATAATTCCCAAAACTGGGAGTTATGATCATTTCTCTCATAACTTGATGGTAGTTATATATGCTGTTTTTGGCAACATTAAGGTCAAGTGGAGTACGGTTATATTTAATATCATGGCTTGCACTCACACTAGGTTCCTTCCCTTTGGGGCTCTTCTCACTCACATTTTCAATCATTTTGAAGTTGACCTCACAAATGAACCCAAATCAAGCCTATTCATGAATTTTTTGACCGTTCGAGTCTTTCTAGGATGGGGCTTGTAGAACCTCCACCTCCTATTTTTCAAACTTCTGTGCCTCCTCCTACTGAATCATCTTCCCGTCGTTCTAGCTCTAGGACTCGTACTCGTCATCCTCGTGCTTCTAGTGCCAATCCTTCCAGCATCCCTTTCACTCTAAACTATTTGGTTGATAGGATTGAGAACATTGAGAGTTGGCAGGATGAGTTGATGAATAGGTTAGACGAGAAGATGAGGGTCCAAAATTAGTTTATGGAAATGTTCATGAATCAATTCTCAGAGCAAAGGCCTCCATCTCCGGGTTCTGGGGCATCTCAATCTCCAAAATTCTGAAGACAAATTTTCAATGACTTAGACTTTTATATTTGTTTTTGAACACATGTATTTGCTTGAAAACTTTTGTAGTTGGTTTATTTTGAACTATGCACTTTTGGTTTGTAATGTGGTTTCAACTCTGTAGTTGATTTGACATAATCTAATATTTTGGTATGTGTTTGAGACCACTTCATGTTGATATGTGCATTATTTGGATCATTTTCAGTATGTGTTGTATTTAGTTGTGTATTGTGATCCATATGAGGGCATATATACATATATGATTATCTTAATTACTTCATTTGATATATGGCTTGTTGATAGGAGGAGCCTCTTTTCCTTATTTTATTTTATACTCACTTGTGCTTTTTGATAAGGGGAGCTTATTGCTCTCATTCTTCTTTTTGGTTTTCCCATTTTGATGTTTACAATGGGGGAGAAACAAGAGTATCATGAGTATCTTGTTTATGGAATTTATACTTTTATATTTATTATAAAAATTATTTGTCATCATCAAAAAGGGGGAGATTGTTAGGACTCATATTTATGAGCCTACTTTCTAATCTAGTTTTGATGATTAACAAACAATTTATAATCTTGTTTCTAGTATTTGTGTTTCCTCTAATATGTATCGGGTTGGTTGGATTTGCACCTTAACGATGCTATTTTGGAAGATTGGTGAAATTTGGAATGAAGTTGCCGCAATCAAGTCAAAGACCACGATCGTGCTTCATCAAAATTGAGCTTCATGCATATCAAGTTTGGGTATAGAGTTTAGTTTTATACTGTGTGTGTTTATGCTTTAAGCTCAAGTCATACACGAACACACATTTCTTGATTTATCGTATCACTTAGGAATATAAATGAGTTTTTGGATTATAGACTAAACAACACTATTTTACATCATTTCCAAAATCTATTAACATTCTAAAGGATTTCCAAACTTGCTTGAAATCATTTTGCCAAAATCAAGTATTTAACGAACTCGTATTTTGAACATTTTGCAAAATAGTAAGTTTTCACAAATGGTAAATGATATTTTAAAAATTTATTCTCTAACATGTTTATTTTCATACGTATAAACATTTTTCTAAGTTTTACTATTTTTGGAGCTGATTTAATATTTTTAATTGATTTTAAAAAATTAAGTTTTCAGCACAAATATATGTTGTGCACATTAATCAGTCGACCAACGCATGTCAACCGATCGACTGACCAGTAGAATTTTCCAACGCCTAAAGTTTTCATACTTTTCAATCGACTGATTAGGAATATTAATCGACCAAACACAATGTATTAGTCGACCAATTTTTCTCATCAGTCGACCGATCAGTGTTCCGTTACAATAACAGCTAACTCATCAGTCAACCGATTTTCTTCACCAATCAACTGATCTGCCTTATTTTCTGTAATGGCTAGTTTTTGTTGAGCTTTGTTTTTTAGGGTATAAATACCCCTCAAGTTTTAGTTTTTAGATATAGTTTTTACAAGAGTTTAAAGAGGGTTTACACCAGTTTATTCTATGTTTTTGTGTGCTTGTTTATGTGAAGAAAGTTTCACAAAGAGAAGACTTTCAATTTCGGATTTGAGGAATTCAACCTCAAATTTATTCTTCTACATCCCTTTGTTTAGAGAAGTTCTTTTAAACTCATTCTCTAGCTATTTTTAGATTTTGATTATCATATATAAGCTAGATTAAATTGAGTTTAATTTTATTACTCATTATTTACACACACACAACCACTTAAGCTTAAGTATTTCACATATAGTATACTTAGGTTATGAGAGTGTATCTTTGGGTGAGCTTAAATTTCGTTCTCATCTTTGTTAGAGAACAAATCTTTATTTGCACTAATTGTAGAAACACATTGTAATACACAAGGACACTTAGAGGAGTAGTTGAGAGATTAACCAAGAGGAGTGGCTTGGTTGTAAAATCCTAGGGAGAGGTTGTAATTCCAAGCACTTGAGGAAGGTCGCACAGGTAAGCCAACACTTAGAGGAGTGTACTGTGGGATTGACAACGTGTGATTATAAAAGTTTTCAGTGAGCTTTGAAATCCGATTGTGTAGTATTTGTGATTAGTAGAGAATATTCTCGAGGTGAGGAGCTAAGACGTAGGTCGAGGGTTGACTGAACTTCGTGTTCATATCATTGTGTTTGCGATTGTTTTGGAGCACTACTTATCTTTATATCTTGTGCATGTTTATATCGCTATTGTTTTATTTCTTATCCTTGTATATCTCATTGAATATTATATTTTCTAGGATACTGCATTAGAAGTTTTATTTTGGCATCGTAATCGGAATTAGATTAGTAATTACTCTATTCACCCCCTAGAGTACTTTCAATTGGTATCAGAGCTTAGTGCTCTTGATTCATGGCTTAATCGCCTAGAGTCAAAGATCCTCGCTTTATATTATTGCTAATCTAGTTTTGTGATTTTTTATCTTGCTTGCATAGTCTTCATGGATATATACGGTGCACCAGGTTTAGGTTATGCTATTGATATTGCTCTAAAATTTAATAATTTCTCTTATGCTCAATGGTGTATTAGATTTAAACTATTTATTAAATCTAAACATATCGATTTATGGAAAATAATTGATTATGCCTATATTGTACCCACTTTGGAGAAATCCAAGTGGAGTAATAATGAAAAAAAAAAGATGTTTACCATGAACAAGTTGTTGTTAGAATTTTTACTTGATGCTTTTGATTCATCCTTTACTAACAAACTTGCTCATTTTGATAGTGCTTACAAATTATAAAAATTTATAAAAGCACATCAAGGTAACTTGGAGGAGATCCAACATGTATCTTCAAGTACAACCGGAGCGTCACCATGCACACGATCACTAGGCGATAGCCCTAGTGAGGTATGCGAGTCCGCTCGAAAGTAAACTTTCTATTAATGAACTCGCTTATGCATATGAGAGATTAATGCATGCCTATAACAAATTGCATCATAATTTTATAGATTTAAAAAGCAAGCATGTTATTTTGAAATTCGATCATGAGACGCTAGTATCCAAATTTGACATCATTGCTTGAGAAAATATAATGCTTATAGAAAACAATGATAAATTAAATTTGGAAAATAAAAATTTAATCTCAAATATAGCTAGTTTATCTCGTGCTAAGAATGATGTCATGCGTGTATAAAAGGATAATTGAGAGTATTGTATCGTTTCTCATTTTGTATGTAGACGATACACTCTTAATTGGTAATGACATACTGTCATTACAAGCAGTTAAAATTTGGCTATAAAAAAGATTTTCCATAAATGATTTGGGTGAAGCATCCTGTATACTGGGTATTTAGATTTATAGAGATAGATCTAAAAGGATGTTACGATTATTCTAATCTAAATATATTAGCAAAGTACTAAAACAATTTAGCATGGAAAATTCCAAGAAAAGTTTCGTACCTGCATCTCCTGGAATCTCCCTCTCTAAAAAAATGTCTCCCTAGAGTGATGAAGAGAGGAAATGCATGAGTCTAATTCCTTATGCCTCGGTAGTAGGACCGATCATATATACTATGTTATGTACTAGGTCGAATATCTCTTATACACTCAGTTTGGTAAGTAAATACCAATCTAATCATGGAAAAGAGTACTAGAATGCAGTCAAAAATATACTTAAGTACCTAAAAAGGACTAAAGAGTTATTTTTGATATGCGGTAAAAGTGACCTCCAAATAGAGGCTTTTTCCGACTCTAGCTTTCAGAGCGATATCGATGATAGTAAATCTATATCAGGATTTGTTTTTACCCTCAATAGAGGGGCTGTCAGCTAGAAAAGTTCCAAACAAGACACAATAGCAGACTCGACTATAGAAGCCAAATACATTACGGCAAATGATGCAGCCAAAGAAGCTGTATGGATGAGGAAGTTCCTCTCAGAGCTGGAAGTTGTTCCCACCATTAAAGATCCAGTACCTTTATATTGTGATAGTAATAATGCGATAGCTCTGACAAAAGAACCCCAGTCTCACCAAAAGTACAGACACATTTTGAGGAAGTATCACTTGATCACAGAGATAGTTGATCGCTAAGAGATCAAGATTGAAAGAGTAAACAAAAGAGATAATATAGCAGATCCATTCATAAAGGTAATTGCTCGTACACAATTTGAAAAACTTGTTGAGCTATTGGGTATTAGATACTATAATGATTGGCCTTAGTACAAGTGGGAGTTTGTTAGATATAGGTGCCCTGCAGGCAATAATTGTATATTATAACAGGACCTATATGAATATAACATCCTTGTTCAAAATGATAGTATGCTATTTTGGTTAGTAGTTATCTAGTATTTTTAAATATATATAAAGTCCTTAGAATAATACCAGACTATCAGAATTTCAATGTCGATCATAATGAAGAAGAGATCTGATTAGTTGCTAACGTATATTCTAAAATGTTCCTAGTCATTTTGAAGGACAATGATCCATCTCTTAGATCATTGATGAGAGACATCAAGATACAGTATACAGGTGACTCATTAGTGAATAAGTTGACTGAACGACTCACCGAGAACATCTAGTTGGTAATTAAAATTAACTATCAAAAAGAAGTTCTCAAGTGATATAGTACAAAGTAGTCTCTTGACCTGAGGCATGAGTACAATATCTTATTGGGTGCATCCCGAGATATAAGTAGGTATTGAGATGCCAAGATGTTATTCGTCTCTCCCAGTATAGGGGGTTGATGTCATAAGATTGTTTGATATAACTATAACCTAAAAATCATTGGCTAAGGTAAATAAGATAAACTGAGTGTCAGTTTTATCTTATAGGTTATGAGTTTAATATTAACAAATACTAATCAAACTATTAGGGTTTGTCAGTTTACCATACCCTAGGCTTGATAGTTTGACATGGTTTGATAAAGAGACCAGACTGTACAGTATTATTATTGAGTGATCTTAATAAAATTAGGTAAACATCTTGCAGGCCTTTATCACAACCTATACCCGGGTAGTTTTTATATGTAGTTAGCACCTCTGTTGTACTTGTGGATATGATCAACTGCCGAGTTTTAAGTTGGGCCCTAATTTCACACCAAGCGCGTGCTTAAATCTTATGAAATACAAATTTATAGAATAATGTGTATGATTGATACACATATATGATTTTTTTCGGATACACATAAATGGTTATATGTATCGGTAAAATCAGAATGCTATGTGTTTAATAAATGATTTCTAGAAATTTTTCCATAAAGTTAACTTTTAGTCAACTAGTTGACTTTTTGGTCAACAGCTTTTAGTCAACTAGTTGACTTTTTGGTCAACAGTTGACTTTTGATCAAGTGGTTGATTTTTTGGTCATATGATGACTTATTAGTTAAAGATTAGAAAAATATCAAATATTGTATTTATGAAATACCATATTAGTAATAATGATGTGGTATTTTCATTTATGAAATGCACATTTCATTATACTATGATTAATGAGTCATGAGATGAGTCATTAAATGGTATGGTTTGAGAACATAGTATTGAGCACATGGTTTTGATTTTTCATGGCTCATTGCATGACTCATGGGATGAGTCGTTGCATGACTCATGAATTGAATCATTACTTTTGACGACTCATGCCATGACTCATGAGATGAGTCATGACATATCTTACTCTATACATATGAGCTCTCTCTCTCTTATGAAAAGTTTAATGAACGAATGAAAAATTGGTTTTCTATAAGAGAATAAAAGAGAGCTCTACCTCTTACTAAACTCTAGCAATCTTTGAGTAAGAGGAAGTAGTAGGAGTTTAAGAACCACGGGGTGGATATCTTGCCTTGTGTCTAGGGGTGCTAAACCGTATATGTATCCTAGAAAATATCTGTAACCATATCCGTTAGGATACGAATATGGTTACTCAAATCTATAACCGATAGGATATGGTTACGGATATGGTTTTGTAGTGAAATATCCGTATCCGTATCCAAAATATCCGAATACATATTAGTCATACTCTTACGATAATTTCGATTCTTAGATTATGGATTTGTGGTTAATTGTGATGATCAAGATGTCTAATCTTAACTTTTCAATTATAATGGACATATTAACAAACTCTTTTGTATCACATGAACTATGTTTTTCTCATATCTGTTTTGTATATGCATGCATATTCGCTTATATATCTGCATGTATATCTGTAACCGTATCCGATTTTAGCGGATATGGTTATAAATTTTTCTTACCAATGTATATCTATATCCGTATCCGTATCCGAGATGGGTAAGCGGATATGGATATGATAAGCATCATATCCGAACCGTGTCTGGACCGAATGTACCCCTGCTTGTGTCTCAAGAAGCCTTCAATTTTTCACGTTCACTTGAAGCTTTGGAGATCCACTACAAGGAGATTTACTACAACAAGGAGAACGAGCTAGGGGTTGTTCGATCTACCATCGAATCACGCTACGAAAGTAAGATTTCGAAACTCTTGGATGCTCTTTTTATTATAGGGATCATGTTAGATTTAATTAGGATGGTCCTCGTGTGGATTTCATGCTCTCTACATGCTTTGTATTTTCGTACATACAGTCTACCATTGTGTATTTTGCATGTATTTAGCAGGAATTTCCTTCAATTACATCATCTCTCTCTCTCTCTCTCTCTCTCTCTCTCTCTCTCTCTCTCTCTCTC
>BQKN01063073.1:395596-418270 GCA_022839385.1 Asparagus kiusianus
CTCTCTCTCTCTCTCTCTCTCTCTCTCTCTCTCTCTCTCTCTCTCTCAAACCCTAGAAAAAGAGCTCTCTTTTTTATGCAATTGCCTCTCTCTCTCCTCTTATTCTCTCACTCTCAAATATGATTACAACTCTTCTTATATAGGTCTTGATAAAATAGGAAAGAGATACTCTAATCAAAGTTCTAATAGGAGATTAAATTAATCAATGAACAGCTAAGATTAAATCCAGAAATATGCCAAAACGCATCATAATCATCGATGGTGGGTCACGAACATGGATGGTCCGTTGATGATCATCCATGATTGACTGTATTCCATCAATTGTACAAATTTTAGTTTCTAAATTTCTCTGATTGTTGACTATAGTCTATCGATGGTCCTTGGGGTCATTGATGGTCCAGACGGTCGATGGTCCAATTTTTGGTTTTCATTTTCTTCGATTCTTTTCTGTAGTCTATCGATAACTTGATTGACCATCGATGGTGCCTCTTGGCCATCAATTGTTCAAAGCCTGAAATCAATGTTTGTATTAATTTTTATATTATTCTGAACTGCGACTTATTCTTACTTATTTATACCTGAAATATATCATCTCACAAACATATCACTAGCAAATAAGAGTTTGTTATTAATCAAACAAGAGATATTGCATGAACAACGTTCTGCATGAATAACGTTGTAACAGGGCAATGCTGGTGGGGCTTTTGTGTACTTCAACACCAAGGAAGTCGTGAAATGAACCCAAGTCCTTCATTGCATACTCCTTATTGAGAGACTGGATGATTGTATCAAGTGGTGCACAGGGGCTTCCCATGAGAATGATATAAATAAGTACAAGAATGGTGTACTTGGAGGTATGGTTGACAATGAGGACTCAACTTTAGAAGCAAAACGTAGTTGAAAGAGAGATGCACTGAGGAGCTAAAACCAAGCCTGATGCGCTTGTTTGAGTCATACAAATGAGACATACAAAGGAGCGGCGAAAGTGGCAAAAAGAAGTTGGATGGGCAGGATCAACAAATCCTGGTGGTTGCTTCATATAGTCAACTTCTTGAAGGTGTCCATAGAGGAAGGCATTCTTGACATCAAGCTGTAGGTCTAGATGATGGGACTGAGGATGTCTTGGAGATGTCAGTGGTCATGGCCGTTTGTTGCTAGTCACGCTAGTTATGTTGGGTGATATTTACCATAGGTGAGGCAGCAGAGGAATCAGCAACAGAGAGGTTATCAAGGAGGAGAGATACTTCTTGTGTAAGGAGAGTCATGTGAACAGATTCTAGAGAGTGAGTAATGCCGGTGGCATTAAGTGCCGTGCGAAACTGGTCACACTCTGAACCAAGTGCAATAAGTAAGCGATGTGATTTCATCATCAGGTATGCACCGATCAATGGCTACAAGGATGTCAGTGATTATTTTGGCATGATTTAGATATTCAACCATGGACAGAGAGCCTTTTTGAAGTTGATGAAATTTTATCCTCAAGTGCATCACTCGTGCCTGATTTTGTTACGCGTAGTGATGTGTCAATGTGTCCCATGGCATGAGTCAATTCCAATAAGTTGCTAGACGATAGAGTCATCGAGGGAACTTAGGATCCAACCAAGGGCAAGTTGATCACGTGCGGAAGCGTGCTCGCAAATCAACTGAGTCGGTGAGCGATGAGAGAAGAACCAAACACGAGTGCAATTCATAAAATTAACAGCCAAAATCACACAAACACAGATATTTACGTGGTTCGGCAAATTACCTACGTCCACGGGGAGAGGATGGAAAGATTTCACTATATGGAGGAGAAACAACGGATTACAATCTCTCAAATAATTCTCAAAATAACTTAACCAATGATCTCACACTCCCTCGCAATAATCTCCCTCATAAAACTGCTCAAAACAATGTTAATTCTCTGGTTAAGAAACCCTAGAAACGTGTGTTTCTATTTATAACAAAACCCAATCCAAAACATACTAGGAAATCAAATCCGGCCCGTATCCGCTTTTCAGTCGACCGTAGGGGTTGCACCGATCAACCGGCTAGAGACAGATTCCAAGCTCCTATAATTTGCACGTTTTCGGCCGACCAGTCGAACTCGTTCATTCAACCGACCAGAGACAAGGTTTCAGACCCTGTAATCCAACAGGTTGTCGGTCGATCGGGCCTATGTCGTCGGTCGACCGACCCGAGAGAAACCTATAGTCTCTTCCCAGCTTCAAATTTCCTGTTTTCGTCGCGTTTTCTACATCATCCATGTCTCATAGGCCGGATTAGGTTTGGGTGTTAAGTCTTGGTCGCTCGATGATGACAAGGTTGAAGGAGGTGGAGCAAAAGTATCGTCGACCTGGTTTAGGCATGAGATAAGCACGAAGAAGAGGTGTGAGTATTGTCTTCCATAATTAATGGATGTTGTTGTGAAGACTGATCCCAATATTTGGCTTAGGGGGGGTTATTCATTGGTGTAATTTTGGGGGTAATGGGATAATTTGTGGAACATCAATGTTTGGTGTTATTGGTTGGGGTAATTGGAACTGGATTCAAGTTGTCAGTGTTATTGGTTTGTTGGGGGTAATTGGGGACAAATACCCCACTTTCCCCTAAATTACACCACATATATATAGATTCCACAGCCCCAAGTCCGAAATTTACCCCATCTCGCCTCCTGGAACAAAATAGGGGAACCAATTACCCCCATTCCGTTCTCGAGCTCGAGAGCCAGGTCCGCCTCCTCGCCACTCGCTTCGTCGCCCCCTCGCCACTGCTCTGACCCCCTCCGTCGTCGTTCTCGAGCTCGAGAGCCAGCTCCGTTGTCGCCGTTCTCGAGCTCAAGAACCAGCACCGCCTCCTCGTCGTTCTCGAGCTCGAGAGCCAGCACCGCCTCCTCGCCACTCGCTTCGTCGCCCCCTCGCCACTGCTCTGAACACCTCCGTCATCGTTCTCGAGCTCGAGATCCAGCTCCTTCGATTGGTACGTGCCCTTTCCCCCCAAATTTTCTCTCCTTTTCGATGTTAAAATCTAGGTTTTTTAGGTAGCTGAGGTTTTGGATGGATCTATGCTTAAATGGTGGATGGTGATTAATTTTCTTAATTTTTAGTACTTTTTCAGTATTTATATGATTTTTTTTCTTAATAATACATTTGATAGACTGATTTGTTGAATTGTTAGTTTTACATGAGGACTCTATATGAAATTAATTATATGATAATTGTGGGCAGTAGAAGCTTAAACATCTCCTTGTTAATTATAAGATTGACCTCAACCCCTAACAAGATTTCCAGAGTAACTACATCCTTCGGACGATGTTGATTTATTGGAATCAAAATACTGAAATGGAACTTTCAATTTTCAGCACTGCAGTTGAGAAATACCCTGGAAACAGAATGGTTGGTTGGCGCGAGTTTACTAATGGAAAGGTAGTTCATTTGAAAGTTCATTTGTAGTTTTTATGAGGAGCTAACAGGAGAGTAATTCTGCTAATTATATTTCAGGCAGGGCCTTATAAATGGAAAACTTACAACGAAATTTACGATGAAGTTTCGCAAGTTGGTTCCGCTTTACAGTATCTAGGTGCCAAACCTGTAAGAAAAAAATCCAAAACTAGACTAGCTTGCACAATTTATCTAATCTATGATTGTTCATAGTTATTGAAAAGTTGATGATTTTGCTCAAGGGGTCACGTATAGGAATTTATGGAGCAAACTATCCTCAATGGATAGTGGCAATGCAGGTAAATATGTGTATCTTTATTTTGATTTGTCTTCTCCTAGTGTCAATTAAGAATTATGATGACTTCCTTGATCTGGAATACTTTCTTTTACTTGGTGCAGGCTTGTAATGGTTACAGCTTAATTTGTGTTCCCCTCTATGATACACTAGGTTAGTTACTATTATCCCCCCCCTCCCGGTTCATATGATTTTGATTATGATAGTGTTTTTATTATCATTCAAAATCTTCAATCTAACATATATCTCTTAAATTGTTTCCATTTTAATATTCAACAGGATCGGGGACTGTGGACTACATAATAGACCACGCAAAAATTGACTTTGTCTTTATACAGGATAAGAAAGTGAATCGAGTAATAATTCGATGGTTTTCAGTAACTCAGAATTTCATGAATGTGATTTCAATATCCACAATTTGTTGATAAGCTTCGTATGATATATTCTTTTGTAGGTTTTATCTTCCGACTGCACATAATGGACACAAGGCTGAGCACTGTCTCATTTTCTTGGAGGAAGCAAATGCTAGCGGTATTGAAGATTGCCATGCTCTGAACTGATATCACTCAAGGCTGAGATGCTTCTTGAGGTTAAATAAGCCTAGTCGTCGACTTTTATGGGACTGAACTCATGATGTAGCTCATATTCCCCAATTTCAAGCGGTGTGTGTTATGTGAGATAAGTGCAAGGAGCTATTAAATGTTGGAAGGGATACTTTGCTCATGTCAAATGCAAAGATGTTTGTCTGTAATTTTGTATAATCAAATAGTTATGTCTCCCCTTTCATCAACAGAGCATGTTTCAGTTGGATGTTATGTGTCCATTAGATATGGAAATAGTTTTGAATGTATGTAACTGAACGTATTATGTTATTGGCAAACATATCTTTTTGTTGAGAAAAAAAATACTGTGATTACATGTACATACTACATAAAGCTATAGTCTTATTGATATTTGCGTTGTAGGATGAATTTGGCTTCGGAAACTCAAAATTTGTTAATATAGCATAATAGTTAAAATAAACATCAAATAATTTAAAGATTGATTAATATTGATATTATTAATATTATTATATTATTTTAATATTTTATATTTAAATAATCTTAAAAATAATATTATTGTATATTATAACTATTATTTATTTAATCATTTGATGTTATATCAAGTTAAACTTGAATTTAATTGAGCTATAAATATAATATTATAAAAAGATGTCATACTAATTGTCCCACTCAAATTGTCTCATTATCCCATTTTATCCCACATTACCCCACTTTATCCCACTCAATTATCCCATTGGGTAAAATTACCCCATTGGAACAATTTACCCCAAATTACACCAAATTACACCAACGAATAACCCCCTTAGGAGGGACCAAAAGAGGAGTTGTTGTCGAGGCGAATCCCAATACTTGGCAGAGATGAGCCAATCGAATAAGTGGAGGTAGAGTAGGTAGCCATTATGAGGGAGGAGAGGATTAATGTCAGTGGACAAAGGGCTTGGATACCATAAAAAGAGCTTGGTGAAGGTGAAATGATAATCATATGAACACCTGGATATTTTCTTATTTATTAGCTCTATTTAAATACAAATTTGAGATGATTTCTACCATAAGTAATTTCCATCAATCATGACTAATCACAACTTTCATGAATTGTATTTCCTATTCTAGATAGCTATAAAAGGAAAAGTATCTTGGTAATTACAATGATAGAATTTACACAAAAGGAAATTGCTATCTAAAGTGATGGCTTTAATTTTGCATCATATGTTGAATATTACCTTGATCTTTTTGCTTACTATGAGTATCACCATAATCTCTTTACCTACTGTGAATATTCTCACAATACTTTTGCTCTTCGTTCCTAATAAAAATATTTTCAATATAGACGATTATAAATTAAATAGCGAAAAAAAACTTTAAGTTTTATAGCTATGAAAAATCCATGATGCCACAACATTAGCATGAGGAAAACCCAAAATATGATTTAATTATTAGGTTCAAAATATACAATGCAAACGAAAGTGTTGAGAAGTATAGCAAGCTAAAATATAATAAAGCAACTGACAGTGTATATTAAAGTGTTGAAATACAAAAAAAGCGTTGTATTTAAGAGTGTATTCTGAAAGTGGGTTGGTTTTTAGAATAAAGAAGGTAAATTTTGGATTTATAGGCAAAAAATCCCTTTTCAGAATTGTGTGAGTTTAAAAATATATGGGGGTAAAACTTTTTATTTATAGATTAAAAAATCAATTTACAATTGTAATGACGTGACATTAGTGTAAAAGAAAAATAAAAAATAGTTTAATATTTACTTTAAAAAATACAATATACCAAACAATATAGTAAATAGCTTTTAAAAGCATGGAGTAAAATGCTAGTTGAATTATCTGGGTCTAACAGTGATTTAGAAATAAGAGGATTTAAAAATAAACCACTAGGAGAGGTTGGGTTTATAAGAGAAGAAAGGTGAATTTAAAACTAATTAAGTGTAGATAAAGAAAGATAAATTTTTGAAAACAAATCTTTTGAGATATTATTATGCAAAATCGACCATCTCCCATAAAAATAAGCAAAATCGACCATCTCCTCTCCAAAAAAACCAGTCAGCCTCTTCTCCTCATCATCCCCAAACTCCAACGCCACCGCCACCCCTCTAATGATCTCCCTCATCGGCCGCCACCTCCTCCATTGCCTGTACCGCTGCCGCAAGCGCCGGCAACCCAAGACTAAAATCACCATCTTCAACAACCCCAAGCACCCCGAGCTCAACGAAGCCCAATTCCCACAACGACCTAGTTCAAACTCGACCGGTTCGAATCGTGATGTTCAATGCCGCAGTGTTCTTGATGGCACCCTCGGTCGGCGCCAGGGCCCTGAGCCCACGAAGGGGATCTTGAAACACTACGACTCGTTCTCAGCTTTGAAGAGGAGGGTATTGATAAACCTGCTGAAAGATGAGATCTAAGTGGAGAGGAACAGGGGCAAGGGGGTCGCCGCTGTTGGCCGCGGCTCCAGTGGCTGCAGCTGGAGGTCCAGCGAGAGGAGCGTTCTCGACGTGTTGAAGGAGGAGGGGGCAGACGTGATCACGCTGCATAATGTTGTACACAGAAGCCACCAATCGTTGTGCTTTGAGAAACCAAACACAAACGCTGAGTGAGAAAAACAATCCAAAATAATGGCAAGAACACAAACAACAAATTTTACGTGGTTTGGTAAGTTACCTACGTCTACGGGGCAAGAAGGGGATGAGATTTTCACTAATAGAGAAGAAGAGTACAAACTGAGATTACAACTCAAACTCACCAATTAATCTTACCAACAAAGCTCTTAATCTCTCAAACAAAACCCTAACCAATAGCTCCAGAAAATACCTCTTTTCTATGCTCCAAATATCCTCTAAACAATCCCCAAATAAACCCTAAAGCGTGTCTGATATTTATACCAAACACAAATCCAAATCAGAATAGGAAACTCAAATATGGGCCTCACCCGATACGCGGTCGACCACGACAAATGACAGCCTAAAAAGCAACTGCAAGCTTCGGCGGTCGACCACGGCAGACGACCGCACCCACTCCAGACTCTCAGGTTTGGATTACAAGGTCTGGCGGTTGACCACGGAGGTTGACCGCACCAAGACCTGAATCAAGCCCAGGGTCCGTGCTCAAATACGGTCGACCGGCCTTGCACCGTGGTCGACCGCACACCGCCAAAAACCAATTCCTACTTTCCAAAACATATTCTTCTCCAATTTCTTTGCTAATTCTACAATTCTCCACTTCGGCAAAGTTTTTCCAAAACTGAGTCGATACTAATACCAATCAAATATCTCACTTGTTGCGTCTAGTACGAAGTTGAACAAATCCACGACAACGGACTCAATCCACAACAAATCGAGACCCAAATGAGAATGTGATCACTCTTCAAACATCGATATCAACTCACCAAACCGGCTGCATCATAAAATAACTACCTACGTATCCTCTTGCCCGAGGAATCAAGCATTTACGTAGTTTCCCAAATGGCCTCAAAGGCCCTCAATTAACTAGAAGAGTTCTCAACTCTTCTCCAACATTACCCACAAATCTGCAACTGATAGCTCTCTTAATGGCCCCAAAGTGACGAGATCCAAACATCTCCATCTGAGGTGAACCATCGACCATATCAAAATCTGAACTATGACCACTAGCTGCACCCAAATCAACCAACTCATCATCTGCATCCATATCAATATGATCCCCAAACTGTGTCACCTTGGCTGGTATCACAAACGATGCAGTATGATCTGAAGTATGTGGAGTAATCTCCACCCAACATAGAGTAGCATCACTATTCACCCGATATAATATCCTAACGATCTCATCAACACTCTCCACCTGCCGAGAGTCAAATGTAGCATACCTGCTCAAAATAAAATCAGAAGCCAATACCTGATAATCAAACACGCCTCTGAATCCCAAATGTGCACTCGGATCAAATCTCACATCCTCGATGTGACCATATGTCGGGCGACCAAACATCCGAAGCAACCCAATATCTAAAGCAGCTCCACCAGATCCAAAATCTCTAAACAATTGGCAACCTATGACTAAGATGACCCAAATATGTCGAAGCCCAAACACCAAAACCAATGCTCGACATCAAACGTCGATCCTCCTCCAGTAAGGAACGACCATCAAAATTGTCATGTCATCTCGTCGCCCCAATGTTTTCTCTCCAATGAAGTATCTCAAACTGACATGAGCTAGGTACAAATACAAAAAAGAACCCCTACCAAAAATAGAACGTCGTGTTACCTTTCCGCCAATACACTTCATCCACCTGTTGTTGACTTCTAGGACTTACACTAACGGGACTTGGTTGCAACATACAAATACCTAAAACAGTCCCGAATGCATGAAACCAAATATTGATTACCCCCTAAGGATGCCTTCTTGGAAGGCCCCCAAATGCCTGAATGAACACCACCTAGAAGACCCATCGATCGATAGATAAAAGTGCCAAACTCCACCTCGGTCTCCTTTCTCATACCAATATGCTCACAGGACTTCAATCTGTAGGTCAAAGCACTCCTCAACAATCCATGCACGGTACCAATAATCAAATAACCCAGCCTCAACAAACGCCACAGTCTAGCCAAATCTAAAGAAGTCATCAGCTCTCTATCAATCACTATGCTCCTAATCAAATAGTACAAATTCTTCCTCCTGAAACCCTTCATAACAATCATGGACCCAAATGTGACCTTTAAAGATGCATCCTCTAAGGTCACCCGATAGCCTGCTGCCTTCAAAACTCCAAGTGAAATGATGTTCTTCTTCAACTGCGGAATGAACCTCACTTCATCCAACTCCCGAATCGCCCTGTCACACATCCTAATATGAACGGTACCGATACCACCAATAGAGCATTCATGATCATTACCCATGAGCATGACATCCCCTCTTTCCAACTCTTGAAAGCTAGAGAACCAATCCCTCCTAGGGCAAATGTGATAAGAAGCACCTGAATCCAACATCCACTCTGTAGAATCGGTAACACAAACTGACAGTAGTGCAGGGCACGAATAGCCTAAAGAATCTGAGTCTGAATTATCATCACTAGCCTTGGTAACATTCACCTCTGAAGCTCGAATAGTTTTCCCCTTATTTTTCCCGGCTCGATCACCCAACTTTGGTCATTCGGCTTTCTAATGCCCATCCTCTTTATAAAGCACACTGGTTCCTACGGACTCCAGGATGTGCCCCTCTAGATTGTGACCTCCTATTTCGGTTTGGACTCTTTGCTCTTGCGACCAATGCCTCCACTACCGGCTCAATTGAAGTCTCTTTACCCTTCTTCCAAAGCTGATAATTCACAAGTGCAGCGAGGACCTCACTATACGAAAGAGATGTTTTACCATTAATAAGAGTAAGGACAAATGTCTCATATTCCTTATCGGGTAAGGAACTCAACAATAACAACGTCTTGTCATCATCTTCAATCATCACTTCTACATTCATCAAATCTGGAAGAAGCTTCATGTAGTTATTCATGTGATCACCAATAGAGGTTCCTTTCTTCAATTGGAAGCGATAAAGCCTCCTCTTCAAATACAAGCGATTTTTTTCACTCTATGTCAAATACTTACCATTTAGGATCTCCCAAATCTTCTTTACCGAAGTCTCATTGATCACATCATATTTCAAATCTTGAGTCATACAAGATTTATTCACACCACACATCGTTCGATTCATCTTCTTCCAAACCATCTCCTCAATATCGTCCGGTTTCCCATCTAACTCCAAAGTATCCTCCAAATTTTGTGCGTTGAGCGCATCCAAGACTTCGCATCTCTAAAGACCAAAATTGTTTGTACCATTAAACTTCCCCACGTCTATCTTCATAGAGTGGATATTCAAACTTTAGATGGTCTTCACGCCGGAAGTACCCTCCACAACTCCTTCTTTCTTGGCCATCATTTTCAAAGTACCACAAACCAATGCGGAACAAACTGAAATAAAATAGATCCAAACTGTAAGACATGTAGATTTTTACCTCCAACTAAAACCCTAACAAGAGCCTCCAAAAGACCTCACCCCCACACGACAGAAGACAAGATCCATAATAGTAAAAATCTCACATTTATCACCAACTGAAACCCTGGACGAGCTTCCAAAGCGATCTACTCCTCCACCAATCCCCAAGCGTAGCCAAAGCTTTGATATCACTTTTTGTGTGCGGAAGCTGCCAATCGTTGTGCTTTGAAAAACCAAATACAAACGCTGAGAGAGAAAGCCAAACAATGCAAAATAATGGTAAGAACACAAATAATGAATTTTACGTAGTTCGATAAGTTGCCTACGTTCACGGGGTAAGAATGGAATGAGTTTTTCACTAATAGAGAAGAAGAGTACAAACTGAGATTACAAATCACCCAAACTCACTAATTAATCTCACCAACAAAGCTCTTAATCTCTCAAACAAAACACTAACCAATAACTCCAGAAAATATCTCTTTTTTGTGCTCCAAATATCCCCTAAACAATCCCATAATAAACCCTAAAACGTGTCTGATATTTATACCAAACACAAATCCAAATCAGAATAGGAAACTCAAATATGGGTCTGACCCGATACGCAGTCGACCACGACAAATGACAGAGCCCAAAAAGCAACTGCAAGCTTCGGCGGTCGACTGCGGCAATCGATCGCACCCAACTCCAGACTCTCGGGTTTTGATTACAGGGTCTGGCGGTCGACCGTACCAAGACCTGAATCAAGCCCAAGGTCCATGCATGAATATGGTCGCTAACCTTGCACCGCGGTTGACCGTACACCGCCAAAAACCAATTCATGCTTCCCAAAACCTGTTCTTTTCCAATTTCTTTGCCAATTCTACAATTTGAATAAGATGATACCAATTTGTCGAATCTCCAAGACCTGAATCAATTTGAATAAGATGATATCACTTGTTGTGCGCGGAAGCCACCAATCGTTGTGCTTCAAGACACCAAATACAAACGCCGAGAGAGAAAGCCAAACAATGCAAAATAATGGCAAGAACACAAACAACGAATTTTATGTGGTTCGGCAAGTTGCCAACGTCCACGGGGCAAGAAGGGGATGGTGTTTTCACTAATAGAGAAGAAGAGTAAAAACTGAGATTACAAATCACTCAAACTCACCAATTATTCTCACCAACAAAGCTATTAATCTCTCAAACAAAACCCTAACCAATAGCTCTAGAAAATACCTCTTTTTCTATGCTCCAAATATCCCCTAAACAATCCCCAAATAAACCCTAAAACTTGTCTGATATTTATACCAAACACAAATCCAAATCAGAACAGGAAACTCAAATATGGGTCCGACCCGATACGCGATCGACCACGACAGTCGACCGCGACAAATGACAGAGCCCAAAAAACAACTGTAGGTTTCGGCGGTCGACCGCGGCAGTCGACCGCACCCAACTCTAGACTCTCGGGTTTGGATTATAGGGTCTGGCAGTCGACCGCGCCAAGACCTGAATCAAGCCCAGGGTCCGTGCACGAATACAGTCGACCGGCCTTGCACCGCAGTCGACCACACACCACCAAAAACCAATTCCTGCTTCCCAAAACCTGTTCTTCTCCAATTTCTTCGCCAATTCTACACAGAATGTGAAGGTGGAGGAGGAGAGGGGGATTAGGCTGCTGTCGGAGAGGGCTGGGGATGAGGTTCGCGAATAGGAGAGCTGGGCGCCGGAGTATGGGAACGCCGACAGCAAAATCGACCGAAAAGGTCGATTTTGCTCATTTTTATGGGAGAATGTTTATTTTGCTAATTAATTTTTGGAAAGAGTTGTTTTTAAAATTTTGTTCATAAAGAAATTTATGTTATGCCTCATTTCATTACGATATTATCCTATTGGTCTTGGTCGTAAATAGTTGTTTTATAAGTTGGTGGATCTAAAAATAAGGGATTCATAAGTTGGGTACATATCCGGTATGCCTTCTAGTCGGGTGTGCCTAGTTCTCTACGTTACTGTACCTCAGTTCTTTGAAAAGGATATTTATAGGCTTAATATCACAGAACCCCCTTTAAATTTGAACAATTGTCAGATTACTCCCCTTAGCTTTGAAATATCAAAAAAATCCATTTAAGTATAGGGGTTATCAGAAAACTCACTTTATCAAGCAAAAAAAAAACCCATCTTTAACTATAGGGGGTATCACATCTTTATCAGGCAAAAGACTTTGAGATTTTATTAAGGGGATTTTTTGATAAAATAGCAAAGTTAAAGGGGGATATTCTTATAAAGCCTGAAAGCTAAAGGGGTTCTATTTTAGTAATCCATATACTCAAGAGGGCCTTAAGATGGGGTTTTCTAATATTCCACATACCAAAATGGGGTTTTATCATATTTTTGAAATCAAGGGAGGTAATCTGATAATTGTCCAAAGTTAAGGGGGTTTTCTGATATTTAGTAAATTTTATTTTACTTTATTATGCAAAAACTTGAAATTGCGGTAGCTAGATATCGAAACTATTACCTACATAGCGATACTTGAAAGCATAAATCAATTGAGTTATTTTTCTATCATTGTAAACCCGATTGTTTTAGTACATACAAGAAAATTTGATCTGCATTATAAAAAGTCATCAAGAATAAGAATGTAAGAATTTAGTTTAAAAATACTTCATACACCTAGCCACGTATAAAAAGTATAGGAAAGTACACCAAAACATAACGACTTGTAGCATATGTCAAATTATTGCAATACAAAGTGAGTTTAAAATTAATTTTATTGAATATTTAAGGTCAAAGAATGACTTTGGAAGTGGTTGTGTTTTAAACTAAATGGAGTTAAACTTTAATTTATGGAGAAATAACTCTTTTTTGAAATTATTGTGTTTAAAAATAAATGTTGATAAAACTTTGCATTTATAGGCAAAAAAATCCATCAACAATTTGCCATGACGTGATATTTGTGTGAATTAAAAATGCTAAAAGATAATAGTTTAAGCATTTTGTTAAAAATACACTACATGCCTAATCACTAAGAACAATATATAGCATATTCCCACAATAAATTATATCGTATACCTAATAATGTAGGACAAAAAGCTATGTAAGATCGAAAAGTCAAAGTTTTCGAATGGGTTGAAATTCTCACAGCTCAAGCGAAAGTACGTGGCCAATGAGTAAGACTCACAGCTTAGCTATGAAATCCATTGTTTTTTGGGCATCTGAGATTGTTTATGGCCTCAAATTTACTGTTTATTGTTTTATATTTTCCTGTTGAGTAATTTAGTAATTTTATTTTAAACTTCTTTTAGGGTTTTACGGGTTTTCTTTAAATATTTTAGGGGTTTTCTTTAAATACTTTGTACTTTGGCATTGGCCGTCATGTTTAGAATTGAATAAATTTTATCTTTGAGGAAGTCATCGTGGTAAGGCATTCTTGGAAGAAATCCTCGTGGTAAGGCTTCTTTATTTTCACTAATGCGTCAAATACCAAAATGTAAAATACAAATGAGTTTAAAAATAATATGTACAATGAGCATTTTAACTCTAATAGTGATTTTGAAAGTGACTAGGTTTAAAAATAAATGAAGGTAAAACTTTGGGTTCCTAGGCAAAAAAAAATACCTTTAAAACGTGGATGAGTTTAAAAAATAAATAAGGATAAAGCTTTATAAGCAAAAATCTCTTTAAAACATGGATGGGTTTATAAGCAAAAGTCTTTTTAGATGTGTGAGTTTAAAAATAAAATTGGGATAAAACTTTGGCTTTATAGAAGAAAAAAGTTTAGTAAAACTTTAAAAGTGGGTGGCTCTATAACTTAATGGGGTCAAGGGTTGGGCTTTTATAAGACGAAAACCTATCCATGGAAGTGGGTTGAGTTTTAAGCTTAATGGGGGTATAGCTTTGGGTTAAAAAAATAGGATTAAAACTTTGGGTTTATAGATAAAATACTCTTCGTAAGTGAGTGGGCTAAAAAAGAAATTGTGATAAACTTTGGGGTTATTGGTAAAAAAACCTCTCGTTAAACCCTAAAAGTGGGTGCGCCTAAAAGTTAATGGAGGTAAGGCCATGGGTTTATTAGGCAGGTTGTTGTCAAGATTAAAGGGGCTAATAAGAATTGAACCTGGTAAGTGCTACGTCTCATCATTGTGTCATTTCATGGGGGACACTTTGTCTTTTACCAGAAATTCTCATGAATATAATAATATAGTTAATGGGTGAACCGTAGCTCAACACTATTTATTTCTCATTTATATAGTATAATATAATTTAATTCTCAAATTATATTTAAGACTAGTTTAACTCTTAACACTTATAACACTTAGATGTTACGTGTAATTAACTAAATCCTATTTATTTCATATTATCAAAATAAAATTTGATTAGTTCTAAACAGGTAAATTACACTAAATCATCAAGTTCTTCCAGCATTTTGCAGCAAACCCCAAATAACTTTCAAAATCATGCTGAACTTAGTCCTGTCCATCCGGCCCGGCCCGGCCTGGCCCGACCCGGAAATCCAGGCCCGGGCCGGGCAAAACCATATTTTTTTCCCATTTTTTTATCAAAATTTTTAAATTTTATTTAAAATTTAAATTATACAAAAAAAAGACAATAAAAATTAATAAAAACAATAATTTTATTAATCACTTAAAATGACATAAATTACAAATAAAAAATAATAAAAACAAATTCTTTATTAATAATTAATAAATCATTTACAAATTACAAGTACAAATTTATTTTGGAATTCATCGCATCACAATAGATAAGTACATCCCAACTAGGTTGGCACCTACTCACCTATATCACTATCATTTGTAACTATTTCTAAAATAATTCTTTACAAATTTTAATCTAAGATATAAAAATTACAATTTGATGAATATTATTTACTCTTTATATCTATCTGCTAGTCCCAATACTTCAAATTTATCTTCAATTCCAGTCATTTGATCGATGCCTTGCGTTCGCTTCTCGTACCTCCACCAATATTGTAAGCACATCACCGCTTGTACAGTATACGGATCTAAGCATGTCCTGTGGTCGTCGATCAAACGTCCTGCTGTGCTGAAGGCGGATTCCGAAGCTACCGTCGAAACCTGCACTATTAGTAAGTCACGAACCATGGTGGAAAGTATAGGATATGAAACTGATCCATATACTTTCCACCATTGCAAAATATCTAAAGCATTTCATTGATATTTAACTAAAAAAGCAGATAAATATTCATCTATTTCAGAAACCTCCAATGATGACGATCCAAGTCCAGATCCACCAGTTAGCTCAGCTACCATTGCATACCTATCAAAACTTACACTTTTACCTCGGGATGAGCTCGAAGAAACCGAAGCTGTAGACTGTTGTGTAGCTACACCATGTCTAGCTGCATACTCATCATATAAGGTTTGAAAATAATTTCTAATAGCTAAATGATGAGTAGTAGCAGTAAGGGTGGTTCCATCATCTAAGTCTATAATCTGATTACCATACAAGGATTGTAATAAACTTTGAAGGCCAATATCCTTCAAGCATGGATCAATAAGAACCCCCAAACCAAAAATATGAGGAATATGCCTAAAGTACTTATTAAATTTGCTCTCCATTTGAAAAATCATAGGTCCAAAAGTATCATCCATACGATATTTCCCAAATTTTTTTTGAATATTTAAAATTTGTAAAGCAGCTAAAGTAATGGTTAGATAATAATAGCCAGATAATAACATTGTAGCATCATAAAAAACTTGTAACATTTCATTTAAATTACATATAATTATCCATTCATCTTTAGTTATTCCATAAGTGCTACCAGAACCAGAACTAGAAGCATAATAGTTTATAAAATCAGTTATAATATCTTTATATTCTATTGCTACACTTAACATTGCATAGGTGGAATTCCACCTATGGTCAACATCTTTTGGAATTAGTCTGGGCTTTACATTTTTTTACAAAATTATTTCCATCTTTTAATTCTTTGTTCAGAAGCATTATGCATGTAAGCAACTGTTCTAACATTTTCTATCATGGGTTTAATTTCAGTAAATGCACTTTAAACAATTAAATTTAAAATACGATAGATACACCTAATATGAAAAAGATCACCATGACATGACAATGATAAAGTTAATCTGATAAAATGAACAGCTACATTGTTATTACTTGCATTATCTAGTGAAAGAGAAAATATTCTTTCTGAAATTTCTAATTTCATAAGTTCTTCAATTATTAAATTTGCAACATTAATACCAGTATGTGACTCTTCTATTATAATAAAAGAAACAACTCTTTTAAATATTTACTAATTTTTATCAATCCAGTGTGCTGTGATACATAAATATCCAGTTTGTGCTCTAGATGTCCAAATATAAGAAGTTAAAGAAAATTTACAGTTTAAATTTTTAAAATAAGAAATTATTTTTTCTTGTTCTTCCTGATAATATTTTAAAATATCACGTTGACAGGTTTGATGAGAAATTTTTTTAAATGCAGGATAAAAACCATCTCTAAGCATATCTTTAAATTCATCATCTTCTACTAATTTAAAATGAATGTTTTTAAGAATGATAAACCTGATTACGCATTTCCTGGCTCTGACAGCGTCATAGTTCTAACTACCGAGACTACCAGAAGAGGAGGATTGATAAATCATAGATTGTCGGATATCACCTTGAGGAGTCTGGCCTTAGTTGTGTTTATCTAAATGGCGTTTGAGGTGGTTGGTGCCGCTCTTATGATGAGCTTGAAAAATCTTACCGCACAACGCACACTTAGCCTTCTGGGTGAGGATCCTACTGTGTTCATCCTTGGTGACATCGATCTTCTCGTAAAAATTTCACACATCGGATCTTAGCCTTTTAGGAGCTCTTGGTGCAGATTCGTCGCCACCGGATTCGGGATTAACTTCGGTAGGAGTAGACCCAGTAGGAGGACTCATTTCAAGATCGGGAGATAGGTTTTGCTCTTCATAATCAGATTCGGAAGCCATTTGATGAACGAATTAGAAAGTATAAGAGAGTATAAGAGTATAAGAGAGTATAAGAGTATAAGAGAGAAGTAGATGAGTTTTGGTGTGAAGAAAACAAATAAAAACCCCCCTCTATTTATAGAACTAGCCCCTTAAGCAAATGACCAAAATAACCTCACAAAATAGTCGTTTTTTATCGTTTTTAGGGACAAAACGGTCAAAAGACCGTTTTTGGCCGTTATGGTCGGGCCGGGCCGGGCTGGCCCGACCCGACTGTTTTGGCCACAACGATCATTGTCGGCCTGAACGGTCACTGTCGGCCCGGCCCGGCTTTTTTCGGCAACGGTCACCAGTGGTGACCGTTGCCACCGGGCCGGGCTCCGGGCCCAGGCTGCCCGACCCGAATTTTTTCCCAGCGCCGGCCTTGTTCCGGGCCGAGCCGGGCTCCGGGCCGAGCCGGGCTCCGGGCCGAACCCGGGCCGGTGGGCTTTTTGGACAGGCCTAGCTGAACCCGAAATTTCTAATGTTTTGCAGTTAACCGTCAATGACTTTTAAAATCATACTAAACTCCCCAAAACTTTTGTAAAAATTGCATAAAGTTAATATTGTTATATCTAATATTTCAGGAGCAACTCATGTGACTTACAAGACCAAAAATGACGCAGGCATAGAAACGGAGAGGCCGATCAGATATCGTTTCGATGCCGACGAGCCCTGACAATAGCAAGCATTTTCACGAGCTTGAATCCACAAGCTCTAAGTTTCTTAAGTTTGAGAACGAAAACAAGAAGAAAAATGCTCTTAATTGAATAATTGAAAAGTTAATTTTAGATTTACAAAAGGAACTAATATTTATAGCCAACTAACCCTATCCTAACCCTAATCAAAAGAAACTCTAATCCTAAAAGGAAATACCCAAAACAAACTTCTTTCCTATTCTATTTGTCGAGTCGACACGAGGCGTGACGAGTAGTACCGTCTTTCGTGTCGACTAGGCATGAGTCGACTAAGTATGTCGAGTAGTACTGCCCTTCGTATCAACTGGCATGTGTCGACTAACACCACCCTTCATGTCGACTGGGGTGTGTCGTTCTGTCCTGTCGACTAGGGTCTCGGCTGGGTTGTTTCGACTAGAGTCTTCATCTCAACTCGTCGCCTCGAGTCGTCTGTTCGTCTAGGATGGTTTGAGTCGAGTTGAGTCTCGTCCATCTATTTAGTCGTCTCGACTTGTAGATCTCTTGTATCAGTCCCTCCTTCTTCAAAAGAACTCGTCTCCGAGTTTGCATCACTTGAATACAACTCGATTGAAGGATGATAGTCATTCCTTCTGGAAGAACTCATCTCCGAGTTTGCATCACTTGAATACAACTCGATTGAAGGATGAATACAACATAGCCATTCCTTCTGGAAGATCCACAACATATGCATTGCCATTGATCTTTTTGATAATCTTGAACGGTCTATATCTTTTCGGTTTAAGCTTGTTGTATGTTCCAGCTGGCATCCATTCTTTCTGTAAGTAAACCATCACCATGTCTCCTTCATTGAACAACTTGAGCCACCTCTTCTTGTCTGCTCGCGCCTTGAACTTTGCATTAGCTTTCTCAAGTGTTGTACGCACTTCTTCTTGAATATTGATAGCATTCTCTGTCATTGAACTTGCTGCCTCACTGAACTTTCTACTTGTCGACAACTTCAACAAATCTTGGAGATGTCGAGGTGTCTTCTTGTAAACAATAGAAAAAAGAGACATACATGTGGAACTATGAACAGTCAAGTTGTAGGCGAATTCAGCTTGAGGTATAGCTTGATCCCACATCTTTGGCTTCTCTCCACATATGCGTCGAATCAAGTTCCCCAAAGTCTGATTGACCACTTCTGTTTGTCCATCCGTTTGAGGGTGGGCTGTACTAGAATACTTCAATGAAGTGTCAATCATCGCCATAAAGTAGTCTAAAAAGTCGCCAAGAACCTAGTATCCCTATTTGAAACAATTGAACTAGCAACACCATGTAGCTGAACCACTTCTTGAAAGAATAGTCATACAACATGTGGTGCATACGAAGTCTTGTAGCACGGGATGAAGTGAGCCGAAATTGATCCACTACCACAAAGACTGAATCCACGCCTCTTTGTGTTCAGGAAAGTCCCAACACAAAGTCCATGCTCAAATCTTCCCATATATCCTTAGGTACAGGTAGAGGAGTATACAAACCAGTATTCTGCACTTGCCCCTTTACAACTTGGCACACTTGACATCTCCTCACAAGTGTCGCCATATCCTTCCTCAAACTCGGCCAATAGTATCTCTCCTCAAGACTCAAAACATTCTTGTCTCACCCAAAGTGTCCACCAAGCCCGCCACCATGTAAGTCTTAAACTATCTTTTCCCTCAATGACGTCCTGGGAATACAAAGTCGATTTCCTTTAAACAGAAAGTCGTCCATGATAACGAAGTCTCCTGTTAGTTGTCTTGTCGAACAATTTGCCCAAATCTCCTGAAAGTCTTCATCATCAACATAAAGCTCTTTTAAACAGTCAAAATCAACAACTTCACTTTGCAATACGCTCAACAAGGATATCGGCCGACTCAAAGCATCGGGTACCTTATTGTCAACTCCTGATTTATGTCGCAAAGTAAAATTAAGCTGCTCAAAGTATGAAGCTCAACGTCCATGCATTTTGTTGATATGCTTTTGATTCTTAAAGTGTTGAAGAGACTGATGATCGGAGTAAATCACAAAATCGTTAGCAATGAGGTAACTTTCCCAAGTCTTCAAAGAACGATAAACAACATATAATTCCTGCTCATAAGTACTCCAATTCTGCTGAGCTTCATTCAACTTCTCGCTCAAGAAAGCAATGGGGCGTTTCTCTTGAGAGAGGACTGCTCCAATACCTATACCACATGCGTCGCATTCAAGCTCAAAGAGCTTGTCAAAATCTGGAAACGCCAATATAGGTGTAGTAGTAATCCTCTCCTTGATAAGGGCAAAAGCTGCATTTGCTTCATCGGTCCACTCGAAAACACCCTTCTTCTTCAAGCAATCCATCATGGGAGAAACTATAGAACTGAAATTGCGAATGAAATGCCGATAAAAAAATGCTAACCCATGAAAGCTTCTTACTTCAGTAGTACTTTTTAGAGTCGGACAATCCTTGATTGCCTTGACTTTATCATCGTCAACCTGGATCCCCTGCGAGCTTACCATAAATCCCAAGAACACTAGCTGGTGTTTTGATGGAAAGTTGGTTTTTTTATTAGTGGACTCGTTACAACTTTAGTCGTTACAATGAACTCAACAAAAATGAAAACAAAAGGTTACAACTCTCTTAAAACACACACGGCGGACATTTATCACCTGCTATTTACATGAGATCTTTGCCTGTACCGGGGTTTATCCGTGGACCACCGAGTGATCAGATCAAGATATAGATTTTATTGACTCGCAAAGGAGTTAAGAAATTGAAGTAACTATCTCAGCAAAACGAGATAATCACTCTTCTCGAGAATCACAGCTAGGTACGATCTCAAGGAAAATGGATGAACGGATACAGATCTCTCAAACTCTTCCTCTTTATGCTGAATAGCTCATCAATATCTCTTTCTCCTCTCTGAATTCGTGCTCCTCACTCTTTAGTTTGACAGGGCTTCGCCGATACTCGAGAATTTCGGATCCGTGTGAATGAAGGCCCTATGGCTGTATTTATAGGCTTCAGAAGCTCGGTTTTTGGATAAGATTCACCGATTTGATCTCATCCTCAGCTGTAATCACTTAACCACATTCCAAGATAGCTTCAGATTAGTTGGATCATAATCTACTAAAATCCCGACGGTTAACGGTGAAAACAGTATTTTTAGGCCTGACACTCTTAGTGTTTCGGCCCTGACCGAGACACAATCTGTGTCGTGGTTGTCCGAGACATAGTTTGTGTCTCGGCTGGCTGAGACACTTGTTGTGTCTCGGTTTTCGACTGAGGCGCTATTTTACGCACCTTGACTATTTTTGCTGTAATTTTCTCGTTCGATCTCGAAATGACGTGATTCAAAGTTTGTCAAAAAGCCAAAGAAGAGATCTATAACTCCCATGGGTGAATCATACATGGAGTGGATGAGACATGAGTGGTACTTCACCTTTCGTGAGTGAAATATAACTCCCGAACGGATCATTTCTCCATTATTCTATCGTTTCGTTGATTCGTATGCTTCATCAACTTGATTCATACGCTTGTCAGTGTCAAATAATCCTCTTTGACTCGGATAATAACATTTATCATCTTCTTTCCGTCTCGAGCTATGTGTGAGAACCCATAGGCAATTTTGATGCCTACAGATACCTCCTCCAAAGTGTTTCAGTCTCGTTTCTTTTATAGAAGAGTCTGAAATATTTTGGATGTGATATGCTCAACCTTCAGTCAGTGTAAAAGGACCTATAATTAGCTTTAGTTCTTGACTTCTATGATTTTAGTTTATTCAGTATTTTGTTAAATAGTTAAAATTCTTTCGGCGTTACGTTTAGCGTCTGATCATTGTCGAAGTCTCGAATTAAAACTGGTGTGTTGATTTATGATTTTAGCTCGTGTCATTGAGTTGACACTTGAACTGATTATCTTTGTTGGGAATTCATATCTAAAATACAGTTGAAATCCTTGGATCATCCTTTGTTCTAGAGTCGATATGAGCCTTGTTTTGGCTAAAAATTATCGACGTGTTGACCTTCATCGCAATGTGTTGACTGGCGTTGACTCTTCCTTGCAATGCGTTGACCATCGTTGACCTTCATTATAATGTGTTAACCAGCTTTGACTTATGGTTATGCTTTGACCAGCGTTAACCTTCATTGAATCACGTTGACCGGCGTTGACTTATGGCTATGCATTGACCAGTGTTGACCGTCATCATAACGCGTTGATCGGTGTTGACCTTCGTTGCAATGCGTTGACCGGTGTTGATTTACGGCTACACTTTGACTGGTATTGACCATCATTATAATGTGTTGACCGACGTTGACCTTCGTCATAACACGTTGACCCCCGTTGACTCTCATCACGAGCTGATTGGTATAAACACAGTTTATACTCATACGTTAACTGGAGTCTATACATTTTAGGCTCTTAAGGCGTTAGAGCGGGGAGGACCAGTTTATACTCGTATACTTCTGGAAGTTTTGGGAATTAGTTTAACCTCTTGTACCTTTTGGAGGTGCAAGGAGATGCAGCTTATACTCATATACTCATTGGAGTGCGGGAAGAACGAGCTGAGAATGCATCGGACGCTCGCCAGGTTGAGATCTTTGTGTGAGATTTGATTGTAGGACCAGCTGTTTGTGCTGATACAGCTACTATCTCTGAATTTGTTGAACATCTGAAGTTATTATCCTCATAACTTCGGCTGGAGTTAAGGTTAGCTCAGCTGTTCAAGTCACGAGACCAACTAGGAAAGCTGATACTGTGACGCCCCAGGGTTCACACAAGGCTGCAGTCCCAGGTGAAAC
>BQKN01063075.1:12747-25939 GCA_022839385.1 Asparagus kiusianus
ATATATATATATATATATATATATATATATATATATATATATATAAACCAAAACTTGTGATGTATATATATATAATTACGTATATATACAAAGAAACCAATAAAATGTGTGTATATATGATTGAGCTTAAAGTACTTAACACACATAATATGAACTCCTAAACTAGATTACCCAAGCTATAGGTCTTCAATAAGCTCGACTTGCTACACTTGCGGATGAAGCTTGAACTTGAATCTTTAACTTGAATTACGTAGCTTCACTCTACTATTTCATCAACCTCCATTGGATTTGATCATGAATACTTGATTCCATCTATCCTCCAATATATTATTTGTCTATAATAAATAGATAAACACAAACACTAGACGGACAACATTCGTGGTAAATTGTTTGTTAAACATCATCAAAACAAAGAGACCAACAAGTTCATGTCGGCCAATCGTCGACACAACTCGGTCTTCTCTTTGGAAACAGTCTTCGTTAAAAAATCTGCTGGATTTTCATCTGTGGGAATCTTCTGTAACTTCAGCTCCTCTTTCTCAACAGCTTCTCTAAGCCAATGATATCTCACATCAATGTGTTTCGTCCTAGAATGGAATGTAAAATTCTTGCTCAAATCAAGAATACTTTGACTATCAATAAAGATTTGATAATTATCCTGCTGTAAGCCTAACTCCTACAAAAATCTTCTCAACCAAATCATCTTTTTATCGGCTTCTGCAGCTGCAATATATTCTGCCTCTGTTGTAGATAAAACAACACACTTCTACAATCTGGACTGCCAAGATACTGCTCCCCCTGCAAAAGTGGACAACAACCTGAGGTAGACTTCCTGTGATCGAGATCACCTGCCATATCCGCATCTGCAAAACCATGTAATACCGCATTCGAACTTCCAAGACTCAAACACAATCTGGAAATGCCTTTTAAATATTTTAAGATCTACTTTATACCTTCCCAATGAACTTTTCCTGGATTAGAAAGAAACCTGCTCACAACGCTAACTGCATGAGTTATATCTGGTCGAGTGTAAACCATAGCATACATCAAACTCCTTACAGCTGAAGAGTAAGGAATATTCTCCATCTCACTCTTTTCCTCATCTGTAGTCGGGCAAAATTTATTGCTAAGCTTCAAATGACCTGCAAGAGGAGTACCGACTGACTTGGCATCTTTCATGTTGAATATATCAAGTAATCGTTCAACATATTTCTCCTGTGATAACCACAACTTCCTGGCTTTTCTGTCACGAGCAATATCCATACCAAGAATCCATTGTGTCGAGCCCAAATCCTTCATGTTAAAAGATTTAAATGACTCATTCTTCAGGCCATCGATTATTTGACTATCCTGACCAACAATCAACATATCATCCACATAAAGCAAAAGGATAATGAAACTAGAATCTAAAATTCTCATGAAATATACACACGAATCTGTAACTATCATCTGGTAGCCATGACTTAACATGAAAGAATTAAATTTTTTGTACCACTGCCTGAGTGACTGTTTCAAACCATAGAGGCTCTTCTTCAACCTACAAACAATGTGTTCTTTTCCCTTCACTTCAAAACCCTCTGGCTGCTCCATATAAATCTCTTCCTCCAAATCACCATGAAGGAATGCAGTCTTCATATTAAGCTGCTCAATTTTGAGGTCTAAACTAGTTGCTAACCCCAAGATAACTCTAGTGGACGTCATCTTCACAACCGGTGAAAAAATCTTATCAAAATCAATGCCCTTTTTCTGACCAAAGCCTTTCACCACTAATCTGGCTTTGTATTTCTGAATCTCTTTATAGCCATCCTTCTTTAACTTGAACACCCACTTATTCTTCAAAGCTTTTCTGTCCTTCGGTAAATCCACCAACTCATAAGTATCGTTCTTCTCAAGAGACTTCATCTCTTCCTTCATTGCCTGGAACCATCTATCCTTGTCTTTATGACTATGTGCCTCCTGAAAGCTTTCTGGATCCCCCTCTTCTGTCAGCAAAGAATACTCTGAAAGAGGATATCTCGTGGATGGTCGATGCTCTCTACCTGATCTCTTAAGTTATGGCTATGCAAACTCCTGCTACTGGTGATGCTCCCCCTGCCGAGGAGCCTCCTCCTCGTGATCCTGATCACCATCTCCCTGCTCTGGTAAAGATGAGTTCAGCTATCGCATTTAGGATAACGAAAACAAGAAGATGATCAGGAGTAGAGATGTGATATTCAATGAGAAGGTGATATACAAGGACATGCATAAGACAGCTGACTCAGAGAGCGAGTCAACATTTGTACATGCAGATGATGTCCCGAGTAACCTCTCGGAAGAACCCAATGCAGAAGGTCCTCAGCCAGAAGAGCACGTTAGACAGAATGGTGCACAGGAGCCCGACGCACCAGCTCCGATATTGAGAAGATCTTCTCGGCCTCTTGTGCCCAACATAAGATATATGAACTATATGTTGCTGATAGATATAGGGGAGCCTAAAAGCTATGATGAAGCTTGTCAGAGTGAAGATGCGAGCAAGTGGGAGCTTTCCATGAAAGATGAGATGGTCTCTCATCTCAAACCAAACGTGGGAACTAGTTAAAATGCCCATGGGTAAGAAGATACTCCATAACAAATTGGTGTACCGGGTAAAAGAGGAGCATGATGGCTCCAGAAGATATAAAACCCGACTAGTTGTTAAAGGATTCCAGCAGAAGGAAGGAATTGACTACACCGATATTTTTGCTCCTATTGTGAAGCTCAATACTATCAGGATATTGATGAATATTGTAGTAGTTGAAGATCTTCATCTCGAGAAGTTGGACGTGAAGACGGTGTTTCTTCGCGGAGATTTAGAAGAGGATATATATATGCACCAGTCAGAAGGTTTCTCAAAAGAAAAGAAGAAGAATCTGGCGTGTAGACTTAAGAAGAGGTTGTATGGCCTGAAACAAGCCCCAAGACAGTGGTATAGGAAGTTTGACGGCTTCATGCAAAATGAAAGGTTTTCAAAAGTGCAACGCCGACCACTGTTGCTACTTCAAAAGATATCAGTCTAGTTATATCATCTTACTGTTGTATTTTAATGATATGTTGGTTGCAGGTGCAGATATGGAGGATATCATGAGTTTGAAGCAGTAATTATCAAAGGAGTTTGACATGAAGGACTTAAGTCCAGCAAAAAAGATCCTTGAAATACAAATCACGAGAGACAAGAAGAAAGGGTTCTTGCAGTTGGCTTAGACAGAGTACATCAACCGTGTTTTGTAAAGATTTAACATGGGCGACGCCAAGCTAGTCAGCACACCCTTGGCCAGCCATTTTTGCCTATCAAATGATCAATCTCCTTAGTCATGAGAAGATAAAGAGAGTATGACTAAGGTTCCTTACGCCTTAGCTATTAGAAGCTTGATGTATGCAATAGTCTATACAAGACCAGACATTGGCCATGCAGTGGGAGTGGTCAGCCGGTTTATATTGAATCTAGGAAAACTCATTAGGAACCAGTCAAGTAGAATCTAAGATATCTACAAGGCACCACATAGAAGTGTTTGCACTTTGGTAAGGGAGAGGTGGAAGAGCAAGGGTATGTAGATGCAGACTTTGGAGGTGAAATTGATCACCGAAGAAGCACCACCTATGTATTCACTATCGAAACTATATCTGTTAGTTGGATGTTATAGATAAAGAAAATTGTCACTCTATCCACTACAGAAGCTGAGTATGTAGCAGTGACTGCAGCCAGTAAAGAGATGATATGGCTTCAGAGTTTGTTAACTGAGTCGGGATTCAAACATGAGAAGAATGTTTTGCACAGTGATAATCAGAGTGTGATTCACTTGGCTAAGAATTCTGCATTTCATTCTAGAATGAAGCATATTGGGTTCAGTACTACTTCATCAGATTCCGATTGGAAGATGACGTGTTGAAACTGGAGAAGATTTTAGGAAGTAAGAATCTAGCAAATATGTTAACAAAGGCAGTGACTATTCGGAAATTAGAGTTGTGCGCAACTTCAGTTGGCCTTCATGCATAGGTGATGAGAACGGAGCCACACAGAAGAAAGTGCTTGTTGAGATAGCCTGCTGACGACGGTTTGATCTCTAAGTGGGAGATTGTTAGTGTCGGGTGTAGATACAAACCTCCATAGGCGAGCAGGCGAGATCGACGGCGAGCTCGAGCATGGCACGGGCGAGGGCGAGATCTGACGGCGAGCTCGAGTGGGAGACTTGCAGGCGAGGTCGACGTAAGATCCACGCGAGCTCGGGGAGATTTGCAGGCGAGGTTGACACAGCTGCAGACGAGTTCACGAGCGCGCGCATGGTTAGCGACAGCATGTCGCCAGCCTGTCGCTAAGGTTTCCCTATAAAAGGGAAACCCTGAGCATAAGATTCGACGCTGCTTCTTCCCAGTTTTCTTCTTAGCGACGGTGGCCCCCTCCTCTCTCTCCTCACGCGATCTCTTTCTCTCTTCTGTTCCCTTTCTTCTCCAGCGATGAGATTTAAGAAGGAAAGCTCACATTGAATTAAGAGAAGGGGAATTTATTGAGGGGGAATCAACACTGTAGCTACAATGTTGATTGTATTTATTGAGAGATCTTAAGTTTGAGATCTGCTCTTGTATTGTAATTTCTTGTTGATTAATAAGAAATTAATTGTGTGGTTCCCGAAGACGTATGCAAGTTTGTTGAACATCATTAAATTTTGGTGTATTTTTCTCTACTGCGTTTTTGCTGTTAAAGGGGTTTAGCGTAGCCTCGAGTTTTTCCCCAACATATTCTATACATAATTATTCTTTAAAAAAAGAATACTTTTTATTGTTGAGATAATCCTCCTATTAGGAGTGTTTTCTTTTAGCCATTAGTACTTGAATTATGATATAAGGTTATTAAAAAAAATAAAACTCATAACAAGGACAAAGTAGAATGAACAAAGTGAACAAAGTAAAATGAACTCTCCAAGTAAGAAAATTTAATATAATTTTGAATAAACGTAGTAAGAAAGTTTAAGGTAGTTTGGAATAAACTTATTTTCAACTCCACCACTGCAGAGAGTAGAAAGCTTCTCTCTATTGCAAAATTAAAAAAATAAAATAAAAAAACGTAAAACATGTTGATAGGGACCTATTGGTTTACAACGAGATTATGTACATAAAATAGAAAGAGAGAGCTAGATATGAATGAATTTATGAACCAAGAAATTGATAGGATTAACAAGTGTTAAAGGATGACTATTAAATTAAGAAGTATTCAAATGGGCAAGGTTAAAGAATTTGAAGGAGTTTCAATTAAAGTGGTACCGATGAAAATTTTAGTTGCTAAGGGGGTGTTTGGTTCAATTTCTAGAAATTATAGGAAATGTTTTCCACCTAAAATATGATTTCCTTGTATTTCTTAAAAAAATTATAGGAAAAGTTTTGAGAAATCAAAAAGTACCAATTTTCTTGTTTTTTGTACTTTGCTTGTTTGGTTCAAAACAAGAAAATAGCTCATAACTTTATAGAAAATAACAATATTTGGTAGGTTTTTAATTAAATATGGTATGTGTCAGATTTCTGGTGATTTCCTCTCATTTTGAGAGGAAATTGCTTTTTGTAAAATTTGGTAGGTTTTGATATTTTATAGAAAATATTTCTGTAAATTTTTTGTTGAACCAAACACAATTTACAGAAATCTCTGGAAAACTTTTAATTACAAATTTGCCATTTTCAGATGTTTTGAGAAAAGTTTTCTCAAAAAGTGTGTAACCAAACAGCCCCTAAGTACTTATTAATTAATAGATTTTTTTGGTAAGTATAGATTTCTTATTTACCAAGTAGCAATGAGCTCGAACAAGGCCCCTGTACATTAAAGTGCTCTACCCCAAAACAAGCACACTAAAAAAACCCAAAAAAGCCCATAATTAATAGGTTAAAAAAATTGAAAAACAAAAATAAATGCAAAATAATCACAAGTCACCAAGTGGCAATCTAGGAGTCTTTTTTTAGTATATAGAAGTTAGATATATGGATTTATGGCTTTCAAGAAACTTACAGATATTCCTAAAAACGGACAAAAATACTTAAAGATAGAAAATAACGTAAATACAATTTTTTGGCTAAATTACTAAAGTAGTATTTTTCTTGACCCCTTTTACCATTTTGCTATTTTTCCTTGCTCTGGCCTCATTTTGAATATTTTTTTGTGCCCCATTGTGCGAACAGACCCAAAATTGGTCATCGGCCGAAAAACCCCACGAATCACTAATGTGGGGTGTATTAGAGCATCTCCAACCTAACTTCAAATATCCATTTTGATGCAAATCCAGCGCCAATTCTTCCTCCAACCCAACGCCAAACTTAGCGTCATTTTAAATGGGTGCTACAGTATTGCGCCAGGAATAGCGCAACACTGTAAATATGTAGATTTTGGTTTTTCCTAAGTTTGCCCTTATAGTTTGTTATAACAAATTAAATATTCCAATCATATCACATTTTATAGTTTGTAAATAGAAAAAATATTCTTTTTGATGTAAAATTTGGTGTAATGGTTGGAAATGGAATAATAATATGGTGTAAAAACTACACCAACTTGATGTAAAAACTACACCATTTTTAATTTTTTTGGTTGGAGATGCTCTTAAAGGGTATTTGCGGTGAATTAGAGGAATTATGCCGCTCCTTTACTTGGGGAGATACTCATGAAAAAAAAGGAAAATGCACCTAATCAAATTGGCAAATATTTGCCAGCCCAAAACCCATGGAGGGCTAGGTTTTTAAAACTTAAGAGTTGTTCAACCAAGGACAGATGCATTTGGTAATGCCAATGGTAACACATTCTCAGTCAAAAGGGCTTATAATATGTTAGCAACACATTCTTGGAATGACCAAGGTAAAGTATGAAATTTTATTTGGAAATGGAAGGCTCTAGCAAAAATTCAATATTTCCTCTGGTTAGTCGCTCTGGATGGATTACCTATGAACTCACTTCTCCAATAGCGGGTTGTAGATGGTGCCCAACCATGTGAGAATCCAACTTGCATGTTTTGAGATATTGCAAACATGTTAGATGCATTTAGAATTTCTTGATTCACCCTTTAAGGAGAAGATACTTTTTTTAACACGAGCATGATCGATGGAATTGCTTCAAAGCTACAAATGCAATTGGGGTTTTAGAAACATTTCGATTTGGAATGTTATTTTTGATACTACTCATTGGTACATCTGGAAATGGCGTAACTCTTTGATGTTCGAGAATGACTTTATGAGACTACAAGCCCCGATTTTGATAATAATGAACATGGTCAATGATATCGAAAAGCCCGTGCCTCTACTCATATTAACAACCCTCCTAAGAAGAGTCTTGAGAATGGGTATCTTGGGGAACAAATACCTGCAAATGTTTAGATTAAAATCAATGTTGATGGGCACTAAATGCATTATAAGTGAGATTTTAGTCATTGGAGGCCTCATCAGAAATAGTGAAGGGATTCGACAAGGGAGCTTTGCAGGAAAATTGGCATTTGCTCGATCACGAAGGCTGAGATAATTTTAGGCTATTTTGTACTAGGGTAAAATATTGTTGGGAGAAAGACTTTAGATTCATGCAAGTGGAAAGTGATCCGAAAGCAGTTACAAATGGTCTTACTTCTATGAAAGATTGTAATGCCCTAGATATCAGTACTCTGATAGAGATTAAGGGATTGATAAGCATAAATTAGGAGGTTAAATTCTGGCACACATATGGAGAGGGCAACAAAAATGCTAATTTGATTGCCAAGTATGATCTTCAGCTGTCAATTGATCTTCTCTATTTAGAAAATCCGCCATATGGGATGCTACGTGTGATCCAAAGTAATTTGTAAGGGAAGGCTACTTCTCATTTATGCCGTGGTTAATTTTTCCACCCTTTTTTGAGCTTAGGCCTGTTCACTTGCCAAAAAAAAAGTTAGTTGGTACACGTGAGAATCACGCGATCCACTCTCTCTTTCTCACAAAATTAGATAAGAAACTAGTGTGCGCCCCGTGCGAAGCATGACCTTCCTTTTTTTTATCGCTACAGTAATCTCGTTTTTAATTGCTACAATATGTTTTTTTTAAAATACTACTTCAATATTTTTTAAAATTCTACAGTAATATTTTTTTAAAAATGATACAGTATCTCTCTTCTGTTACAATAATATATTTTAAAATACCACAGTAATTTTTTTAATAATGGTACAACATCCCGTCTATGCTACAATAATATCTCTTGTAAATACTACAGTAATAAAGCTACAGTAGCTTATTGTACTATTTACTGTAGCATGAATAGTGATTATTGTGTCTCCCATAATTATAGAGGAATAGATGAAATATTGTTAGGCTTATATTAAAGTTCTCCCGTTTCAATTCACTCCCGCAATCGCGATTAAAAAAAAAAAAAAAAATCTACTGGCATACATCTTCAGAAAACAACTGTGTGCGAAGTTTAGATATTATTATGATTGGGCCGTAATTAAGGCCCACAAACTGAAGCCCAATAATAACACACCTCACTCTATCGTTTGTACCCATATATTCAAAAATCACCGTGGATTCTAGTTTTCTTGGCAGAGCTAGGGTTTTTCCAGTGAGAAAGGAAGACAGAGAGAGAAAGTGAAGATCTAGGGTTTTAGCAAAGATGTTTTTGGGAGCGCTTCGAAGGCCAGACAAGGCGACGGCCCACAAGGAACTGAAGAAGCATCTGTCTCTAATGGCCGCTTGGATCGCCGTGATCCGAGTCACGCCCTACGTCCTTCACTACCTCTCTCAAGAGAAGGAGGAGCTCAAGCTCGAGCTCTGATCCCTCTCCTCCTCTCCCTCGCCGATTTGGGTAAAATATCTGAACTAAAACCCTAATGATTCGATTAGCTTTTAAGGAAATTGTTTTATAGTGCGAAGTTATTCTACAGTATTAGATTCGTGATGGTACGATGCAATGTCTTAGTTTTGATTTGATAGTTCTTTGGAATTAAGTAGAGGACAGTGGCTGATTTTATGTCAAGAAATTGCTTCTGGAATCTGTATATAACTCTTTCGGAGCCGTAGGAGAGGGGGGTCAGCTATAGTATTAGATTTAATGTTTCATTTGGGCACTGTTATAAATAGCGGTAAATAGCCCCGCAATAGCGGCGCTAATAGCGTTAGCGGTCCATTCCCGCGACGCTATCGTCCGCTATTACGGAATATGTCAGTTCGCAAAAGCGGTTAATAGTGTGTCATAACGGTAAATAGTGAGCGATTGCATTCGAAATTTGCTTTTTGACTGCTATTTAAAAGCGGTTTGAGGTTTATTTTTTTAAAATTAAACTCAACCCTTGATCATTGCATTCCACCGTCACCTGTGATTTTCAGCATACTCCCACCACCTCTCATAGTCTCTGGCACCTATCTTGATATTTCCTCTCACCCCCTTCACCGTGAGCTCCTCTTAGGGTAGTCCTATCACCGCTAAACTCTTCTTCTCGAAGACGACGACTTTTTGACTCCTCCAGTCATCTTTGGTGTTACATTATGATTACATGTCTATTTCATGTTTAGGATCTCTTTAAATCATTCAATATGTACTTTTAGATTTCTTAGATTTTTCTTTATTTTTTTAGTATTTATACATATCTAAATTAGACCGCTATTTGACTTTGCGTTTTTTACCGCTATTTTTTCGCAATAGCCCGAAATAGCCTTAGCGATGCCTCACTGCTACGCGACGCTATCCGCTATCGATAACCTTGCATTTGGGGTGTGAGGATGGAAGTTTTGCGGGTTCATTTTCTTTTTTATGCTTCTTAGGATAATTTTCTGAATGGCTTTTGTCGTTCTTGGATGACGCTCGTCTATTTGATTGGCAAAAAGGGATGCTAGTTTATGCCGACGATTCAAACACTCCTGAAAATGAGTTGGTGTTATTCTTATACAAAGGACAAGGTGCTTCTAAATTTTGTTCGAAAGTGTTCTTCAGGTACGACCAAGGAAAATGCTTTTGGACATAATTATGAAGCATTTTTCTCCGTTGGAGATCATCACGAGTTTATGCGTCTTCCATTAGAGACAATGTCTCAAATACATTCTAAAAACTACTTTCGATTACTCTCATCTTTTGTCATAAGATAAAGATTGCTACAGAAAACAAAACAGTTCTCTGTCTACAGTCAAAGTAGGAACAACTATTAGATTCTCAATGTTATCGATAGTGGACAACGTCTTGTAGTGGTGAGGCACTGCTAAGACTATTTGGGGCTATTGCGGTAAAATAGCGGCAAAAAACACAGTCAAATAGCGGTCTAATTTAAATATGCATGAATATTCCAAAAAATCAAAAATAAAAAAATCTAAAAAACATATTTCATGAATTAAAGAGATTCTAAGCATGAAATAGATTGAGTATCACCTTGTTTTAGCCGATCTTAGTATAGGTCTTTTTTTATGGATCTCAATCAAACCTGAATGAACAACATGTTGAATTGAATCATACTTATATCAACAAAGTTCAATAATTCAAATTTTAGTTCATAAATAATAAAATATTAAGCATATTTGCATATTCATGAACCCACAGTTCAATAATTTCAAATTTACAATAAAAAGGTAACTAATAAGCATATTCATTAGCATCTGAATCAAATCAATAATCAATATCAATAACTAAATAAAATAAGCAAGTATCCCAATTTCCAACTAAATAAATGAACTTTTGAACATGTAAATCTGTGTTCCATAACTAAATCAGTAACTAACTAACAAGCAAGTAAATAAATGAACAAAGATATAAATTATTATCTTCAACTCGACGCAACATCGAGGGCTAAAACTATGGAGACATTGGAATCTGGATAGTTAAAGGAGGACAGGAGGAAGAGCTAAAGAGTAGTAGTCGTCAAGGTTTTAAATATCGGTTATCGGAGATTTATCGGACGGCCAAAATCCTTATCGGATAGCGGAAATCGGGGATATATCGGGGATAAGTAGTATGTATCGGAGTGATATACTGGATGATGTGTATATATAATATAACAATTAAAAAATATAATCTAATCATGCTTAATGAAATATAAACATACCAAAATATAAATCATCATGTTTAGAATCACTAACAAATTGTAGAAAGCGAAACTTGCATCATAGCCTTGAAAAAATATAATGTTAGTCAAAATGGACCGATAATCCCGATAATCCCGATAAAAAAATCTTACTTATCGGCCGATAAGTGCCGATAACGCCGATAAATCGCCGATAAACCTACAAAAACGATAACCGATTAAAAATCCAATTTATCCTAGCGGAGAGCTCCCAAATCCGATAACTCGGCCGATAATATCGATTATCGGCCGATATTTAAAACAGTGGTAGTCGTCGTCGAGAAGATGAGCTGAGTAGTGAGAGGACTGCAGTAGGAGGAGCTCACGGCGAGAGGTGTTGTGGCGGTGAGAGTGTCGAGGGAGGTGTCAGAGGCGGTAAGAAGACACTAGAAATCGCGGGAGTGATGCAGTGGGAGGCAACAACCTTTTAGGGGGACTAGAGTTTTTTTTGAGTTGGATTGCGAGGAGAGGAAAAATCACAATTTATAATGGCTTAAAACATCAGGTCTTGCAGGTGCGAGTTAGGTTTAATTAAAAAAATAAATCTGAAACCGCTTTTAAATAGCGGTCAAAAAACAAATTTTACCCGCAATTGTCTGCTATTCACCGCTACGGCACACTAGCACGCTATTGGCTGCTTTTGCGAGCAGAAAGGGCATACTCCGCAATATGTGATCGCTATTGAGCGATATCATTGCGGAAAGCGCTGCTAACGCTATTAGTGGTGCTATTTACCTCTATTTATAACAATGATTCTCCGTTCACCAATTAAATAGATGAGTATGATTTCAAGAAGAACATGTGTCTGCATCCATTACAAAATAATTTAATGATAATAAGAAAGACATAATCTGCTAAACCTTCCATCCTCACACGCCAAATATAGTAGTGAATGATACTTAATGGTCAAAACTTTATCCTTGTATTTTGTTGGTCATTAGAATGCCAAACCATACAAGTTCGTTGGAAAATCTCTTTTACCTTGCCAAGCTCGATTATAAAGGATGTCCTTAACTCGAAGTGCAACTTCTTTTTAACACCAATGGTGTGATAAGTGAGTTTTTACTTCAAATATGTTAATATGGATTTCACATGATTTGTGATGCACTTTCGAGGCGTTGCTTATGCCACATGAACAATTATGGGCCTTTTTTATTTAACTGTTCACCAACATCCAATCACACTCAATGTCTTTGCATTGTATAATGACACATTTATGTTATTTTCAAATAAATGTAGTTAATACCTAGGGCTACATTATAAATTTTCAAAACTTTGTCTTAAGTGTTCTATATTCACTGTTGAAAATAGCACCCAATACCAACACTATAGCACTGCACATTGCGTGCCTATTACCTGCAACAATATCGATGAAAGCAGTGGAAAACACGCTCTATGTGCTATTTGCACGCAATAGCGACATTCAGCATGTAATATCGCTTTTTATTTTAGATTCTTAATTTAATATTTGACTCAAATTCGACACGTACCCAACCGTAATTAACTAAAACCCCCTAACTTCGTTTCTCTCTCCCCTCTCTAATTCAATCTCAAAGAAAACCTAATCCCACGATTTCCACCAATTCCGCCGCTTCTCTCACTCCATTAGCGTCGTCGCTGGTGACCCTCCTCCCTTTCTCTGACTACTACACCTCAACTTCTATCTCTCCCTCTTTGACTTCAACACTTCAAACTCCAAAATCCCTCTCCGATTGCCCTCCACTTCAACCCATACTTCTCCCTTTCCCGCTCTGACTACTCAATCCTAAACCCCCCACTCTGACTGCCTCTTCTGCTTCTTCGCTACATTCACTAACTCGAAGCTCATTGAGTCCTCTTCCTCCTCAGAATCTCTATAAATCATCAACTATGCATTTGTAGTATTTTTAGATTTTTCTTTAATTTTTTATTTTTTAAATATTTATACATATTTAAATTGAACCGCTATATGACTTTGCACTTTTTACTGTTATAGTCCCAAATAGCCTTAGCAGTACCTTAACGCTATGCGACATGATCCGCTATCAATAACCTTGTCTATATTATCAAATTCTGGCTCCATGTGTCTACTTGCCTAGTGCTATAAGTGAGTATTTGAAGAGTAGAACTCTCAAATTGCTTTACAATCGTATGTTAAGATGATG
>BQKN01063075.1:60230-108751 GCA_022839385.1 Asparagus kiusianus
GTGTTATTAATAACAACCTGCTACGATGTTGAATACGTAGACTTTTGCTATTATTGCGGGAATAGGCTACCCGGCAGCATGTGTTAGATGCAGACTTATCTCTAATTAGAGATCGAGATAAAATCCCCCATGCATGTGAGACATGAATTTTGGTGCTACGATGTTGAATACGTAGGCTTTGCCGCTGTTTCTTCCTATGTTACTTGAAACACTGAAAGAAAGTTGGAAGAGCCAGAGCTGTAGTATTAACTTGGCATGAATTTTCACTTAGAGTGAAATTCAGAAACTTTCTTCACTATCACTAGGATAATTCCAAAAAATCTTTAATCCGCTGGGGATTTCATAATGAAAACTTGCTATTCTTGTTAAAAAAGGATTAACAAGTTCATTGGGGGGGGGTTGACTGTTAGAGGTGTGATGTTAACCTAACAGTATTTTATGGACCTATCGCTCTATTAAAGAGAGTTGATAAGTTGATTTGGTCGGAAATTTGTTGTGATCGAAGCAACTTTGTGGACTTATCATCCTATTGAAGAGGATTGATAAGTGGATTTTGTCAGAGGTGTTTGATATTAACGTGACAAGGACTTGTTGCGATCAGGGCAACTTTGAGGACCTATCTCTCTATTGACAAGAGTCAATAAGTTAATTTTATCAGAGGTGTAATATTAACGTGACAGGAAGGTGTTGTGATCAGGGCAACTTTGTGGACTTATCATCCTATTGAAGAAGATTGATAAGTGGATTGTCAGAGGTGTTTGATATTAACATGACAAGAATTTGTTGCGATCGGAGCAACTTTGTGGACTTATCATCCTATTGAAGAGGATTGATAAGTTGATTTGTCAGAGGTGTGATGTTAACTTGACGGGAATTTGTGTACTTGTGACTTGCACAAGATTTTAGGAATTAGCGTCTCGCTGAGGAGACTTGCTAAGTGAGTTTTATCACCAGAAGTGATGAGTTTTGATATTTGTGATTTGAATAAGATTTTGAAGACTTAGTGTCTTACTGGGGAAGATTGCAATTTGACCAATTTTGAAGACCTAGCATCCTATTGACAAGGATTGATAAGTTGATTGTCAGAGGTGTATTGTTAACGTGACAAATTAGGAGTGATGCGAGTCGAATGCATACTCCGTGGGGATGATGATCGTCAGAAGTGTAATGTCATCTCGACGATGTGAAAGATTCGTTACTCTTAATCTAATAGATTCTAAGTAACCAACCCCCAGTCTTGATTAAGACTTAACAGAGGAAGAAAAAGAGGGGTAGACATGGCACATCGCCTAGTGGGGCACTATCCATAAAGTCGGAATAGAGGCACATCACCTGGTAGGCCATTATCTAATGAGTTTGACTATCAGAGATAACTGTTAACGTGATAGTTTTGTGGATCTACCATCCTACTTGAAGAGGACTAGCAAGTTGATGGACTATCAGAGGTAAATGTTAACGTCATAGTTTTGTGGACCTGTCATCCTATTGAAGAGGATTGGTAGGAGAATTTGGAGAGAATGGACTATCAGAGGTGATCATTAACGTGATAGTTTTGATGGACCCACAATCCTATTGAAGAGAATTGGTAGGGAAATTTGGGGGAAATGGACTATCAGAGGTAACGGTTAATGTGATAGTTTTGGTGGACCCGCCATCCTACTTAAAGATGATTGGTGAGGGAATTTGGAGGAAACAGACTATCAGAGGTGATCATTAACGTGATAACTGTTAACGTGATAGTTTTGTGGGCCTGCCATCCTATTGAAGCGGATTGACAAGTTGATGATCGTGATAGTTCTGGTAGATTTTATGGTTGACAGAGGTATTCTATTAAACATAACAACTCAGAAAAATTATTACTCATAATCCAATGAACTACCAATAAACCAACCCCCAGTCTTGAACAAATGCAAGGGGGAAAAAGAAGACATGACACATCGACTAGTGAGTCATTATCTAACGAGTTTGACTATCAGAGGTAACTGTTAACGTGATAGTTATTAGACCCGCCATCCTACTAGAAAGGATTGGCTTTAGCGGCCGTAGTATCTTCCGGTTCTGACTGAGAAGATTGGGCTTGGTCCGATTGCTCAGGAGAAGATTGGGCTTGGTCCGATTACTCAGGAGAAGATTGGGCTTGGTCTAATTGCTCAGGAGAAGATTGGGCTTGGTCCGGTCGCTCAGGAGAAGATTGGGCTTGGTCCGGTCGCTCAGGTTGATCCTGCCTACCTTGTTCTTCGGCTTTGATCCTGGCAATAATCTTTTGAGCCTGTTCGCCTTGAGAGATCAGTTGTCTCCATGAACAGCATTCTGCAACCCCTAGTCGAGCTAGGATGTTGGTCTGCAGGTTGTGTTGATAGGTCTCTACTAAGGTAGACTGTGTCATACCTGACGAATACCGGAGAGCCATGGTTCGGAACCTCTTGACGAAGGCTTTGACGGACTCCCTCTTCTTCTGCTTAGTGGCGAGAAGAGTATGGATGGAGACTTCTGTATCCTCTTTAAAGAATCTTGATAAGAAAAGTCTCTCTAAATCGGCCCACTTTTGGATACATTCTGCAGGCAGTTTTCTGAACCATTCAAAGGCAACTCCCTTGAGGGTACCAATGAACAATCGAGCCAGTATGGTATCGTTTGATATCACATTCCCAGTCTGTGACTTAAAATGATAGATATGTTGGTTCGGTGATCCCGTGCCGTCAAAAGTTTGTAGCGTCGGGACCTCGAATTTTGGAGGATAAGGGGCTGTATCCCATTCGGCCAGATAGGGCCTGGCAACTCCCTCGTCTTGGAGCTCGCTTCTCTTAGCAATAGTATTGAGGCGGGCTTCCAATTCTTCCATCTCATTCGCGGCTTTTCTTCCTTCATCAGAGGAAGATTCTAGGTTGTGGGCTTCCTGGTCAGAAGCCGTGTCATCAACCATTTTTTCCTTTCCTTTGTTTGTGTGAGGTCGGGACGAAGACGTTCTTTCCCTTCGGGAAGATTCTTGCCTGAGTGGCGAATCTGTCTTCTGAGATTTGGCCTTGTCTACGACGAGTTGAGTCAACAGGGCCATGAGTTCATTGATGGCCTCCTGCTGAGATTTGAGCATGGCCTCTTGCTCATCAAGTCTCTTCGCGAGATCTTTATGGTTTCCCGTCATATAAGCGGAGCTCTCATGCTTAACAAAAGAGCTTGATGATTGGGACTCTGCAATGGCTGAGTGTTCATCATCAGAATTGGTTCCTCTGGCTAACCTCCGATAGTTGATAGGGAGAATGGCTCCTGTTCGCGTCCGAGTGCGTTGGTAGACTCCTTCAAACTCGTTAGCGATTTCTCTAACAGTCGGTGAACGACATGTCTTAGAATCATCGGAACTAGGACCCGAGGTTTTCCCTCTGTCGATCACATTGATAGTGACCCCAGGATATTCGGTCTCTGGAGACTTCTTCCTGTGAGAACGTCGTCGTTGGTCGAGCAAAGCAACGTTCATAAATTGGTCAAACACCAATTGTTTGGCTGCATATGAGCAACATTGACATCCCGAGAGGACCGTAGGAATCAGTCGTTCACATCAGAAGGAACGAATGACTTGTTGTATCGGTCTTTCTCTCAATATGAACTCTCTAAAATCTATTATAAAGATTCGAGGAGAATTACTCACTGATTGTGAGGTTTGAATTGGAACCCCCGGTCCATGATTGGACAGGACTGGCTCTTGGTGAACATGGATCTGGTTGAGATGCATTGAATCCATGAACTTCTTATATCCGCCCCTCAATCTAGTCGCGCTACACAGAGTATTCGGGGGCCAGCGAGCCGGGGGTCCAGGGGGCGGCGCGCCCCTGGCCAGGGGATCCGGGGGGGATGGAATACCCCCTGGCGCGGTTCGGGGCAGCGCCCCGAAGCTCCACGGTATACACCAACTTCTGTATTGGATTTAGAACTTGGGACGCGAGGGTCGCGTTTGGAACCTAAGACGTGAAGGTCGTATTTGGCAACTGAGACGCGAAGGTCACGTTTGGCACCTGAGACGCGAAGGTCGTGTTTAGCACCTGAGACGCGAAGGTCGTGTTTGGCACCTGAGACGCGAAGGTCGCGTTTAGTACTTGAAACACGAGGGTCGCGTTTGGCACTTGAAATGCGAGGTCCGCATTTTGGTTTGGCAACATGAGGGTCGCGTTCTTCATTGTCGACGCGAGGGTCGTGTTTTGACTGGGAAACGCGAAGTTGAAGTTCGCATTCAACGAAGGCTTGAGGTCCGCGTTTTGACTGTAAAACACGCCATTGAGGGCCACGTTCAGTCTGGTTCTCGCGAGCTTTAGTTTCCTTAGAAACTTTGTGGATCTTACGCATAGCCTTGGGCCGAAGGGATCCGGAGGAGATAGCCTCCTCAAACTTGGCTTGATCAAACTCTACCACGAGAGTTTCGACGGTTGTTCCAATGAGATGAACATCGAATTGCGCCACCACTTCTTCATTAGACAAGCTCTTCCCCAGCGGAGTCGCCATCTTTTGTAACGTAGGAAAAATTGCAATGAAGAAAAGAAAAGAGAATTGACTTTGATTCCTTTAATCTCGGTTACAATTCGATTACAAAAGAGAGGAGAACGAATTTGATTCTCCCCTTTGTTTAAAACTGGGTTCTTCTCGGTGGCGATGGAGTGCCTCCCTCGAATGCTCGTGTCGAGTTTGCTCTCCGTTGACGATCCGCACGTCTTGATTCACTGGAACGGTATCACCTCCTCACGATTTGACGTTGTGGAGAACTTGCAAAGCAAGTTTGAAACTCTTGACGAGTTAATAACTCTGAACGAGTTTGGAACTCTATGAAAGAGTTGATTTAACCGAAAATCGGTTATAAACCAAGAATGAAGAAGCTTTTTGCAGATCTCCCAAGCTCCCGAAATGCTCCAAGGATTCCCCTTTGCTGCCAAGTCTCATATCTAAAAGAGCTCGCCGAAAGGATGCCCGAATACCCTCTGCTCCGTTCCCCAAAAAGCCAGCCTAAACTCCATTGAGTTTACCCATATTTATAGGGAATTAAGGGGTGTAACCGCCCCCTTAATTCTCTCCATCATGGGGTTGAGAGGGGTGTAACCGCCCCCTTAATCTGCTCCCAAGTGGGGCGGAAATCCCTCAGATCATGGAGGAAAAACGGTTCCTGTAACCGTTCAGCTCTTGCTTGAACGAGTCAAATGCCCACATTGGCGTTCAAGACCCTAACTCCACATTTTAGACTGGAGACGTGGAGTTGGGTACCCGCTGAGCGTTGACAAATGCGAGGGTCGACCCCGACGTTTCGATGTTGTAACGTGAGTTCGACCCTCGCGTTTTGATGTTGCAACGTGGGTTCGACCCTGGCGTTTTGATGTTGTAACGTAGGTTCGACCCTCGCGTTTTGATGTTGTAACGCGGGTCCGACTCTAGCGTTTTACTATTGACACACGGGGAGGACCTCTGCGTTTTGGTGTTGATACACGAGGAGGACCTCGGCGTCTTGCCTTGAAGAGATTATCACCAAGTAATCTCTTTTGTTATAGCGTTGCAAAGATCATTGTCTTATAATCTTCGTCTTGGCTCCTTGAGAATATGAGAGTCGTCAGATTGTAACTCCCGATATTGATTGTGAATGCTGTTGAACTAGAGCTCTCATCGGTTGTCGTGAAGGTCGTCAGATTGTAACCTTCACCAATCTACGTGAAAGTCTTCAGATTATAGCATTCTGGAAGTCGTCAGATTGTAACTTCTATCATCGGTGTTTGATAGGGGATAAGCTATCTATTGTGATTTTTAGACAGCCTACAATGACATACCTGCTCAGAACAAAATCAAAGACCCTCACCTGATAACACAACGAGCATCTAAATCCCAAATGAGCACTCGGATCAAATCTCATATCTTCGATGTGACCATATACTGGGTAACCAAACATCCGAAGCATCCTAAAATATGAAGCAGCTCCACCAAATCCAAATACACCAAACACAATAGTCGACAACCTATGAATAAGATGATACCAATATGTCGAAACTCCAACACCAAAAATAATGCTCGACATCAACTGCCGATCATCCTCTAACAAGGAACGACCCATTAAATCTGTCATCTCATCTCGTCACCCTAATATTTCCTCTCCAATAAAGTGTCTCAAACTATCACGAGCTCGACACAAATGCAGAGAAGAACCCTACCAAAAATTGAACTTCGTTTTACCTTTCTGCCAATATACTTCCTCCACATGTTGTTGACTTCTAGGTCTTCATACTAACATGACTTGGTTGCAACCCATAGATGCCTAGAACAGTCTCCAACACAAAAAACCAAATATCTATTATCTCCCAATGATGCCTCCTTGGAAGGCCTCTAAATGCCTATGTGAATATCATCTAGAAGGTCCTTCGCACGGTGAATAGAGGTGTCAAACTTCACATTGGTCTTCTTACTCACACCAACATGTTCACAGGACTTCAATCTACAGGTCAAAGTAGCTCTCTCTAATCCATGCATAGAATCAATACTCAAATGTCCCAGCCTCCTCAAATGCTACAGTCTAGCCGAATCAATAGAAGTTGTCAGCACTCCACCTATCACCATGCTCTAAATCAAATAGTACAAATTATTCTTTCTGACACCCTTCATTATAATCATGGACACCATTGTGACCTTCAGAGATGCATCCTCTAAGATCACCCTATAGCCTGATGCCTCCAAAACTCTAAGTGAAATAATATTCTTCCACAACTGCAGAACGAACCTCACTTCCTTCAACTCCCTAGTCACCCCATCATACATTCTGATTCAAACTGTTCCAATACCACAAATAGGGAATTCATGATCATTACCCATGAGCACGATTTCCCCTATTTCCATCTCCTCAAAGATGGAGAACCAATCCCTCCTAAGGCAAATGTAGTATGAAGCACCCGAATCCAACATCCACTCCGTAGAGTCGGCATCACAAACTGATAATAGTACAGGACACGAGTAGCCTGAAGAATCTGAATCTGAATTGTCACCACTAGCCTTGGTAACATCCACCTCTGAAGCTTGTATAGCTTTCCCCTTATTCTTCCCGACTCGATCTTTCAACTTTGGGCATTCAGACTTTTAATGTCCATCATTTTTGCAAAAAACACATTGATTCCTACCAACTAAAGGATGTGCTCCTCTAGATTGCGACCTCCTACTTTGGTTTGGACTCTTTCCTCTTGTGACCAATGCCCCCGCTACTGTATCAATCGAAGTCTTCTTATCCTTCTTCTGAAACTGATAATTCACAAGTGCAATGATGACCTCACTATACGAAAGAGATGTTTTGCCTTTAATTAGGGTAAGAACAAATGTCTCATATTCCCCGTCAGGTAAGGAAGTCAACAACAACAACGCCTTATCCTCATATTCAATCATAATATACCCATTCGCCAAACCCCCAAGAAGCTTCATGTAGTGGTTCATGTGATCACCAATGGAGGTCTCCTTCTTGAATTGGAAGCGATAAAGCCTCTTCTTCAAATGCAAGCGGTGTTTCATACTTTTTGTCAAATACTTGCCCTCTAGGATCTCCCAATTCTTCTTTGCTGAAGTCTCATTGATCACATCATATTTCAAATCTTGTGTTAGACAAGACCTAATCACACCACACGCCGTTCGATTCATCTTCTTCCAAACCTTTTCCTCAATGTCGTTCGGTTTCCTGTTCAACTCCAAATTATCTTCTAAATTTTGCGCGTTGAGCACATCCAGGACTTCAAATCTCCAAAGACCAAAATTATTAGTATCATTAAATTTCTCCACATCTATCTTCATAGAGTGAATATTCAAACTTTGAACGGTCTTCACGCCAGAAGTACCCTCCACAACCCCTTCTTTCTCGGCCATCTTTCTCAAAGCACTAACAAACCAATGCAGAATAACTTAAGAATAGATCCAAACTAAAAAAAGATTTTTACCTCTAATTGAAACCTTAACAAGAGCCTTCGAAAGATCTCACCCCTATACGACGGAAAACAAGTTCCACAATAGTAAAAATTCCACATTTGTCACAAACTGAAACCTTAGACGAGCTTCCAAAGCGATCTACTCCTCCACCTAATCTCAAGCGTAGCTTGAAGCTCTGATACCACTTGTACGTGGAAGCCAATTGTTGTGCTTCGAGGAACCAAACCAAATGCTGAGAGAGAAGGCCAAACAAACCAAAATAACGGCAAGAACACAAACAATGAATTTTACGTGGTTCGGCAAGTTGCCTACACTCACAGGATAAGAAGGGAATGAGATTTTTCACTAATAAAGAATAAGAGTACAAACTAAGATTACAAATCACTCAAACTCACTAATTAATATCACTAACAAAGCTCTTAATCTCTCAAACAAAACCCTAACCAATAGCTCCAGAAAATACATGTTTTATGTGCTCCAAATATCCCCTTTTCTACTCTCCCCAAAATCCTAAAATGTGTTTTAATATTTATATCAAAACACAAACCAAATCAGAACAGGAAACCAAATTCTAGGCCTGACCCGACTTGCGGTTGACCGCCCAAAGCTCGTGGTCAACCGCGACTAATGACAGAACCCAGAAAACAATTATAGGGTTCGGCGGTCGACCGCGATAGTCGACCTTACCCAACTCTAGACTCTCAGGTTTGATTATAGGGCTTGGCGGTTGACCGCGACGGTCGACCGCACCAAACCCAGAATTAGCCCTACAATCTGTGCACGTATTCGGTCTAGCGGTCTTGCACCATGATCGACCGAACGACTCCAAAACCAACTCCCTGTGTCCAAAATTTCTATTCTTCACAAAATCCTTCACCAAATCTACACTAAGGAATATTAAAATATAGAGAATAGATAGAAGTGGGGAATATAACTCTAAAAAATTTGTTAGTTATTGCATTCAAAATGGATTAACAAGCATACAATAATGTCACATACACCAAATAGAATGGTGTAGTTGAAAGAAGGAATAGAACATTGCTTAATGTACGTAGTTAGATGCAGGTTGTCCCGTTTTGCTCTCTCTAAGAAATTCTGGAGAGAAGCATTATTAACTGTAAACTATATTTTAAATAGAATTCTTATCAAATTAGTTGTATCTACTCCTTATGAGTTATGGAATAGGAGGAACCCAGATTTGAGCCATCTTAGGAAATGAAGATGTGCAGCCTATATCCTCATTCCAAGTCAACTTAGAGATAAGTTAGACTTTAGAATATATAACTGTAGATTTATAGAGCATCCAAAAAAGTCAAAGTGTTATATGTTTCTATAATAAAGAAAAAGGGGTCAAGCCGAGAGGCTACATTTCTAAAAAATTTAAAAGACAAGGAACAAGTTCAAGAGGAAACAAAACCTCCGATTGTAATAGATGATTATTATTTCATCAATGTTTTCATAATAATCCAAATATTATGAGTGGACCTAACCTTGAAAATAAAATACTTATGAAAAATGATGAACCTCAGTATATATGTGTTTTAGGTAAAAGTTCTGGAGCATAACCTGCATAGATAGACTATTACTATTTGTATTTATATAAACCATCTTGTTTCTCGATAGATACAAATATAGAACAACAATATCCCTTAAACTTATTTGATGCAATGAAACCACATGAATAAAGTCTATGGCTGGAAGCCATGAGAGAAGAAGTTGATTCTATAGAAAAGAAAAAACTTTGGGACTTAAGTGGTCTACCAAAGAATGAGAAAGCCTTACGATGCAAATAAGTGCTTAAAAAGAAATATCACATTGATAGAGCTATTGATAAATTCAAAGCATGGTTCGTTTCCAAGGGTTATAACTAGGAGGCAAGCATAGATTTTCAGGAGACATATTCTTCTGTATCTAACTTTATATTCATAAGAATTATTTTGGCCCTTATTGTATATTGAGATTTGAAGTTATTCCAAATGGATATTAAAATAGAATTTCTTAATGAAGAGATGAAGAAAGTGATTTATATGTAACAATCTAAAGATTTTCAGGTGAAAGATCAAGAACGTAAACTTTACAAGTTATTAAAATTTTTGGATGGTTTAAAACCATCATCTAGACAAGTAGCATCTCAAATTTCATGATATAGTCACCAAACTTAGATTTATTTAGCGCATATTAGATAAATGTGTATATGTCTTGAAAACTAGGAGCAAGATAATATTGTGTGTGCATGATATATTGCTCACTAGAAATGACATGGAAATATTGAACAAAATCAAGTTAGATTTCAATAAAATGTTTGAGATGAAAGATATGAGAGATTCATCATATATTCTTAAAATTTAAATTATACGAGATAGAAAGTCTAGAATATCGAGTTAAACCAAGAAAAATATTTAAGATCAGTTCTTAAAAGGTTTGGAATGGAGAATTTCAATCCAACACCAACTTTGTTGGTTACAGGAAAAAGATTGCGTAGAAGCAAACTCTTGAACAAGGGTAGAAGCCAACAAATATTCCTTATGATCAAGCTATTGGAAGCTTAATTCATGCTATAATGTACTTGATTGGATTTAGCTTATGTCATAACTCTGGTTTGTAGATATCAAAGTAATTCAATCAGGTCCAACATATTGTGGAATTGTTAAAATATTTATGAAGTATATTAGGGGAAAATTGACTCATAGATTAGTTTATCAAGTGGCTTCGTTTGTAGTCCTTAGCTATTTAAATGTTAATTTTGGAGGTGATAAAGGTGATAGAAAGTCTACTTTGTGACACTTGTTCATCTTTGGAGGAAGAACTATTTATTGGAGTAGCAGAAGTAGGGGGTATATTGCTAGATACACACTTGAAGCAAAATTTGTAGATTGCAGTATAACTACACATGCTATGGACAAGATGATTTTTGATTGATCTATATCTTAATTTATTAGAAGGACCTATTAATATTTATTATGATAATTAGGCAGTAATTAGCCTAATCAATAGTGGTGCGAATAGTTCCAAAGGAAAACACATTGAGATCCAGTATCATTATACTCAAGATATTGTAGAAAAGCGAGAAGTGAAAGTGACTTAGATATCCCTATTACAAATATGGTTGCTGATTCTTTGATAAAGGGAAAACCAACGAAATTTTTTATCAAATATGTGAGTTTGATGAGACTTAGGAATCAGTAAGTCAAACTAAATTTCATGAATAATGAAATAAGAATACTCATTACGGATAGTTAGAGTAAAAAAGAAAACATATAATCTCATGAATAGTGGAGGTATATGATTTGATTAATTTTGCCAACTGAAAGATGTTAGTAATGATTGATCAAATCAAACAAAAAAATATGCACAACTTAAGAGAATAATGGCTATTAAGAAGGCTGTTAATGAGATTTAATTTGAGTTGTTAAATGGATTTTATTTTGTACTTAATAAGAATTACATTGAGGCTGATTTAGTGTGGAGATGATTCGATGAAGAAAGCCTCTATATGTTGGAGTGTTCTCTGAGAATATAAAACATTATAAGAAAGAAAGAACAACCCCTTCACCAGAGCTCCAAAAAGAAATACTCCAATCTCTTCTCTCTCAAAAGATAACAATTAGTGTTGCAAATAAATAATTTATAAATATCAGATATTCATAATAGCTTAATACAACTTAGAGTTATTTGAATCAAAATAACTTAAGAGTTTTAGGTGACAACGTGTTCCAAATTCTTGGTCACTTCATGCACGAAAACCTTGATCAACTTCTTAGCTTTTCTGTTGAATACTTTGATTGTAGAAACTGTAGAAGTGTCATTAACCTTTACAGCAATTTTATAACTGTAAATAAGATAGATTTTTATAAGATGACATGTTTAAAAACTTATTATATATGTGAATCACTAATGATGTTATAAAATTACCAGTTTTGTGCCATTACTTGTTTATTACATATTTCACACCAAAATGATTTACTAGTGATAATGAATTTTTCAGCACAATCAAGGCAAGCGTTGTATCTTCATGTCATTTGGTCAATAATATCAATGTTAATCACATCGCAAAAGAAATAGTATTCCTATAATTGATGATAAAAAAATAACCTAAAGTTATGTATATTAATGAAGACTAACATTGAGTTACCAATCCATTATAACAATCAAATATGTAGAAATGGTGAAAACATTGGAGAAGAACAGGATTTTTAGAGCAGGCAGAGCTTTGGGTGCTTGCCGGTCGACCGCGAGCTTTGGGGCGGTCGATTAGAAACGTACACACTACAGAGTGGTTTTATGGAGCTCTGGTTGGTCGACTGCAACGTCAAGTGCGGTCGACCGCGGACCCTATAATGTATTTGTTGGTTTCTATCTTTCTGGTCGGTCGATCGCGACGATTTCGGTTGGGTTTGGGCCTGATTGCGGTTTCCTATTTTGTTTGGGATTTGTGTTTGGTATAAATACAAACACGATTTTTAGGGTTTTTGGGGAGCAGACAAAGGGTTATTTGGAGCACAGAAAAGAGAGTTTTTCTGAGCTATTGGTTAGGGTTTTGTTTGAGAGATTGAGAGCTTTGTTTGTAAGATTAATTGGTGAGTTTGAGTAATTTTGTAATCTCAGTTTGTATTCTTCTTCTCTATTAGTGAATACTCATCCCCTTCTTGCCTCGTGGACATAGGCAACTTGCCAAACCACATAAAATTCATTTGTTTGTGTTCGTGTTGTTATTTTGGCTGTGTGTGTCTTTCTCTCTCGGTATTTGTGTTTGTTCTCGGCACCCCTACGTTTGGCCGCCGCGCACAACAAGTGGTATCAAAGCCTCACAAGTGGGTATCAGAGCTTCAGGCTACGCTTGTGATTAGGTGGAGGAGTAGATTGCTTTGGAAGCTGGTCTAGGGTTTCAGTTGGTGACAAATGTGGGATTTTTTACTATTGTGGATCTTGTCTTCCTTCGTGTGAGGGTAAGATTTTTCGGAGGCTCTTGTTAGGATTTCAATTAGAGGTAAAAATCTCTCTTTTTTAGTTTGGATCTATTCTTTAGCTGTTCTGTATTGGTTTGTTGGTGCTTTGAGAAAGATGACCGAGAAAAAAGGAGTTGTGGAGGGTACTTCTGACGTAAAGACGGTCTAAAGTTTGAGTATTTACTCTATGAAGATAGATGTTGAGAAATTTAACGGCACTAACAATTTTGATCTTTGGAGATGTGAAGTTTTGGATGCGCTCAACGCACAAAATTTGAAAGACACGTTGGAGTTGGATGGCAAGCCGGATGACATTGAGGAAAAAGTTTAGAAGAAGATGAATCGAACGATGTGTGGTGTGATTAGGTCTTGTCTAACACAAGATTTGAAATATGATGTGATCAATAAGCCTTTGGCAAAGAAGATTTGGGAGATCCTAGAGAGCAAGTAATTAACAAAGAGTGTGGAAAACCGATTGCATTTGAAGATGAGGTTTTATCGCTTCAAATTGAAGAAGGGGACCTCCATTGGTGATCACATGAACCACTACATGAAGCTTCTTGTGAATTTGGTGAATGTGGATGTTATGATTGAAGATGAGGACAAGGCGTTGTTGTTGAGTTCCTTGCGTGACGGGGAATATGAGACCTTTTTGCTTACCCTAATTAACGAGAAAACATCTCTTTCGTATAGTGAGGTCACCGATGCACTTGTGAATTATCAGCTTCGGAAGAAGGATAATGAGACTTTGATTGATACAATAGCGGGGGCATTGGTCCCAAGAGGAAAGAGTCCAGACTGAAGTAGAAAGTCACAGTCTAGAGGAGAACATCCTTCGGTTGGTAGGAATCAATATGCTTTTTGCAAAAAAGATGGACATTAAAAGTCTGAATACCCAAAGTTGATAGATCGAAGCTGGAAGAATAAGGGGAAAGCTATACAAGTTTCAGAGATGAATGTTGCCAAGGCTATTGGCGACAATTTAGATTCGGATTTTTCGGGCTACTCGTGCTTTGCACTACCATCAGTTTGTGTTGCCGACTCTATGAAGTGGATATTGGATTCAGGTTCTTCATACCATATTTTCCCTAGAAGGGATTGGTTCACTAGCTTTGAGGAGTTGAAAAGAGGGGACGTGTTGAAAAGAGGGGACGTCGTGCCCATAGATAATGATCATGAATATCCTATTGGTGATATTAGTATAGTTCGGATTAGGATGTGTGACAGGGTGATAAGAGAGTTGGAGGAAGTGAGGTTCGTTCTGTAGTTGTCGAAGAACATTATTTTACTTGGAGTTTTAAAGGCAAAAGACTATAGTGTGATCTTAGATGATGCATCTTTAAAGGTCACATTGGGGTCCATGATTGTGATGAACGGCATCGGGAAGAATAATTTGTACTATTCGATTGGGAGCATGATGATTGGTGGAGAGCTGACGACTTTTTTTGATTTGGCTAGACTGTGGCATTTGAGGCTGGGATATTCGAGTGTTGATACCGTGCATGGATTGGTGAGAGGTGCCTTGACCTACAGATTAAAGTCCTGAGGTAGAGTTTGACACTTCTATTTATCGAGCAAAGGGTCTGAAAGGTCCTAGAGGGGGGTGAATAGGGTTAAAGGATAATGAATATGCAATTAAAAGATTTTCCAACAAACCACAAACAATTATGAAGTGCAATAACAATAAAAGAGAGTAAGAGTTAGAAATAGTTAGTCAATTGATGATGCATGGTATGTTCATAAGGTTCGGTCCTCTGACCTACGTCCCCGCTCCCCACTCTCAAGGAGAAATCTACTAACACACCCGGTTTGGAAGTCGAAACTTCTCTACATAATGATCTCCACCGAGATCTCACAACCACACAGTAGATCTCCACGAGATTAAGCTCATAACAGTTACAAATAGAAGAAAAACTCTCTCTTACAGCAGCCCTATGGCAAGAGGAAGAGATTGCAAGTGAAGCTTGGGATGTAAAATTTGAAAGTGTAAAAACAAATGAAAGTTAAAGCTCTTTTGAACAAAAAACACAAACTTAAGGGATTTTTCAATGCTTTCTTAGTTACTGAAGTTAATGGGGTTGGTGAGTATTTATAAGAAGTGAAGATGACAGCTAAGCCCCAAAGAAGCAGACAAAATCCCCTAAAAACCGAGAAATAGGATTCTGCACAGAACTAGCCGTTGGAGGCTTATCAGTTGACTGACGAGTTTCATCAGTCGACTGATGAGCTGACTGTTTTAGGAAATTTCTAGCTCGTCAGTCGACTAACAGGATAATCAGTCAACTGATGAGGTCATCAGCTGACTGGTCAGTCGACCAGATAAAAAACAGAAACTTTTAAAGATTACAGAACATTTCTTTAGTCGATTGATAAATGACATCAGTCGACTGATAACAGGTTTTCAGCCTGTATTGGTTTTTAAAAACGAATTTTAAAGACCTTTTAAAAATAGTAAATAAATTACAAAAAATATGAATTTTTAGAATAGTTTATAAACATGATAACAAACTTGTTTGAAAAGGAATTTTGTAAAAAGGTCTTCGTATTTGTAAAAATCATGGATTTAGCAAAAATGTCAAAATACGAGTATTGAAAGTGTGTAAGTGTGTTATCCCAAGAGCTTCAAATATAATCAATAAACTACTTGCCTACATTAAATACTAGAGAGAAAATAAAATAGCAAATATCCCTCACATATAAATACATAGCTTGAATATTGATATTTGCTTCTATGTTGATGAAGCTTATCATGTATGTAGTGCTCTTAGAAAGCTTTACTTCATCACTTTACCTCCACCTCCTTAGATATCATCGTAGTAGCTCATATTCCATCCAATCCTCCAATAATGGTGCTAATGAATTGTAACCTACAATATAGCTCAATAAACAATTAGCACCAATAATGGTGTTTGTAAATCATCATCAAAACAAAAAGGCTAACAATCTCCTCCTTTTTGATGATGACAAATAAGCATTATTCAAGAGAAAATAAATTGATTATTTGACTTATAGATAGTTGCTCCCCCTATCTATAAGACTCCTCCTAACTATGTGCACAAATGATGAGATTTCTCTCCCCTTTGTCACCATCAAAAATGGGATAAAAAAATACAATATGCATGCAAAAACCCACACAATGCACCTCAAGTGTTGTCCTGCCCGTTTCACATTCCTTAAGCGTTCGAAATTACTACCTCTCACTAGGCATTACTACCGACCCCACTCCTCTTGGAATTAACCCCGGTCTCTCACCTCTACACTCCTCTTGGTACCCGTGTGTGCTTAAGCATGGTATGTCATTGTGGATCAAGAAAAGAATAGATATGACAATGGTAAAGCGAAGAATCATAGTAAGCAAAAATAGGCCAAAAAATATTTTTTTATTATTTTTTTAAAGAATGCACATGCCTAATTCATTTCTAATACGGCAAAAATCAACTTCACAAAGGGGTTTGGTAAAGATGTCCGCTAATTGAGATTTTGTATCAATATAAACAAGAGATATCTTTCCGTTCAACATGGTCATGCAAGAAGTGATACCGTACATCTATATGTTTAGTTCTAGAATGCAAAACGAATTTTTTTGAAATATTGATAGCACTAGTATTATCACAAAAAATTTTGTGTCATGAAAATGCAAATCAAAATCAACCAAATTTTGTTTCATCTACAAAAGTTGTGCACAACATAAGCCGGTGGCAATATATTCCGCTTCTATAGTGGATAAGGAAACACAATTTTGTTTCTTGGATGCCCAAGATACAAGGGAGTTACCCAAAAATTGATAAGTACCACTCGTACTGTTGCGGTCCACCCTACAACTGGCAAAGTCGGCATCACAATATCCACAAGGATCAAAAGATGTATTTTTAGGGTAAAATAAACCAAGTTCTAAGGTACCATTAATATATTTGATAATTCTTTTAACCACAACTGTAGGTGTAAATTTTAATCTCCCGAAACAGGGATTTCGTTTGTATTTATAAGAACAGCTTATTACAAACTAATGAATCGAAATTACAACAAAAACGGAGGAAATGCCTTTCTTGTTTAACGTGGGGACTTTCGGTAGCGATAGGACGTCTCCCTCGGTGCTCGTGCCGAGTTTGCTTCCCTTGGACGATACGATAAAAGTTGCTGCTGGAGCTTCAGTTCTCAGTAGAAGGTCCAATGTAAGTGGGTTCGAGTCTACCCGAGAGCCTCAAGTCGGAGAGTTTCGACAAGTCTCTTCAAATGAGGGAGCCTTTAGCAAAAGCCAATGTTCAACCTTTGGAAGATTAGCCAGCCGAGTAAGCAGCAACCAATCCCCTCTTCATGTTGGCTGAAGATGGCTTTAAATATGCAAGGGATGGCATAAGTCATCCCTTGATTTGTGGGATTTGACCACTGGTAGGGGTGAGGAAGCCAGCCGCCCTATTCTTGTAGCCGTCCCTGGCTGTACCTAGTACCCAGGTGAGGAATGCCATGCTTTCTCCTTTGAAACGTGGGATATGGTCACTGATGGGACCGTTCCCATACTCCAAGTGGGCATTTGACAGCGAGCTGGCGAGTCTGCAGGCGGACTTGGGTCTGTAAGAGAGATTGGGTCTACAGGCAGGTTTGGGTCTATAGGCGAGTTTGCTCGCGTAGGCGAACTGTAGGTGAACTTGGGTCTGCAGGCGAGTATTCTCGCGAAGGCGAACTGCAGGCGGGCTTGGGTCTGCAGGCGAGCTGAGTCTGTAGGCGGACTTGGGTCTGCAGGCGAGTTTGCTCGCGTAGGCGAGATTGTGCTAGAGGAAGGGCTTCAATGCTGTCAGGCGGGCTGAGCTATATAGGCGAGCTGTTAGGCGAGCTCTAGCCCTGCAGACAGACCTCCTTGTAGGCGAGCTTCAGCCTTTACAGGCGAGTCTCAACCTTTATAGGCAAGCTTTAGAACATGGATCGAAGAACATGTCATAACTTTTAAACCGTAAGTCGGAATTGGACGAATTATATATGAAAATTGACTATCTCGACGAGATAGAGCCGACCAAACAAACCCGTAGGATTCGGTTTGCTTCCTCTGTTTTGCCAAATTCCTTACGGTTTGAGAGATATCTGCGTTTTTTCCTTTTTCTGCTATTTCGGACGAGGTTTTAGTAGTTTTTTTCTGAACTTCTCTGATAGGGATTAAAGGTAATTTTTATTGCCTACAACAACCAAATGAGACTTTTAGGAGAAGCTTGAAAACGTGTACATGCACAAACACTAAACATGATATCCGGCATACTAGCATTGAGATAAAGGAGACTACCTATCATACCTCGATATAGCTTTTGGTCTACATATTCACCACTATCATCCGCATCCAACTTGATGGTAGTGCTCATTGGAATTGGAGCATGTTTGGAACTTTCCAACCCGAAATTTTTCACCAACTCCCTAGTGTATTTGCTTTGCGACGCGAATATGCCATCATTGGATTGTCTAACTTGGAGGCCGAGAAAGAAGGTGAGCCCTCCCATCATGCTCATCTCAAATTGATATTGCATTACTTTAGAAAAGTCATTGCACAAAGATTCATTTGTGGCACCAAAATTAATATCATCCACATAAATTTGAACTAAAATGAAATCATTTTTTCATTTTCTAGCAAAAAGAGTATCATCAATTGTTCCTTTTGTAAAATCATGTTCAATGAGAAAACTTGAGAGGCGAGCATACCAAGCTCTAGGAGCTTGTTTTAACCCATATAAAATTTTTTGAACCCGGTATACATGATTTGGGAAAGAAAAATCAATAAATCCAGGGGTTGCTTAACATAAACCTCCTCTTCTATAAAACCATTTAAGAAAGCACTTTTGACATTCGTTTAAAACAATTTAAAAATTTTAAAACTAGCAAAAGCTAAAAATATCCTAATGTATTACAATCTTGCAACCGGTGCAAAAGTTTTATCATAGTGTATGTCCTCCTCTTGATTGTATTCTTGGGCAACTAAACAAGCTTTATTCCTAGTAACTATGCCAAACTCATCAAGCTTATTTCTAAAAACCCATTTAGTTCTAATAGTAGAAGTAGTATTTGGTCTAGGAACTAACTTCCGAACATTGTTTCTTTGAAAATTATTCAATTCTTCATGCATAGCTCAAACCCAAAACTCATCTTTTAAAGCATCATCAATATGTTTAGGTTCTATTTGGGATAAAAAGGCTACATTACCATATTCGCTCATTGCTTTTGAGCGAGTTAAAATGCCTTTGGATGGACTTCCTATAATTTGGTCCTTGGGAAGATCCGATGCAAATTTCCAAGCCTTGGGGAGTTCTTCTTGATTTTGTTCATTTTTGTTGTCCCCATCATTTGGTGCTTCCGTTGAGGGTTTATCATTTAGTTGCAAGAGATCCATTTCTTCCTCAATCTCATCATCATATCCCTAGGCAAACCATCAATATTACCAATACATACAATTTTACCTTTCTCACCACCACCAAAGGAGACATTACCTCCTTCAATCCTTGATAGGGTTGCAAATAGTTCCTTATTGCCTGTCATGTGATGTGACCAACCATTATTAAGGTACCAAAACTCCTTATGTCTTGTGCGAGACGTTCCCTACATATGAAGAAGTTGTAGAACCTTTAGGTACCCAAACTTTGGGTCCTTGAATGTTAGTATTTTTGGTACCCTTAGGTACCCACATTAACTCATAATGATCAATGTTATCTTTATCCTACAATAAGTAGAGATATGGCCATATTTCATGCAATGTGTTCACAAAAACCTTTTCCTGTATGTAGGAGCATGAGATTGATGATACCATTTTCTATCAACATGATGATGACTAGAGTAAGCATGATTAGATTTAATTCTATTATTTTTATTTTCTAATCTCTCAATTTTAGACCTTAGTTGTTTGTATTCAAAGTCTAGATCTCCTATCATTTATTCTTTTAGAGCAAGAGAAGATTTTAGTTGCTCAAACTTAAAGTCACAAGAAACATGTAATTTTTTGAATGAGGAATATTCTTTTGTTAATCTTTTAAATTCAAAAATTAATTCTTCTAAAGTTGCTTCTAGTTCACATTGCATATAAAGAGATTCACTTTTAGTTTCAGATTGTACCTAATCTTCATGCGCCATGAAGTAAATGTTTGGGTCATGAAGAAAAATCTTGGCACCCTCATCATCGCTATCTGAATCGCTTTGTTCGGATTCATCCAAACCGGCATACATAGCCTTCTTCTTCTTGTACTTCAAATACTTCTCCTTAAGCTTAGGACAATCCTTAGCTAAGTGTCCTGGTTCGTTACATTGAAAGCATCTACCTATACGAGAAGGAAATTTATTGTTAGATCGATTCTTAAAATTTTTATTCATTTTTATTAGTTTTGATATCCTACTAGAGAGTTGTGCCACTTCTCTAGAGACATCAACTTCACTATCCGAGGAGGATGAATCATCAATTGCTCCATTAAGTGCAATAGGCTTTGATTTTTTGGGTGGCTCCTCGGTTGCTTTTGGGGTTGCTTCTTCCTTCTCCTTGATCTTATTTTCATGGACCTTGAGCTTGCCAATGAGACCATCAAGAGTGAGAGTTGAGAGGTCATGAGCTTCTTCGATGGCCGTGGCTTTAGGTTCCCAAGCCGACGTCAAAGAGCAAAGAATCTTGTAATTCATCTCTTGATTTTCCAAGACCTTATCAAGACCATGTAATTCATTTATAATGTTAGTGAATTGAGAAAATATAGAATCAATAGATTCATTTGGAAGCATTTTAAAAAGTTCATAATCATGCATGAGTCCACTAATCTTGGACCCCTTTACTTGAGGGGTTCCTTCATGAGTGATGCATAACTTCTCCTAAATTTCGTGTGCGGTTGCACAAGTAGAAACTCTCTTATATTCATTAGGGGTAAGACCACAAATTAGTGCATTCATGGCCTTAATATTAAGGTTAGCTAGGTTCCTCTCATCCTCGGTCATTTCACTACTAGGCTTCTTGACATATTTTTTCCCCACAAGGTCTAGGATATCAAGGTCAATGCATTGTAAATAAATCATCATCCTAGCTTTCCAATAGGCAAAGTTGCTACCGATGAAAAGGAGTGGCCTAGTGGTGGATTATCCTTCTAACATATACATATTCATTGAAGTCTCCATTTAGATCTTTTCTCTAAGGGGTTTAAGCCTAACAAATAGTAGAGACCTTGCTCAGATACCAATTAAAAGTCCCTAGGGGGGTGAATAAGGTTAAAGGATAATAAATATGCAATTAAAAGATTTTCCAACAAACCACAAACAATTATGAAGTGCAATAACAATAAAAGAGAGTAAGGGTTAGAAATAGTTAGTCAATTGATGACGCATGATATGTTCATGAGGTTCGGTCCTCTGACCTATGTCCCCGCTCCCCACTTTCAAGGAGAAATCCACTAACACACCCGGTTTGGAAGTCGAAACTTCTCTACACAACGATCTCCACCGAGATCTCACAACCACACAGTAGATCTCCACGAAATCAAGCTCATAACAGTTACAAATGGAAGAAACACTCTCTCTTACAACATCCCTATGGCAAGAGGAAGAGATTGCAAGTGAAGCTTGGGATGTGAGATTTGAAAGTGTAAAACCAAATGAAAGTTAAAGATCTTTTGAACAAAAACACAAACTCAAGAGATTTTTCAATGCTTTCTTAGTTACTGAAGTTAATGGGGTTGGTGGGTATTTATAAGAAGTGAAGATGATAGCTAAGCCCCAAAGAAACAGACAAAATCCCCCAAAAACTGAGAAACATGATTCTGCACAGAACTAGCCGTTAGAGGCTTATCAGTCGACTGACGGGTTTTATCAGTCGACTGATGAGCTAACCATTTCAGGCAATTTCTATCTCGTCAGTCGACTGACAGGATAATCAGTCGACTGATGAGGTCATCAGTTGACTTGTCAGTTGACCAGATAAAAAACAAAAACTTTTAAAGATTACAGAACATTTCTTCAGTCGATTGATAAATGACATCAGTCGACTGATAACAGGTTTTCAGCCTGTATTGTTTTTTAAAAAATGAATTTTAAAGACCTTTTAAAAATAGTAAATAAATTACAAAAAATATGAAATTTTGGGAATAGTTTATAAACATGATAACAAACTTGTTTGAAAAGGAATTTTGCAATAAGGTCTTCTTATTTGTGAAAATCGTGGATTTAGAAAAAAATATCAAAATACGAGTATTGAAAGTGTGTAAGTGTGTTATCCTAAGAGCTTCAAATATAATCAACAAACTACTTGATTATATTAAGTACTAGAGAGAAAATAAAATAGCAAATATCCCTCATATATAAGTACATGACTTGAGTCTTGATATTTTCTTATATGTTGATGAAGCTTATCATGTATGTAGTGCTCTTAGAAAGTTTTACTTCATTACTTTACCTCCACCTCCTTAGATATCATCGTTGTAGCTCATATTCCATCCAATCTTCCAATAATGGTACTAATGAATTGTAATCTATAATATAGCTTAATAAAAAATTAGCACCAATAATGGTTTTTGTAAATCATCATCAAAACAAAAAGGCTAACAGGGTCTTCTAGGTGGTGTTCACGTAGGCATTTGAGGGCCTTCCAAAGAGGCATCATTGAGAGGTAATAGGTATTTGGTTTCTTGTGTTGGAGACTGTTTTAGACATTTGTGGGTTATAACCAAGTCATGTTGGAGTGAAGTCCTAGTAGTCAACAACAGGTGGAAGAAGTGAATTGGCAGAAAGGTAATACGTCATTCTAATTTTGGTAGGGGTTATTTTCTGCATTTGTGCCAAACTCACAATAGTTTGAGATACTTCATTGGAGAGGAAACATTAGGACGACGAGATGAGGTGACAGATTTGATGAGCTGTTCCTTGCTGGAGGAGAATCAGTATTTGATGTCGAGCATTAGTTTGTAGAGTAGTTCTGGTGTTGAGGCTTCGACATATTGGAGCCATCTTATTCATAGGTTGCCGAGTGTTGTGATTGGAGTATTTAAATCTGGTGGAGCTATTTTAGATTTTGGATTGCTTTGGATATTTGGTTGCCCAGCATATTGTCACATCTAGGATGTGAAATTTGATTCAAGTACATACATGGGATTCGGAGGCGTGTTTGTTTATCAGTTATGGGACTCTGATATTATTCTAGGCAGGTATGCCACTTTTGACTCTCAGCAGGTGGAGAGTGTTGGACAGATCATTGGGATATCGTAGCGGGTGGAGAGTGATGCTACTCCATGTTAGGTAGAGATTACTCCACATACTCTAGATCATTTTGTATCATTTGGGATTCCAGCTGAGGTAACACAGATTGGGAATCATGTTGGTGTTGATACATATGATGAGTTTGTTGATTCAAGTGCAGCTGATGGACACAGTTCAGATTTGGCTATATCCGTTGGTTTACCTCAGGTGGAGGTGTTTGGTCAGTTTCACTTTGAGGCCAGTGGGAGAGTTATCAGTTGTAGATTTGTTGGTGATGTTGGAGTAGGGTTGAAAACTCTTCTCGTTGATTGAGGGTCTTTGGAGTCCATTTGGTAATCTACGTGAAGGTTTGATTCCTTGGGCAAAAGGATACGTAGGCAGTCATTTTATGATGCAACCAGTTTGTATTCTCAACTTGTTGTGGATTGAGTCCGTTGTCGTGGATTGATTCCACTTCGTACTGGATACAACAAGTGAGACGTTTGATTAGTATTGGTGTCGGTTTAGTTTTGAAAAAACTTCGCCGAGGTGGAGAATTGTAGAAACGACAAAAACATTGGAGAAGAACAGGATTATTAGAGCAGACAGAGCTTTGGGTGCTTACCGATCAATCGCGAGCTTTGGGACGGTCGACCGGAAATGTGCATGCTACAGGGTGGTTTTCTAGAGCTCTGGTCGGTCAACCGCAACGTCAAGTGCGGTCGACCACAGACCATGTAATGCATTTTTTGGTTTTTGTCTTTCTAATCGGTCGATCGCGACGATTTCGGCTGTCGACCACCAGTCGGGTTTAGGTCTGATTATGGTTTTCTGTTCTGTTTGGAATTTGTGTTTGGTATAAATACAAACACGATTTTTAGGATTTTTGGGGAGCAGTCAAAGGGTTATTTGGAGCACAGAAAAGAGAGTTTTTTCTGAGCTATTGGTTAGAGTTTTGTTTGAGAGGTTAAAAGATTTGTTTGTGAGATTAATTGGTGAGTTTGAGTGATTTTGTAATCTCAATTTGTATTTTTTCTCTATTTGTGAAAACTCTTCCCCTTCTTGCCTCGTGGACGTAGGCAACTTGCCGAACCACATAAAATTCATTTGTTTGTGTTCGTGCTGTTATTTTGGCTGTGTGTGTCTTTCTCTCTCGGCATTTGTGTTTGTTCTCGGCACCCCTACGTTTAGCCGCCATGCACAACAAGTGGTATCAGAGCCCAACAAAATATACGTTAGAATTTCCAAAGTCATTGAAGAAAAATAGATTGTTCAATATTGCATTGGTTGCTTTGGTCAAATCTAGCTGATTTGCTGAGAAATTTACTGGTGTCGGAACCATCTACAATTGTTCTTCACTATTGTCACTGATATTTCTAGAGCAATTTTAGGTTACAATTACATGTTAGCAAACGTATTTAATGTCAGTGAATTGCAATAAATTGTTTCTTTAATTGCAGACACACCTTTAAGATAATTCCTTTAGACTCTATGTTATTCCCTGTCATATATTCAAAACAAAATTAGGGTTTTTTCATACAGATAATGTAATAGGGGTGAGGTTGATTAGGGGCCGCTAACTTCTCCGAATATCTGGTTTTGAGTTGAGTAGCTTCATCCTGCACAAATAGCAACTCGTAAGAGGACGGGGACTAGTTCCCCCGTTGTTCCTTCGACAATCAAGTCAGTTATGGACTTGAGTGAGAAAGTGATGAACTGTGTGAGTTCTTAAGTGTAGTGGAGTGGAGAAGAATTCTGAGAAATTGCTTACTCTATTATTGAAAATAGTACCCCTATTTATAGTGGTGGTAAAAATATAGAATGGTAATGACGGCCGAGTATGGGATGACGGCCACGTCAGCATCTGCTTTACATGTGTTTGTCGATGAGTGGAGGAGATGTCAGCTCAGTATTTAATGCGAAGTGATTGGGAGCGTGACGGTACCGACGTGGTCCGATGTGTCATAAAGACTATTGGAAGCAGAAAAATGATGACATCTGCCAAGCATTTAATATGATGTCGACGCGCTGTCAACGAGAGAGGTTCGAGATTGAAGCCGTCCTTTGGCTTGTAGAGAGGGGTGTCAAGAAGTAACGTATTTTGAGTCGACCCTATAAGGTGTCGAATAATTGGTCGAGTGTGCTCGTAGCGAGTCGTCTCGATAAAAGGGGCGACAAGTACCGTCATCCGAGTCGATCTAAGAAGATGTTGACTTAACGAACCAGCTAAGTCGGGATTCTTGATGGTCTTGACTATCAATTCAATTTGAACGGTGCATGTATAGGGACACCTATCCTTTGCTGGTAAAGAGCCAAACTTTGACCGCGAAAAACAACATAACAGCTTTAATTTGTTTGACCAAAAAACGAACATGTGAACAACAAGAACGTACTATATACCAAGATGCATATAAAATAATAATATCAACAAGATAAAAGTCACTATCAAGATAAGAGTGTTGCTAGGAGGACCCAAAAATAGGACAGATGATGTGGCGTATACAGCTGGAAATATTAATTAGCTGCAAAATAATGTTTTGGAAATAGAAAAGGATACTCTGGTAATTTTGCACTCACCTGCTCTCTTCTCCTTCTCTCCTTTTCTCTCTCAAACTATCTCCCCCCCCAAACTCTATCTCCTCTACCCGGCGTCCACTCCGCCGCCGCCGATCAGACCCGTCGCCGCCGATCTCCTCTCTCTCCTCTCTCTCTCTCTCTCTCTCTCTCTCTCTCTTTGACGATAATAATTTTAATTTCATTCCACGGATTATCACCAAACTTGCAAACACAGATTTAAGAGCAACGACCCTACATCTAAACCAACAAACATTAGACTATCACCCACTGTAAAATCTACAAAAGAAGAAAAAAGGGAAGACTTCTTCAACTGTCATCATCAGCAGCAGACTTTGATGAGCCTCCACCATTGGCAATAGTGACAGTGCCCACAATTATGGAGGTTTATTGGATAATTAATCAATAAGTTCGGTAAAAATGTGATCTTTTTAGGGCCAGATCCAACGCACTCACTGGAGATCGTCAGAGGAAGGAGGCCCCGTGTCGGAGATGTCGCGTTGGGTCGTACGAAAGGTGCTCGACGAAATGTGAGTAGACACAGGGGAGAGAGAGAAGAGAGAGGAGATCGGCGGCGGCGGGTCTGGTCGGCGGCGGCGGAGTGGACGCGGGGGGAGAGAGGTGATAGAGTTTGGGGTAGAGACGAAGCGGGTCTGGTCGGCGGCGGCGGACTGGACGTAGGGGAGAGAGAGGTTGGGGGTAGAGAGATAATTTGTGTTAGAGAGAGAGTTTCAGTCTTTCAGATGCCAGCTTGGATTGCCAGCACACCTGTCCCGTATAATGGTCCCAAATCATGGGCCCAAAAAGAATAATTCATCAAGATAATATATGTTAAGAAAAAACAACAGTTTAAGGGGGGAAGTTATCAAGATAAACGTACAGTTACTATACACTGGGAAAGCTGAAGGGTCACTATCAATATATGTCACTATAAAGAGGGAAGCTATCAACCGGGTCCAACTATTCACACCCCCAAACAGTAACTTTGGGGGTGTGTGAGGACTAAATTGCCCTTCTCCCACCGGACAGCCAATCCTGTGGGTAATTAATTTTTTTGTCAACAAAAGAGCATTTTCGGCAATCCAACTCCCAAAATTATTGTTTGGGAGTGGATATAGCAAACGTGCTATCAACCATACAAAAGAATATAGTAACATAAAAAAATGAAAAATTGCTTAGAGGAACTAAATTTAATTAGGCCATCCATCTCCACCCCCAACTAGAATCAACCACTTCATTCATATGATTGAGCTTCTTGTTTTTGTCGCAAAGCGTGACTTCGCTCCGAAAATTATACAATCTCCCCTGTGGGGTTATTACCTAGAAAAAAAAGGAAAAAAAAGGAAAAATGAATTTGCGTAAAGTTGACAAAAATAAGTAACCTTATAATTTTTAACAAATATGGAGGTTGGATAATCAATTTTCAAAGGACTTCTTTAAGAAACAAAAGTCAATATATTGTTTGGTATTTCTAAAGAGTTTTTTTGATATATGCCTCTTAAATTATATGTAATTTCAAATTTGTCCTCAAAATCATTATGATTCCAAATTTGCTCCTTAAATTGCTTTCTTCCCTCAAATTTGCACCCTATCTTAAACGGTGTTGAAATCTTAATGGTTTTTATTGTTAAATTACTTTTACATCCTTATTTCAATTGTTTATCAAAATCATCAAACAGATAAATCTAAAGTCCATACCATTTTCAAACCAACCCATTATAATATTCTCAATCCGATTGATTGAGAAAAGAGAAATCAAATCAACTAGGGCTGAGCATGGTTCGGTCCAAACCGAAAAAATCGACCAAACCGACCCAAAAAATCGGTTTTATGAGTAGGGCGATTCGGGTCGGGTTGAAAACTTTTCAACCCGAACCGACCGAATATACTACAAGTCTTAGTCTGCAATTCTCAATCCCTACCCGACCCGTCCACAACCCAAAGAGTCAAAGACTCAAACCCTAAAGGTCTAAACTCATTTCCTATCCCAGCCGCCGCTCTTCATTTCCTCTCTCTCACTCAGTTCACTCCGCCTTATCTTTTCTCCATGGCGCTATTTCTCAAGCCTCACGCTTCTACCCCTCACTCCCAGATCCACTCTCTCCTAAAATCACCACCCGTTCGCTCTTCTAGATCGTCTTCTGTCACTGGGAACCCCGACCCTAGATGGAGCGTCCTCCAGGAGCAGCTCGGGCGCGGCAGCCGCCATTCTTGCCTCTTCGCCGACAGTAGGAGACGGGTTAGCTCTCTCTCCAGGCTAGATTTTTTTTTTATGAATTTTGAAACTTAGAGTGCTCTAAGATGTAAGCATTTAGGGTTTTACTGATCTTTTTATTTAGTTTGAGCGGAGGAGGAGGAACTTGTGGGCTATTAGGATTTAGGATTTCTTTGTCCGCACTTTTGCTGTATGCATATATATAATAATGACCGAGATTGTGATTGAGCTTTGTCACGATGAATAGAAATTTGATTTTTATTTTGTACATGAGGTAGGAATATATAGACTTTATGTCTAATGATGATGGCTGGCATTGGGGGAGCTAAATTTGTAACTTTTTATGCAAATATTTATGTCGTGGTATTAAAATATTCCTTCCGACGTCTATCTTCTTGGCTAGGGTATCACTCCTTGTCATATTGAAATAATTAACTGCCAAGCTTGTTAGACCCTAGAGGGGGTGGGTGATTAGGGTCTTATACTAATCTAATCCGATTTAAATGCCAATTAAAACTAATTAATAAGTTATCCTAGCAAGTATGAAATACAACAAGATATATGAGCTAGGATAAGCAATATGAACAACAAAGAGATATATCCTATATGATAAAAATATATATGCAAGGATATATAAACTAACACAAGATAATATATCCTACCAAAGAGATATACAATATGATATATGCAAGGATATGTAAACTAACACAAGGGGTAAATAATATGAACTAAATAGTGGATCATATAAATAATGAGCTATGGACAATGGCGATATAAGATATGAACATAAATATAAATGAACGCCAAAGCACACTCAAACACACTATATGATCACGGAGTTCGGACTTTCCGTCCTACGTCTCCGCTCCCCACTCCCGGGGAGAAATCCACTATCACAACCGGGTTTTCTACGCTCACCCGAATAACATTTACACCTCACAATGTCGGTTTTTAACGCTCACCGATCAACGTCACTCCTCACAATTAGTTTTCTAGTTCACCGAAAACTTTACAACACACTCGGTTTTCTAGCTCACCGAAAACCTTACAATCTCACAATGTAACAAATATGAATTTGTTCTCTACAATAGATGAGAACACAATTAAGCACAACTCAATATTATAATCTCTCGCAACCCTAATATACTATGTATGTAAATACAATAAGCTCAAGTGGGTGTGTGTAACAATGAGTTAAAATCAAATCTAAACTCAATATAAAACTAGCTTTAATAGAAATAATAATTGACAAGTAATAAATGAAAGCTAGAGTAGAGTTTAGAAAACTTCTCAATTGAAGACAAGATGGAGAGATGGAGATTGGAGCCCAAACAAGAAGATGATCTCCTCCACTTGTGAAAACTTCTTCACAAACAAAACAAACCCTTAAACACACTTAAACCCTTGTTTAAAACTTGTTTAAAAACTTCTTAGATTATCTTGAAAGAGAGCAGCAATATGGTATTTATACCCACTCAAAAACTCAGCCAAACCCCTAAGTAAAAGTCCAAAAAGTCCAAAAAAAATCAGCTCGGAAAATAGCTGTTGGGAAAGCAACGGTCACATTGGCGGTCGATCGGAAATTCTCGCGGTCGACCGCGATCCAGGTTCCAAACTGAGAGAACAAACAGAGACTTCTTCGGTCGACTGGTGCGGTCGACCGATGCAAATTTTGAGCTCTCGGTCGACCGCGGCGGTCGACCGACAAACTCTCTGCTGCCCAGAAACAAGTGAACAATTGAGCGGTCGACCGGTGCAGTCGACCGAAAAACTGATATAACAAAAAACTGGTTCTGAAAACTATTTTTTTGATTTTAAAAAACTATTTAAAAATATCAAATAAATTTCAAAAAATGTAAAACTTTGGGAAATATTTGTAGACATGATAATAAACATGCTACAACAACTGGTTTTGAAAAAGGACTTCCCAAATGAAAAATATCATCATTTTACAAAATAGTCCAAAACATGAAAATGTAAACACATGAGTTTGATGTTTTGACCTAAACCAACTTTTGAAACTTTACAAAATGATTTTATAGACTTGAAAAAAGTTGTAAACTATTGTTATAAAGTCTATAAACAAAGAATGTAGTATTTTATCAAAATACACATATAATGCACTAAAACATGATTTTATTGAACTAACTAAAATTGATATTGATGAAATCATATATATGCATGTAAGTATGAAACAAAAATATGTTTTCTAATTATATTCAATTGTTTCATAGTAAAACTTAAAAACTATCAAACCAAAACATATATGTATATATATACCTATATATATACAAAAACCAAAACGTGTATGTGTGTATATGATTGAGCTTAAAGTACTAACACACATAATATAAAATCTAAACTAAATTACCCAAGCTAGATCTTGATCTTCAATAAGCTCTTCTTGGTAATCTCGCGGATGAAGCTTGAACTTGATCTTTAACTTGAATTGTATAGGCTTCACCGACATTCCACCAACCTCCTTTGGATATGATCGTTGAAGCGCAATTCCATCCATCCTCCAACAATGTTGTTTGTCTATAATAAATAAGAAAATACAAATACTAGACAAACAACATTAGTGGTAAATTGTTTGTTAAACATCATCAAAACAAGAAGGCCAACAAAGCTTACATACCTACTAATATTCCATCATCGGGTATCGGGATCTGACGAAGTTAGAACCAAACAAACCGAACCGAACCGCATCGAACCGACTTGTAACGATTCGGTTCGATTTTGAATTGTAGGCGGTTTGGTTCGGTTGTTCAAATTTTGGTAAAAATCAAACCGAACCGACCGATGCTCACCCCTAACCGCTTGTAAGCACATTGACCCAAGTTTTCATGCTTTTTACACCCCAAACCCAACATCGTATATGTACTTTATAGTGTATTTTTGAGCATTGCCCATTTTACACTTTGTACTCATTTCCGATTGGGGGTGTAGGCTGGAGAGTTTTTTTGTCTTATTGGCCAGCAAAGCAAGCCATCATCAAGTCGGAAGTCACTTCCCATTAGAGGTGTACGCTGGAGAGGTTTATGGAGGGAAAATGGAAAATTGGAGGGAAAAATCTACTAAGTTCCCTCCAAAATAATGCATGCCTCATATCAATGTAATATATACTCTTCCCTCTTTAGATCTACTCCTAAGACCTTCAACAACCTTCAACAACCATTTATATTCTTAACTTTTTACTCTTAACTTCTTCAACAACCAAAATGGGAGATTCTTTAATGTGCGTGATTTCATTTAACAGTAATGCAACCCTCATTAAAGTCAATTCAACAACAAGTTTAGATAAATTGAAGATGCAAGCTACAGAGAATTTTAGAGTACTATACGAAAGTTTGTTGATAAGTTACTCTATCGAGAAGTTTCCGAATGTCTCGTTTGAGCTTTCAAAAGATGAAGATATTCTAAACATGATAGATTATCATCGTTAAATAAGGTTAAATACGGTAACCATGACTGTTACTAAAGGAGATGAAGGACCTACCCATGCCATAGAGACAGAAACTGAGCTTAAGTAAGTATTTAAAAGTATATTTTTAGGTTCTGGATACACGTGACATATTACATCATATATGTGACTTGAAGACATCCGACGTGATATATTGACTTTATTTATGACATATTGACTTTATTTGTGATATGTACGTCTTATATGTGACTTTACTAGTAAGTATCACACGTGACCTATATGTGACCTTTACATTCAACTTGCAGTGTTCCTAATGTAAGATCACAATCATCAGAGCATATCGAGGAACCTTATGAGAGGATGCCAATCGAGGAATCAGAGAGGATCCCAAATGATAACCCTCAAGGAGAGCATGTCAAGATGATGAACGACATAGTAAGTGACTCATCACGAATCCCAGCATGGTGGCACGAGGCAATTACTGGAAAAGGGTAGCAATTTGAAAGCGCAAAAGAAGTTAGAATGGCTCTTATATACTACTCTATAGCTAAGAAGTTCGCTTTTAAATATGTTAGCAATGAGCCAAAACGTATTCGTGCTATTTGCATGTTCAGAAAAGAAACAAAATACTTGTGGTTTCTTTTTATTTCACCATTGAGCCATGTGTCGACCTTTGCTATAAAAAAATTTGTTCCTTAACATGCATGTGGACAACATAACAGCACAGCTGGTCACTTTAGAGCATCAAGAAGGTGGATTGCAAGTATGCTACAATCAATTATGAAGAGGCGTCCATATATTACCCCAACTGATATTAGAAAGGAGTTGCACTCTCAATATGGATTAATACTTAATTATTTTAAAGTTTGGCGTGCTAAGGAGACAACAAAAGACCAAATATTTGGTTGCGCAAGACATTCATATGATTTACTATTCTGGTTAGTCCAAGCGAATTGTTGATGTCTCCTTTAGAACGTATATGTTTCATAGTTAACTGTAAATGTGACATGTCAAAATGCTATGTGACAAATATGCATCCAATGTGATATTTCAACGTTATATGCGACAACTAATTTCTACACGTGACATTTAGAACTTATATGTGATATTTTGACCTTATTTGTGACTTTTGAGTGTTACATGTGATAGTTAGATCTTGTTCATTATTTAACAAGTTATTTGTGATTTAACCATCATTTTTAGGTACCAAATGAAGGTGATGGAAACAAACTCAGGCAATGTCTTCACCATTGAACAAGAAGATGGGAGATTCAAACGTTTATTTATGTCGTATGGTGCATGCATACAAGGGTTTCTCAAGGGATGCAGGCCATTGCTCTTTCTAGATGTAACTTTTCTGAAGGATCTCTACAAAGGGATCTTATTAGGTGCGACTGATATGATAGTAATCAAGGCATATTTCCACTCGCATTTTGCGTTTGTGACTAAGAAAATTAAGCCAATTGGAGTTGGTTTATTCAAGGATTGTGGTATATTTTGTACAATCGAACAGAACCATACAATCCACCCCATCCTCTAGTAATTTTGTCAAATACCGACAAAGGAATAAAACAATCTTTAAAAGATATGTTTTTAGATGCGTACCACTCTAGATGTGTACTTCATCTTGTTGAGAATTATAAATTGAAGCTTAGAGAGATGAAGTTTGCCTCAATTGCTGCTCAACGTATTTTAAAATTATTGGAGTTTGCTACATACAAGTACACGAAAAGAGAATTTAAAGCTGTTTTACATCAGATTAGGATGACAGATCAAAGAGCATACTAAGTAGCTCTAAGTTATGGTCCAAGTAATTGGGCAAATTCTGTATTTCCTGGTATAAGGAACGTCAAATATCATTACCTTTACTTGTGACATTATGCTTTTATATGAACACTACAACAAAAAAGCTAATCCGCGAGGAACAATTTTATCGTTGAAAGTCGAGATTTCCTCGTCGTAGTGTGTTGGCGAGGAAAAAACTTTGGTCACCATTTCCTCGCGGTAGGGTGGTCAAGAAAAGTTTCTGCGAGGAATATTATAATTTCTCACGAAATCATTTTTGCGATGAATACATTCTTTTCTCGTTGTTACTCTTTAGCCTCGATATTTTTCCTCTCCTAATCTCATACCTTTTTCATCGCTAAACTACAGATTCCTCGCCAATGATACGTGAATAATATTTAATTTATATATAATAAAAGTTCTAAAAAAAACTATTTTCGTCGTTGTAAGTATCTTTCAGCGAGGAAACTGTTCCTCACCAAAGGTAAATCTTTAACGAGGAAATTAATTTTCTTTATTATATGTATCTTTTTCTCATGGAAACAGTTCCTCAGTAAAGGGACTCAAAGACGAGGACATTTAAATTTGTCGTTGTAGATTGTACCTCATATTCCTCGCCAAAGAAATTCAATTACGAGAAAATTTACATTTATCGATATATGTTATATGGTCTATAACGAGGAAAATTACTTTTGCCGTTCTAGGTTGTTTCACTATAGCGAGGAAATATGTTTTTGTCGACGTAAGCAATATACTCTATAATGAGGAAATTTTACTTTCATCGACCTAAATATATAGCGAGAAAACTTATAATGAGAAAATTTTATTTCATCAATAATAATGCTATTACGAGAAAAACGCTCAAAATATAAATAATTGTCATCAATTGTCACCACAGTACATCAAAACAATTAAAATAAATAAAACAAGCAAGTTTCTACCATAAGTAACAATACTAGCCTAAAAAAATAACAAATGCAACAGGAACAAAGAAATATTTCTCCAAGTTTAAGTTCACTAAGAATACTAAGCTGATGGAAAATTAGTCATAAACTCCTCAAACTTTTTGGCTTGCTCCTCCAATCTTTGGATTGCCTCATTTCGCGCATCGATCTTTTGTTATTGAGTTCCTATAAGTTTTGGGTCTCTTGAAGCTGTTCTTGCAACTCTTTATTCTTTTAGACATTTCATTCATCGAAGAACGAGAGAACCTTAATGGTGATGGTCTAGGACCAAAACTACAGCCCTTAATATAGCCTGATTTGACTGAAAACTTTTGCACAAATTTCCTCCTCTGTCATTGTTCGAGTTCCATCAGGTTGAGCGGTATCTGCTCGCATCTTTATCATTTGATCCTATAAATAAAAAAAATATATCCAGTTCAATCATATGCAACTTCTCAATTATAACCTAATCAATATAATCCTATTTAGAACAGTAATATCAGCTTCACCTATATTCTTAAAATATTATAAAACCATGTATCATTGACACGTTACTTACCCATTTTTCTTTGCTCCCAAGTCCCATCATTTTTTTGTGCTTCTATACTCTGTTTCAAAACGATCAATTGAACCTTGCATCTCTCCAGTCTGTGCTGCCTATTGCATTCTCTCTAGTCTGTGCTGCCTATTGCATTCAAACAAATTTTCTTTTTCAGCATATATATATGTACACAATTAAGTTACAAATTTATAAGCAAAACTAAAAAGTGTCTTACAATTTGCTCTTGGTGTGACATAAATGATTTTGACCCAGCTTTGTGGTGATATGTCAACTTTGACCTATTAAGAACATTCTTCTCTGAGCGAATCTAAAATTATTAAGACATACAATTAGAAAGAGGTAAATGAAAAAAGAAAAATGTAATGCGTGGAGAAAAATAAAAAAAGATATTATACCTTAAACTTTTCACTAGAAAAATGAGTGCAAAGAAACTCTCATTCTTCCTGAGTCTTGATAGCTTCATGTTTGTTTTTAATTGCCTCCTCGATTGCTGAAAACTGCTCAAAATGTTTCTTCAACTTATAGCGAAAATTACAATATACGGTCTGACATGTTATGATTACATATCTCTGGACCCAAGGGAGCGACATGTCAAATTCAAACTTATTCTGCACAGGTATAATTCCATGTCAAACTAAATATAACAAATCAAAGCAACCAATATAATGCCTATAGCAAAACAAATCACTAACTTGGGTTCTTTTGTTCAAGTTCTCCACATCTGTTTTTTCAATATTCTTCCATTTTTCCACATTCAGTGGGACGTAGTTTTGAATTGTGTAACCAATTTCATTTGCAAACATCTCAGCATAAGGGCCCGTAGGTCTGCCATTTTCTTCAGTCAGAGTCACAAGTATTTTAGAATTCAATTGGGAGAATACCTTATCTGCATTCACTCCTCTTGTCTTCCCTCGCACCTTTTTGGTTGTACCTTTGACATAATTTTTATTAAGAACATTACACATATGTATGTTTAATTCTCAAAATATATGTATATAATGTTTTGTATACCTGAAGGAGGCTCCTGATTAATATATGACATCACATTATCATCTTGTTCTTCAGCTATGGTGTTTACCATTGGCTGATCAGTGTAAATCATAGATACCCACTTTGTACCTCGTAAATCGAGAAGTGTTAGTGCTTTTAAATAATTTGAGACTTAATAAGTGCTACTAAATAGATGGGAGGGGTTATTACCCGCAATTTGCTCAATCATCAAATAAATCCATCAAATAATCTGCCAGTAGTACAAAACACAGAATCTTTAACATTACCCAAAAATCATCAGTTTCATTCATTTCAAACTAATTGATTGAAAATAACTTCAAAATGAAGCAGCATTAAATAGCAAGTGCCAGCAGAAACAGTGTTACCTGTCAACATCCTTTTCACTATATAAGCACTTCCTGCTGCATGGATGATAACCAGTTTTCAATAATAGAACTGATCAGACCACAAAAAAGATAAAAAAAATGGCCAGACCATAAGCAAACACGCTGAGGTACTACTCTATCTACGTCCGCGTTTTGTTGCCTTTAGCGCTTCCTTCACGGAGCCAGTTTTGAGGGATCGTTTCTTCGAAACTGCCTGAATTTCCTCCTTCGTTCCACTCGATCCTTTAGTCTTGGAAAGTGCAACGACACAATCTGCAAGTTTGTCGGTTTCAGGTGTTCTCCCTCAATCGCCTTTATAATGCGTACCTGACGTGATGTAAGAAAGGAATATGTTAGGGTATGGAACATCATTAATAACATACAACTACTTACACAAACGACTGACTACCAGGGAAGTTACTAATGTCTTGTGTGTCCGTTGCAAACGGTGAGCTAACGTTTGATACATTTGAACTCGGGTTTATCTATGACTCAGGTAATCCTTCTATGAATTAAGCAACATTCAGAGTTCAAAAGATGTTTGTTATGAGAAAGCAAAAGCTCGGATAAAGGGTATTGAAGATGTCCTGAGATTTGTGAAGGTCATTATGATGGATGATCACTATAATATTACTACATGATCAAATTGATTTTGGAGATCCACCAGCCATCTCATCAAGGGGAAAAAGAGATCTTTACTATAAACATCCATAAGGTGGTCAAAATAAGTTTATTTCAGTAGAATAAAGGTAACATGTTGAGCTCCATGCAAAGTGATTAAAACATATACAACTATTTGAGGAAAACACATGACCTGGGATTGAAACATCACATATGACAATTGTTATGAACTTATGATCACCATGTACATCAGTTATATGTACGGAGGCCCATGAATTCTTCTAATTGTCATTACTGGACTAGATTTCTCTCCCTAAATTTCAATATTTCAATACATTGTCATTTCATACTACTTATTGATAGTTTTAGAACCAAAATACATAACAATAGACTATCAATACAATTAATCTACAGGAACAAAAGTCAAAACAAAATCAAGTAACCCATGAACAAAAGAATCTGTACTACGAAAAATAACTATTTGATGCAAACGACTAAAATCATAACGGAAGGTTGCACATCATGGAGAGTAAGATTTACCATAGTAGGCACTAGGCACTTAAAAAAAGTGAAATTCAATATTACCTTAAATCTTGTCGGCTCGCTTAGTTCAAATACTAAGACATCCCCATCTTCTAAATTATGATCTATTGCAAAGCCTCTCCATCCACCACTAAGACCATTCTTCCTCCCAAGGTATAGGACATCATGTTCCTTACCCTTCTCATCTTCTAGAATCACTCTCAGCTCATTAGGAGAAAAGTTTTCTTTGCAAAACTTTGTCGGAAGTCCCTTAATGATAATAAAATACAAACACTTCAGGAACAAGTGACATTGATTTCACTTGATAGCTCGAGACTCAATTTAGTGGTAGGAGTGATTTTTAACTTACAAGCCAAAAACCACCAGATACATATGATCGAACCATAGGCTTAATGAATGAAGGATAGTAGGATGTTAAATCTCTTTGAAGTTCCTCTGCTCTCTTTAATGCAGCAATCTTTTGATCTTCAGAAAATAAAAACTTAGGAACACAAAGCTCACCTTTACCCAGGTCATCCTCCAGCTCATGAACTACAAATGCTCTTCCAATGACTGCATTAGGGCCAGCCAATGAAATCTAAATACACATGAAGAATTGTGAATAGGAACAAAAGAAAATCAGCAAGATTAAAACATAAATCAAGATAGCGTAATATCCGTCATAAAAAATTACAACATAAATCTTCCTACATATGTTGGCCACTGTTAACATGAAATACCATCTGGACAGCATATGATTCCAACATTACACTTTCTGCATATTCCTCATATCCATGTCCTGCAGTTACTATATTTTCATCGTGCCACATATGCATCAAATTTAACATTTCTTCAAACAAACAATAAAGATATGCTCAACACTGTAATTCAACTATTTGTAAAATTATCTGCAGTGCGGCACATCTATCAGCGTGTTGATGTTTTGTAACTTCCTTCTCTAGAATAGATTCTTTTTCCCTAATTGGCTAATTTAACATGAAAAATTGCAAAAAATTACATTTCGAGATAATGATTCCATAAGCAGCAATAAGAAAAAAAAACTTTTGATCGCTCGTTAATACTATGTGGTACACTAGTTCAATCCGTGAAATGCGATGAATCATTGATCAAAATCCAAACTTTGAGCATCGAAAATCAAAAGGCAAGGGGAGCAAATAACCATCGTCTTCTTGAAGGAGAGTGACGACGCCCTCGACCTCGGAGTTCCCCTTGAGTACGGCAACGACCTTCTTGGAGACGGCGACGACGGTCAAGGGTTTTGAAGCGGCGGCGGCGGCAGCGGCGATAGAGAGATTGGAAGTGGAGAAATTGAGGGGCTTGCCGAAGGAGAAAGAGGAGCGGAAAGGGCGAGCAAAGGAAGAACGAGGGCTTTCTCGAGGCGATTCCGTCGAGGGGGCGGTGGGGTGGGTCGGCGAGAGGGGGGGTGGGGATTTTTTGCCGGGAGGGGGAGGGGGAGGGGGACATTTGTGAAGAGGGGGGATTTTTCGTGGGGGTGAGGGGATTTGGGAAGGGAGGATTTTTCACAAGGGAGGGAAATTTTCGCGAGGGGGAAATTTTGGGAACCGGGCAGTGGCGATGGGGAATTAGGTTTTGGGGTTTTTGTATTTTTTTTTAAGATCAACGTAGACGGAAATTTCTGTCTAGCTTGCAACCGAAACGGAAATTTCCGTATAGGTTGAGTTTTTTAATTTTAAAAAAATTTATTCCGTTTAGATTGGTATTCTAGATAGAAATTTCTGTCTAGAATGATTAAAACTAGACGGAACAATTTAGATGAAAAATTTCCGTCTAGTTTTCCTCAATCTAGACGAAAATTTTTCCGTCTAGGTTGTTCCGTCTAGTTTGGTTGTTTTTCTACTAGTTTAATAAAATCTGTTTTCAGAAGTCTGAAATCAATGTATATTCAAAAAATCGCAAATAGTTTATACACACACATACGATTCTCCATTGATATCGAAACATGGTCACCATATACCTTAAACATTATGGCAAATAGGAATAAGAGATTTCATTGTACGTTTGGTTTAATCTATTTTTAGAAGTCAATATTATCTATTAAAATAATCTAATTTCAGAAGTTTAAAATAAATGTATATTTAAAAATCGTAAATTGTTTAAATCTTATCAGATTTGTGAGCAATCTTTTAGCATTGGGATCCCTTTGAACCTGAATAAATATTAATTGGTTGTTAATCTTCATGTGAATTGTGCAAAAACCTACAAAAAGGAACCATCAACCAGACAAACCAAATCCTTATTTCTATCCATACTAGAGATTTACCTCGTGCTGGACATTTATTCAAAAAAAATCTAAATTGGCCCACGATTGTTGACTTGTATATGGACATTTGTTAGGCTATTGATATTAGAGGTCCGCTCTATTCTTTAAGTACCCGTCTACTTTTTACCCAAATTCCCACCAAAAATTTTGCCAACGAATAATGAGGATATTATTATTTCCTCGGTGATTGGTTTTTTTAACAAGGAAATGATTTCTCGCAAAACAAAATCTTTTAGCGAGGAAACCTTAAATTTGTCACTATTGAATTTGGCGGATTTTACATATTTTTCCGCCAAACTAATAATAAGAAAACTATTATTTCCTTGCTAATTGATACTTTTAATGAGGAAAGAGTTCCTCGTAAAACAAAAAAAAATAGTGAGGAAACTTTCAATTTGTCGTCAATGAATCTGGCGGGTGTTGCACATTTTTCCGCCAAATTAATAATGAGGAAACTATAATTTTCTTGCTAATAGGTTCTTTTTTACGACAAAATGGTTCCTCGTAAAACAAAAACTTTTAGGGAGGAAGCCTTAAATTTGTTGTTATTGAAATTGGCGGGTTTTGCACATTTTTCCGCCAAACTAATAATGAGGAAACTACTATTTCCTCGCTAATTGGTTTTTTTAACGAGGAAATAGTTCCTCGTAAAACAAAAATTTTAGCGAGAAAAGCTTTAATTTGCCGTCAATGAATTTGGCGGGAGTTGCAATTTTTTCCGCCAAATTAATAGTGAGGAAACTATAATTTCCTCGCTAATAGGTTCTTTTTAATGAGGAAACGATTCCTTGTAAAAACAAAAACTTTTAGCGAGGAAGCCTTAAAATTGTCACCATTGAAATTGGCGAGGTTTTTTTTTCCCGCCAAACTAATAATGAGGAAACTATTATTTCTTCGCTAATTGATTCTTTTGATGAGAAAACGGTTCCTCGCTGATTATGGATCTTCAGCGAGGAAATCATACTTTGTCGCCGTTACATTTGGCGGGTTTTCCTCTATTTTCCACCAAATGAATAGCGATGAAATGATTATTTTCTCGTTAAATGTGCATTTCACGATGAAAAAGTTCATCACCAAAATCTCATATTTCCTCGCCAATAAAATAACTAGTTAGGTGACCAAATCATTATCATCTTTAGAGAGGAACTAAAATTTTCATCGTAGAAGGTGGTCTACTGTGAGGAAAATATATTCCTCGTAGAAGACCTACTGATATTTACCGAGGAAACAATATTTTCCTCGTCGAAAGTGATATTTGTTGAAGAAAATAATTTTCTCGCAAAAAAGTTGGTCGCTAAAAGACCTGTCTGTTGTAGTGGAATTTGAGACTTCAAATGTCACATTTTGTTTTTATATGCGACGTTCGTTTGTTACGTATGACTTTTACTTGTCTCGTGTGGCACTACGCCATTACATGTGACACTTAGCAGTGACCTGTGATCATTTGCTGTTGGGTGTGACTTTTGTTATTTATATGTAACACATGGCTGTAATTTGTGATAGTGAATTTTTGTCTGATTCACAGATATGGTCATATCACTTCTAATGTTGCTGAATCTTTCAGCAATTGGATTCAAGTGGCGAGAACACTTCCCATTTGTTATATGATGGATCACATTCGTGTGCAAATTATGAAAAGGATGAACACTTGCTGCGAGATGACAACAAAATAGAATAGCTATCTATGTCCTGAAGCAAAAAAATCCTCTAAGAAAATGTCACCAAGGGAAGCACTCTTGAAGTATCGCAGTCTACAGCTGAAATCTTGGAGGTATCATCATAAAAATCAATACAAGTTGATTTGGAACACAAAACATGCACGTGTCATGCATGGGATATATTGCGAATACTATGTAAATATGCGTGTGCTGTTATTAACTTTATGCATTGAGATGTGTACCAGTTTTGCAATTGGTTCATGACGACTAAAGCTTTCAAGAAAAGTTACAAACCAATTCTTTTTCCTATTCCAAATTACAGTAAGCCAGATGTTACAGATGAAATAATTAGCATTCTTCCCCTGAAGATGACAAAGAGACGTGGAAGGAACAAGAATAGACATATCACAATAGATCTAAGAATAGACGTGCAATTAGATGCTCAAGATGTCACACAGAAGGACATAACCGAGCTATGTGCACTGAACCTATCCAAGATTAACGTTTCCTGACAGAATGCAAACTCTTTTATGACTGTTGTTTGTTACATGTTACTTTTACCATTTTGTTGTGACATTTACTACTTATATGTGACGTATTACATGTTCGTGTTACTTTTACCATTTTTTATGAGATTTACTACTTATATGTGATGTATCACATGTTCGTGTGACGTATTACCTATTCAGATTTAATATGTTAAAGAAAATATCACCTTCAAAAAAGCTAGTAAACTGGTTATCATTTATAAACAACGTTTAAACATCCAACATCCATCACATAACATCCAACAAATGAAATAATTACATGTAGAGTCTAATACTTCCACTCAATCATAGGCACACCTCTACCCTAAAGTACAAAAGATATTCTGGATCATCACTGTCTAATTTTAACCGTAGATTTTTCCATTCACGACCTTCACATATGATTTGAGCAGCAAGTCCTACCCGTAGCATATGCGACTCCCTGTGCAAGGCTTCAATGTTCATTACCTCCCTTCTCTTAAGGATCGCCTTGATGAAAAATACGCATGTATGCCACAATCATATTTGCAAAAATATAACATAACACTTAATAGCAGGATATATAACTGGTAACAAGAATATAACACAGAGAATGTACAAATATCACATAATAGCATCATACGTCACACAGAATATCAAAATGTCACAAAAATACAACATAAATCACACAGAATACTAAACTATCCCATAACATCCCTAAAAGTCATACAGTATACTAAAATGTCACATATGGGTGTGAATATATCACCCACAATGTCACTAACCCATGCAAGTATCACGTGTATTAATAAACTGTTTAAGTATAAGAAACTTACAAGACTTTTTGCGTTAGACAAGGAATTGCTTCATATTCGAATGTTCTGAATGTCAACGCCTGATCGTATCCACTCACCATCCTATCTAAAAATAATTGGATAGTCAACACATCTCTAGCCCATGCCTCGTGGTGAGCGGAGCTGTAATGTCTATATTTTTTTGCCCCAAATTAACGTCAAGGACATGCCAATGATTAGTGTGACATATTAGAATTATCAACACATACTTCCCTTCATCTATATGCTTATTTATATAATTTTTATAGACATTTTGCTCATCCAAATTTGAAGCAGTTAACAACCAAATCTGTTGAAAAAAGAAAAGAAAGTAAGCGTAAGAAAGTCAAATAACATATAAATACAATATAACTCAAATTGTATTATGATCGACATTACTCAAACTAAAATACAATGTGACAATAGCAAATTTTCTTTCCACATGGGCATTTTTGGCAGCTTGAGCCATTTTCGAAGTCTTGCAACTAGTGCTTCAATGGTCTAATGATTGCAAATGTAATAAATCATGTAAATGTCAAAAACTTGAGTAACACTGCAACTTAAATAAAAACTAACACCATCCTTTAATCTTCCACCATGTAGAAGATGAAACACATCATATCTGCATATAGTTTGGTCTTCAGCCTCAAAAACAGTCATCCCCCTACAAAATGTAAAAGACAATCAATGTATAAGCGACATATTCAAATCAACACCAAAATGTCAAAGAAAAATACTAAATGTCACATACAAACAGTAATGATCACATTTTGCGTGTGTATGTCACAAACTTAAGGTAACTATCACAGACCAAATATAAATATCACAGAATAACACTTAATTCTTACTTGTAAACTTTTAATGTAAGAAAATATTGAAGCCACTTGTTTTCATCATCTGATACATCGGAAACATTCTAAACAGTAAAATTATGGTAAAATCCTTCGTCGATTGTTCCCGGTAGCCTGATATCAAAGTCTTGTGAAGAAGGAATGCCCATATTCAACATCCCCAATAATTTTTTTCTCTTCGGTTTTTTCCCTTCTCTATAGCTCTGGCACGTATGTTCTCATACCCAAGTGTGAAATTGCAAGTGGCATCTCCTCATCCTTCTCCCCCTTGTCATCGCCATCTTTCACCACAATGACACCAGTCTTCTCTTTCCTTTTTTTTTCTTAGACATTTTTGTTTGGAAGGGAGATTCTTGACTATTTTCTTCCTCTTTGTCACAAATAAGAAGATCACACATAATGTCATCAGCATTACCTCTTTTTGACTATTTTCTTCCTCAAAGATTTTTCAGTCGTAACTTCTTCCTCTATTTTAGCCTTCATCTTTGCAGGCTTTGGCTTTATCTCCTCATGGACATACCTCGACATATCTTGCTCTGGTAAGATGTGGATTGTGGCTTCGGATTTCTTCATAATCATTGTAGTCCACAACAAACCCACCTTCTTACCCTCAAATGTCCAATTTGTCATTGGTGACTTGGATTCATCTACTCCTGCCAGCTCTTTGATGTTTGAAATCGCATAGTACCATAGCTTCAAAAAAGTCACATTCAAACAATGAAGTATAACATATTAGATACAAATATCACAGATAAATGGCAATAATCGCATACAATAAGGTAATATCACACATTAACCACAAATGTCACATATCAGGGACAAATGTCACACATAGGTCACAAACGTCACATATCATTAGAATATATCACATGTAGAATACACTTATCACATAAACACATATTAACTATAAATATCACAATTAAACAATGAATAACAGGGACAAATGTCATATATTAATATGATATATCACATTTAAATAGCAATAATCACATATAACAAGATAATATCACATACAAACTACAGATAAATAGCAAACTTAAACATTACAAATTAGATACAATTGTCACATATAAGTGTCATATATCACATGCAAAAGGTAATGATCATAGATAAGGTGCAAATGAAACATATTACTTACAAATAACACATATAACTCACCGATAGCAAGGGAATGCAGACGCTAAGATATGTCTGCCCCTTCTTCGCTATCTTTGTAGCCTTGAAAGAGTCCCACAATTCCTTGTAGATGATCGTCTCCCATGGGAAATGATCCACCATATCTATCCGAGCTATATATTTGAACATATGCCGTGGTGTATTCATTCTCGCGGTCGGAGTCCATATCATTGTGAGTTGGTAGAGTATTTGAAGCATAACAAAATCTGAATCATCCGTCCTCTTTTTTGACTTAACCGATTTTTTCAATAGGGCCTCAAGGTAGTCTCAGCCACTCTTGTATTGTGATTGTTTCTTGTTGTTGAAGTATATGGTCCATATCCTATTCTCCATATCACGATTGCCTTCGGGTTTCTCCCCTTCATCATTAAACCATGTATGTTTAAGCACTCAATTTACATCAAACGTGCACGCTTGTTTAGTCCTAGTTTGACTATCCTTGAAATTTTTTTCCCGTGGCTAAATCCAGATGATCTAGCAGCAACATGATCGTGGCCTTATCCGATAGAATTGCTCCAAAACTAATATAGTTTTTAAAATTAGAGGATCCATAAACCTTGCAATGTTCAGCCCTCATACGTGGAACAATTCCATCTATGAATTGACAATATCCACATATATTGCAATAAATTCTGATATCATGCTTACTGTAAAACACAACACAAGAGATACTACATCAACTTAGGGTTCTAATACAGATAAATTCACAATGCCGAACAAATTAAATCAATAAATGTGAATAATTAGGTTGATACTTACATCTCAGGCTTTATTGTAGCTGATTCAGATGACTGAGAAGATGAATTTGCCATCATGTATTTTTAGCAGAGAGTGTCACTGTTCGGTGAAGAAGAAGGACTCTAGCGATGAGCTTGTGGTCGGAAGGGGGGTCCTTGTCGGTGGATGAGAGTCGACGAAGACGATTCAAAGGTGAGTTGCCGAAGACGAAGATGACGAGCAGCGACGGTCTTGAGAGGAAGAGGGTTTCGAAGAAGACGACGAGCGGCGACAGTCTTCGATGAAGACGACGAAGACAAAGTCGACGAAGACGGTTCAAAGGTGAGCCGCCAAAGACGAAGACGACGAGCGGTGGCAGTCTTGAGAGGAAAAGGGTTTCGAAGAAGATGACGAGCGGCGGCGGTCTTCGACGAAGACAAAGTCAAAAAGTTATCGTTGACGGCGATCTTGAGAGGAAGATGGTTTCGAAAGGGAAGAGGGTCTTGAAATTGGTTGCAGATGGTTTTAGTAATAGCGCTCAGAAAGGGATGATGGTTTAAATTGGAAAGGATAATTTGGGGATACTTTTTTGGGTAGTGCGTCTGTACTATGTTTGGGGGCTTGTTACATTTTTTTGTATAAGGGCTTTTTGGTTATGTCTCTTGGGCTTGGGGTGGGGATGCATGACCCAATTAAATTTAGTTTCTTCAAGCAAATTTCCCTAAAAAAACAATGCAGCAGTATTAACAGTGAAAGAGTTAAAAAACAGTACTGCTATCAAGTAAGTTACAAGACATATATATTAGTGGAGTGTTTTGTTTCACCCTTTTTATGGAATAGTAATAAGAATTAAATCTTATAGGAGAAAAATCGTAAATAAAAGATTCTTTATGAATTCTATTCCTTAGTTTGGTTCACAACAAATTTATATATTTCAAAATCTATAAAGTTGTAAAAGTGTGGCGTTTTTATGGAAACACAACTCCTATTGATTTGGGAGGATTTGGGGAAAAAAGTTGACACACCCATTCTCTTCTCCCTCTTTTTTTGTGGATTATGTTTCTTCACAATCCCTATATTATTATGAGACCGATTCCTATTCACATTCCAAACCAAACTAAAGAATAGGAATTGGAGGGTTTCTATAAAGTTGGATTCTATTTTTTCATGTTATGAAACAAACATAGAAAGGAAAAAAAAGGATTCTATGACAACATAAACTTGTCTTAAAATTTTTTATGGATTAGCTAAGAATCCATAAAAAACACCCAAATCCTATTCCTATTCTATTATCACACAGAGGATGAAAAGGAGCTTTTGAGGTTGAGGAGAGAAATGCTTTAGCTGATCGGAAATTTCTGCTTGGCAGAGCTGAAGAATGAAATGCTCCTAGTTTATCGGGAAGCAAACAAGAGAGAGCCACCATTCATTGATCGAAAACTCTGATACTAGTGAAGAAATTTGAAGAGGGAGAAAAAAAAGATGGGATGGATTCTTTAGGGTTCCCGACTTGCAGTGAAAATTCCATGGGTTCTACCCATCAATTTAAAGGGCTCACCCTGCAACCGTCCACCCTTCAGATCCGCTCTCAGTTTACACTACAGTTGAGTTATTTTCTCAACAATCTAGATATTTTCTATCTGGAGTAGTTTCCGGTGTAAAATTTAAACTTCGGGACATTAAAGTTAAAATAGGTCAAACTTTATGTTAAAAATCACATGTGCATTTATACTACTAGAGGTAAAGAAATTCACCTTGAACTTGTCCACCATAATGACCATTTCACGTATACAATTAATCATTGTATATACTCGGATGTTAATTAAGCTATTACTTATTTATTTCTCTAATCAGTTGTACATAGCAAAGGCAATTTAAAATCGCACTTCAATAAATTATCACTAGTAGAAAATCACGTATTCTAGACGGAATATTCTAGACGGAATTTTTTCCATCTAATATGTATTAAACTAGACGGAAATATTCCGTCTAGAATATTCCGTCTAGAATAAAACATTCTAGACGGAAAAATCCGTCTAGAATAGTATCCTAGACGGTTCCTTTATTTTTTATTTTTTTTAAATAATCAGATATTCTAGACGGAAATTTTTATCTAGAATACATTCTAGACGGAAATTTCCGTCTAGAATAAGTGACAAAAATTAAAAAATAAACCCGTCAAAACCCCACCGCCCTCCTTTCCCCCCAAAATCGGAATTTTATCCCTAAAATCTAAATTTTCAGTAACACCCCGCCTCATCCCCTAAATCTTCAACTCCAAGCTCCTACTCCCTCCACCGCCTCCCCCTCCTCTCCCTCTCCCTCCTTAACCTCACCCCCTGACCCCTCCCTCCACGGCCTCCACCACCTCTCCCTCCTCCTCAAAACCCCTCCCTTCAACCCCAAATCCTCTCTCGTATCGACCCCGACCTCATCTCCTCCCTCCATCGATCTCCGCTCGAAACCCTCCCCGGCCGAGAACTCGAGGACGATCATGGAGCTCTCGTCGTCGGGGACCCTCTCGGCGCTGACCCACGATGGCTGGCCCATCGACGTTGGGGCCCAGTTCGTCGTCGACGCTGAGGGGTTTCCTGCGCTCTGTACCAGTGAGCTGAGGAGGGTTCTCTCTGTCAACGGGCTCTCGAGAGAACTGGTATAATGCGGCATTTGTTTAAAAGAGTTACGGAATTATCTTGCTAATTTTTATACTAAGTCTAATCCCCCCCCTCTGCTACCTTGATGTGTTTCTGCACTTTGTTATCTTACTCTTTCTTGTGGTAGTTATAATTTTTGTTGCCCTTTTAATCATTTCTGTAAATTTTATCTTTACAATATTCAAATTGATATGATTATCTTTTTAATTTAATTTTCCATTTGAAATTCTATATCATGATTCTCATGAGTTCTTCTAAGTCCCCCCCCCCCCCCCATGAAAGGTTGAAACACTAGCTGAAAGGATGGTAAAATGGTTAAAAGTTGGTGGGTGCATTTTCTTTAGAGAGTCTTGTTTCCATCAATCTGGAGATTCTAAGAGGAAAGTCAACCCTACGCACTATCGCGAGCCAAGGTTTTACACAAAGGTGATGAACTATTACGTTCACATTTTCTGGGTACCCAGATACCTTTGATTCATTTGTAGCCATGAGGTAGTTTGACATATATACGAGTGAGAATTAAAGAATTAACTTTAGAATGTTTCATCGGGTACTTCTTATATTAGCCTTCAGTGTCTATTAGCTGTAGAGAGGTTGTATGTTTTAGCCTTTTCTTTAACCTATTGCGTACTCATGCACTTTCTCATTTCAAGACTCTTTTTTTAGTATTATAGGTATTTAAAGAATGCCACACCTATGATGACCATGGAAATTCCTTTGAACTTTCACTAATTACTTACAAGTGCATTGGAGCATATGTGAGGA
>BQKN01063076.1:0-17813 GCA_022839385.1 Asparagus kiusianus
TTGGTTGCACTAGTATTTCAAATTAAGGGTTTGGGGGTTATAGTTTTGGGGCTAGGGAGGAGGATGCATGAGCCAATTATTTTTGGTTCCTCCATGCAATTTTCCCAAAAAAAAAACAAAGGGTGAAAAAGAGAAGGGGGCGGCGGCCCTCTGTTATGTGACTTGCATTAAAATATTGTGTGGGTTTTAGAGCTTTTCAAAGGGCAAACAGGGGGGAATGGGGCCACAACCAGCCAGGCGTGGGTTCACACAATTGCACAAGTCCTAAAAGAGTCAATAATTAAATACACATTCTTTTCTCTGCAACTATTGGAACACATGACTAAAGCAATTTTAGTATTTCACCAACCCATAGGTTCAAGCATATAATGAAAACCTTATTTGTGATTCTAATGGAATAATTAGAGAGGGCCCAACTTCCCAAATCCTAACCACGCATTCTAATTTCAAAGGATAAGATATGACCATATAGTGTTTCCACTATCGCGCGCATTAGTAGATAATAACAAAAAATTGTGCGTGACTTTGTCTTATCCCTAGAAATTGGGCTAGACGGTGAGGATTATTATCTCATTGGAGAGGATTTGAACCCTTAGACTAAATAGTAATATAGAAAATTACCAAACCGATATTTTTATTGGATTGCGTCCAGACCCCAGAAGGTGTAACATAATTATTCATCCCATGAACTACACGTGTGATGTAGATTATATAACTCCCACTAATTCCTTTCTTAAGCATCATTGTAATGCAATAAGTACAGTATATCATATCAATCTACACTTTATTCTTTTCTAATAAAGTCCACTGTCTGGAAAGTATAGTCTAGACTGTGGTATTCAATAGTTTCCTTTTCCATCCAACAAACAGTGAAAGTTCAACAATGCCCTTGACTTGCTTTATATATGCTCACCTCAACTTATTTTTATCATTACCAGCCCTCATACATTCTTCTAATTAGTGTATCTAGTATCTACTATCTCCAAGCAAATGGGGTTCTCCAAGCGCATGCTTCCTGCTATCCTCCTCCTCTTCTTGCTCCTCATTGCCACTGGTTTCCTTCTCTCTCCCTCTCCTCTTTGCTTCCCTATTATTTACACGTCATATTATAGTCATCTTTCATCATTTGGATTGAAAACATAAGTACATGTATACATATTTTCATTCACTGCTTTCCGAAGGTCTTTTCCTAAAAGGGTTAATTGCATGATGTGTTATGGGCTATAAGCACATGTACCCTCAGGGTCTGTTTGGCAAACCCACAAAACTAGACCAAGTCTAATTCGGGATATATTTTTTTGGGAGAAAAACTAGACCAACTCTGACCCAAATTTTCCTATCTCATTTTTTGCCATTGACCCAAGACAGAGCCTTCCTCAAACCCCCTACCCCCACCCCGCAAAGGATTAACCTTGGAGAAAGGTCAAGCTAGCCCAGTTTACTCCTTGCTGTAGTCAAACAGACCATGAAGTGTTTTGATAGCACTTACACTCTTTTGAATTCTAGATGGGGTTATTCCTTGTTAGATTGGGATGTCACGTCGGAATCACATGACAGAAAGCACAGATGACTATCAACATAACGGAAAATAATTCCCTCTGAAGATTCAGGGTTTCAATGCTAAAAAGAAATTTAGATGATAACCATAATACAAAAGATATATTGGTGTTAGAAAAATTCTTTAAGGACCCAAAATATGGGACCAATAGAGGGGACAAGTGAGGTGTCCCCCTCCTATTGGATAATGAGTTGGCCATCATTAATGATGACCAACTCATTATTCAATAGGAGGGGGACAACTCACTTGTCCCCTTTATTGGTCCCATATTTTGGGTCCCTATAGCAAAGCTCTTTTATGAAATGAGCTGTCAGCTTATACCCATTTTTACCGTAGATTATCCATGTTTGATATATTTTTTTTCCTATTGCAGGGATGGGCCCCACGATGGTGGAGGCAAGGACTTGTGAGTCAAAGAGCCACAGGTTCAAGGGCTTGTGCGTGAGGGCTAGCAACTGTGCTAACGTTTGCAAGACCGAAGGGTTCCCCGGGGGAAAGTGCCGCGGATTCCGTCGGCGATGCTTCTGCACCAGGCCTTGTCGTGAAGAGGAGAACGAATGAGTTGAACGGCTTATAAATTGTTGTTGATCAATGGTTTGATGGTGTCTGAGTGCGTGTGAACGTGTCCTGTCTTTGAGAATAAAGCTGTTGGGTAGCTAGTCCAGTGTTGTTTGTTTTGTTGACTAATGGTGAAGACTTTAAATAGTTTTCACTAATAATTTGTGTTCATCTCAAAACAAAAATATCAAATGCTCTCTCTGTTTGCTGTCAATTTTGAGATTACATGGTTACGCAGTTTTCTCGATTCCCGTGCAAAGCACGGCCCCCATTTTTTTTATTTTCGCTAAAAAAATTCTGTTTTTAAATGTTTTTTAAGTACCACAGTAACATTTTCTTAAATGATACAGTATCCCGCCTGTGCTACATAAGGGATACTGCTACAGTAATATTCTTAAAAACATCACGGCTCCGTGTGTGCTACAGTAATTTACTGTATTGTTTAGTGTAGCATGAATAGTAAATCTTTGGATCCCCTATTATTATAGAGGAATAGATGAAGGATCCCCCTATTATTATAGAGAAATTCATCATAGTTCACTGTTTATTCCTTAAATCCAGCTTCAACTGTTATTTCCTATTACACTCAACATAACAATATTCATGCACATTGGCAAGTACTTTGCTCTTCCAGCAATCAATTGAAGCAATGATACGATGAATTTTCATGCTGATTTGTGTTGTTGAAACTGTTCTCAAACGAAGCATAAGAATGAAAATCACCTCGAAAGCCGATGAAGTTCAAATGATGTAACAAAAACAAAGACTTACTTCCTGGTATTCATCAGCTTGATTGAAGGGATGCAGCATCCGCAAAAACACCAACTTGATTCATGTCTTTTCGCAGGTATGCGCTCTTCCTCTGTCGACGCATTCTTGGGCAAAAAAATTATGGAAGTCCAATTTGCTCTCCTCAGATTCTTTGTAGAGAGTGTCTCAGTCTTCGTCGCTGCGAATTCAAGTGCAAAGATGGCCAACTCTTGAAGCTGAAATAACAATCTCCTTCTCGATACCTTCGCGATTTGATTCATCTGTCATCAATACATTCAGTAAACCTTTCTTCCGCAACTCGAGCAGTGAATTAAGTTTTATCCTTCTCTACCTCTACCCTAAAATTCTCTTCGAGCCACTTTACTCTCGACTGAAGCCCTGCGTCTCTCAAAGCGTTCAACGAAGACTTATACAGCCTCGCATCCAGACGTAAGCCCTCCGTTTTCAAATCCTTGAGCATTTCCACCAATTCATCAACCCTGTTACTCTTTGAGAAAACACCCACCATAATTCCAGCCAAAATCCTGTCAATTCTGCCTCCGTTCAGCTTAAACTCGTTATAGAACTTCAAGCACTCCTCAAGATCCTTAACCTTGTTATACGCACTTATAAGGCTGCTATAACTTATTTTATCGGGTGCTATTTCCCTCCTCTTCATCTCCTTCCATAGCTTTTCTACTTGCTTTATGTTTGCGAGCCGCCCGTGCATATCGATGAGAGAGTTATACACCCAAACATTAGGCTCGCATCTTTTTTCTTTCATCTTCGCTAAAAGCCTCGTCGCGTCCCTTGCCTTCCCCAATTTCCCGTACATTGAGATCATGTTGGAGTAAGCAACCACGCATCTATCAAACCCTTTCGCGAGCATTTCTGAAAATACAGCCTCCGCCTTCTGAGAAAGCCCGAGGCGACAGTAGACGTTGATGATCGAAGCGTAGGTCACTTGGCCGAATTCACAGTTCAAAGATTTCAATCGCTCGTATGCTCTCAACGAAGCTCTAGGTCCTTCCTTAGATACGTAGCCATTAATAATTGCGCATAGTACGCAATCTGACGCCTTAACTTTGATATCCTTCATCGATTCTACGACTCCGATCGTCTTCTCCATTAGTCCCAATTCTACATACATCAAGACTAGCTTTAAAAACACTGCTGGGTCTCTAACCATTCTCATATCTTTTGCTTCTTGAAAGATATCTTCGGCGATCTCTGCTTCTTTAGCCCCCGCGAAAGAACAGATTAAAGAAGCATAAATAGAAGGTCTTGGAGAAATGCCTTTTCCGATCATCTCTTTGAAGTATCTGAGAGCTTTGAAGGCTCTCCCTGATCTCCCCAACGAATCACACAACACGAAGTAAATTTCGGCAGAGAAAGCCGAGGACTTCGATATTTTAGGCTCGAACTCCAGAAACAACGAGAGTACTTTATCCCAGTCTCCAAGCTTTTGGAAAGCGTACATGGTAGAGAAATAGCAACTGAAACTGGGTGGAATGTTCGCCGCCCTCATTCTGTCGAAGGCTGACACAGTACTTCTATACATGTGAAGCTTGTTGTAGCCTCTCATCGCAGAGCCGAAGGCCAAGACATCGACCCCCCTCTTGGTTTCAAGAACCTTAAGCAATGAATCTACAAGCCTGAACTTCCGTGCACGAACGCAGAAATGGATCAGTCTGGTGCATGTTGACCTGCCAGGATACACATTGAAAGCCTCGAAATCTTTGGATAAAGTTGCGATCGAGTTCCATTGCTCAGATTTGATGAGGCCACCGATCAGAAGGGTTACCGTTGATTGTTCTGGTTGGAAGTTTTGCTGGAGTTTCGCCTTTTGGTAGTAATCGAAGGCGAGGGCTTGAGTTCGAGGGTCCTCGCACAAAACCCGAATGTATCCGTTGGATATAGAAAAATTGGAGCCTTGGATGATTTGGAGGCTATCATAGGAGTCCTCAAGAATAGGGGATGAGGATTTGGAGGAAGAGTTGATGATGACTAGTTTTCGATACCCGAAAGAGGATGAGGATGTGATTGTGTGGATGGTGGTATAAGGGAATGAGATTGAGAGTAGGACTTTGGAGAGGGTTTTAGTAGGGAGAATGGGGATTAAAGAGCAATCTGAGGTCCATCTGGCCATTGGTGAAGAGGGAGGGAGGGAGGGAGGGAGGGAGGAGGTGCAGGGAGCAAAATCTATCTGCATATAAATACCTTATCCACATGTGAGGATTTTTGTGGCCTCCAATATCAAATGAGCCGATGAGAGAGTGACAAGTGGAAGATATTACTACTGTTGGGAATATTAGCTGTTTAGACAAAGATTAACGTGAATTTTAAATAGTTGATTATTAAATCAGATAATATCAGTTCATTATTGTAACTCAGAAATGAAATTGAAGCAAACGAAAATAAATGAAAGTTAGAAATACGGCCTGATGGTCGAAGCGTATAAGACACTGTCCTAAGAATCTAATTGCCCCCTCTCGTACAGGGCTACGCGACAAAAATTCTCAAAGATACAACGACCCTTGGTCGGGCGACCTTCTTCTCGTCGGCATGAGTTTCAAGAAGGCTTTGTGAATTCTTCTCGACTTTCAGGGAACCAACAATGATTTAACAGCAAGAACACGAAGATGAAGAACAGAGAAGAGGAGAGAAAATGTTGTGTTTTTCACTATATTTTAATTACTCGCTCATTTATCACGTTTTTAATCACGTTAATAAATCTTAGACGTTACAAAATATTTCCGTTACAAAATAAAATATTTATCATATTTTCGTTACAAAATATTTCTATTAATCACATTTTTAATCCGCATCATATTAATTATTCCAATTAGCAAAAACAAAATATAGCAGGTTAAGAGCCCCTCAATCAGGAGGGGCATTCGTGTCCGCACGCCACCTGGCCCGAACCCGACCCGGCCGGCGCGCATGTGTGTGGTGTGGAGCATAACCTTTATTTACTTCTAGGCATAGGAGAGAAGGGAAATGCTTAGGGACTGTTTGGTTCCCTGTTTTTGAGGGAAATGGTTCTCTTGAAAGCCTGCCAAAAGTGCCAAAAGTATCACTTTTTGGCAGGCTTTCAGCCAAAATCTTCTTTTTTAGAGGCGATTTTGGCTGAAAGCCTGCCAAAAAGTGACAATTTTGGCACTTTTGGCAGGCTTTCAAGAAAGTCTTTCCCTCAAAAACAGGGAACCAAACAACCCCTTATAAACACTCTTCCCTCTTATTCCATTTCCTATGTGGGACTAAACTTTCCCACTACAATGTCAAGTTTTAAGTTACACTTATTATAACTCCAACAACTACATCTAGAATTATTTCAAAAGTTATATAACAAATGGTTACTAGCTGCTGAATACAGGCTCTAAAGGTGTAGCACATTCTGGGCCATAGAACAGCAGAGGAATAAGAGAGAGAGAGGAGACTTTTTGGCCTCAGCTACAGATTCTGGGACCGAATAGCATTAGGATGAGGTCATTATGACAGAGGCGGGGGAAAAAAAATTTATGGAGAATAATTGAACACGGGCATTCGGGTTTGCTCAAAATATAACTCAAGTATTTCGAAGATCAATGCAAAAGTCAAAATGCAAATTGAAATTTAGATATCGAACCATACCAGAAATCTTCTTAGCTCGTGAAGACCGGTACAACAAGAGTAGAAGGTGATCATGTAAAAAAGTAGTCTCCGGGAGCATGGAAATTATTATTAGGTCCCTCAGCTCTTGAATCTTGCTACTCTAACTAAGGGCGCAAAGAGATATTTGTATACGTCTCCGGTAATGTAAACAAATATGGTTGCTATGATCTATATCTGATAGAATATTAGTTATAGGTACGGATATGCAATGAAATATCTTGACCCGTATCTAAAATATCTGAATATATGTTTGTCATACAGTCGCAACAGTTTTATTCCTAAGATTAATGGATTTGAGGATGTTGTTGACGATAATGAGATCTAATTTTAGTTTTTCGGATATAACAAACATAGAGAAGAACTCTTGTTGTGTGATATGAACTACATTCTTCAGTTTATTTTATGAAAGTTACATACTTTATCATTGTAGGCGTTAAAAATAGCCTATAGGTTTTCACACGCAACTCGAGACGAAGAGAAGACGATGAACGTCGATGTCCGAGTCAAAGAAGTTCATCTGATGCCAAAAAGGAAGCAAAGGAACATGCGAAGGAACGAGCGAAACGACGGAACGACAAAACAACGGGATGGGAAAATCGACGAAACAACAGAACCGAAACTTGGACAAAGTGTCTCACCTGCAAGACACTTCAATGTGTCTCGCACATATGAGCGAGACACATGTTGTGTCTCGCCCGGTCAGCCTCCCGACGACGTGTTTTTCGATAAGTTTCTCGTGATTCGTTCCTTCCAGTGGCTTCCTAACTGTCTTGGGGTTATCCTTAAACGCCGGGAAACCGTTATTAACTGAAGATGTGATCAAATCACGGATTCCTATCCGCGAACATGACGTTCAAGCTCTATAAATACCCCCCTTCGTGCAATTGTGAAGGGAACTGACGAACGCGCGAGAGAACCCACGTTTTCCAGAGTAAAGCCACGTTTTTACAGCAAGAGAGGCGAGATCTTGGCGAATTCTTGTGCATAAAGAGAAGATTTCGGGAGATCTACAGCTGTTTTCACCTTTTCCTTAGGATCAAACCTTGTTTTGATCTTGAGAAGAGTATTTATCTCACATCGTTGAGATATATATTTACTTCTGTTATTGTTTCTCTCATGAAACAAGAACGCCGAACCTTCGTTACGATCAACCCGGATCTGATATTCGGCGGTCCACGGATCAAAGCGTCCTCAACATAGGCAAAGATCCAACGCAAGCAGCGACCGATAAACGATTTCTACTTGTGTTTCTAGGAGATCCTCATTTGTTTATTTTTATTTGTATGAAGAAGTCTTATAAAAAGGCTCACTTTTTTGAATCTGTAATTCGATAAACGAGTTGTACTGGATTCCACAAATAAATCGATTTCCGACGCAAACAGCCATGCAACAATAATTGTTTAAAAGAAAATTTGATGAGAGGATCTGATTCCATCTACCAAACAACTTTTGAGGATTGACTCGATCTTCTTAATATTTTTGAACTTGAAGGATTTTTTTTTGAAGTGAAAAATAGGGTGAAGTACCTTGTTCAAAACTATTTATAAATATATATGTAAAGAAAGAAATTACAAAATTGAGAGTGATTTGGAAGCAACATGAGCTGTATTGGGTAGGGGGCAGACCTTGTATTCACCAACCTAAAAAACGGCTATTGTGCCTCCAAAAACTCCCTAAAATATAAATACCAAGTGTATCTGACTGTACTAGCAGCTGATAGAACCTTACGATTACAACAAAAACATAATATACCACATAGAGAATAATATCAGAAACTGTAAACTTAAGTGTTTATCTGCATAGTGGAGAGAGCTGAGAGTCTGAGAGCATAAAAACTGAAGTTAATTCTCTGCCATGAAGTTGTCACCCACTGCGTCATCCGCACCTGCTTTAGCCAGATCCTTCAGGCCCAGATCAATTGTTGTCTTATGTAATCTTGAAGCTTTCTTGCTGCTTGATGCTCCAGTCCAAAATAGTGTAAATGAGCAATGTTAGATGCTATGAGTTGCGGGCTGACAGAAACATCGTTGACTAAGAGATTGTTTCGACAGGTCCATATCCACCAACAGAAGCATGGGAGGAGGACCCTCCATAGAACTCTAAGATCGTTACTGATCGGGAAGTTGCCCTTAACTGTAATAAAGGAATCCACATCCTGGGGCTAGTTCCTTACGGATTCATGAGGGAGGAGTAAAGACCAAACAACTCTAGTGAAGGAGCATGTGATGAATAGATGTTCATGGGACTCAATGTCCAGGTTGCAGAGTGAGCAAGTGAGGTCCCCGTTCCACCCTTTTTTGGACAAGATGTCTTCGGTGTGGACTCTCTGTTTGATGAGGATCCAGAAGAAGACCTTAACCTTCAGCGAGAAAGGGGATTTCTAGATGAAGTTGTGGAGGTGGAAGATGGTACCTCCGTGGTTGAGGATAGAGTAGAAGGACTTTACAGTATAGTTACCTGATGGATTGTATGGCCACCAGATACTATCTTGGATAGATTCTCCTGAAGTCTTGATGAGCTCAAGATGAGAGTGGAGCTCTGTGATATATTTCTGTTCTTTCCACTATTGAAGTTCCTCTTCTGAGGATGGGGAGCCACCTCCAAGAGTTTTGAAACCTTATACCTTGAGATTGAGTGGAGCAGGTGTGGGAAAAACTAGAAGATGAGCCCTGGGGAAGAAGTTGCTGAGGGAGTTGACGCCTGCCTATCTATTCACCCGGAATTTGCAAGTGTTATCATCACCTACATTCCATCGAACATGACTAAAGAAAGTAAAGTGAATAGAGTATAAATTATGGATCATCTTAGAAGCAAAACCTCTGGGAGGGTTAGTGATAGGGTTAGAGTTATTGGTTGAATATAAGGAGAATATGACTTTGCTGACATATAAATCTCTGTCAAGGATTTTCCAAATCCATTTAGATAGAGGAGCTTGATTGAAACATAGCAAATTAATGATGCCTAGACCACCTTCTTGTTTGGCTTTATAGATGTTACCCCATTTAACAAGATATTTGAATTTTGAGGACTGCTGGTGACCACCCCATAGGAAGTTTCTTCTAATTTTGTCTATGGCCTTGCTGAGCCATGAGGGTAATTTGGAGAATTTGAAGGATTTATAATCCTCTAAATAGACTTTCTAATTTAGGTAAAGGAAAAATAAGTCCACAATTTATTTGTTTACTGGAATAAACATCCTAATATTACTTATTGAGATTTTGGGAAGCCTCGACTTTGGAAAATTGGAAAAATGGGAGAATAGATTTTTGAGACGCTTATGGAGACAAAGATTAATTGTTTAAACTGGTCATCCTTAATTGCCAAATTGTTACTCAAGTCTAAGTATTTGCTTTTTAGTCCTCAAATGTTCAATTTTCGTGCAAAATTGTCCCTCTTGTTGGGTGACGATACTTACGAGAGTGAACTTCTGTCAAATTTAACGGAATTAGATGGTTTTTCCGTTATACTCCAATATGTAATTAACCCCATTATTTAAAATGCCAACCCATTTCATAATGAGTTTATACCTGAAACTAGCTCCAACTAAAACCCAACCACACCAACTTCTTCTTCTCTAACAGTCAAGAGCTTTCCCAAATTCAATACAAAGATTTTTTTTCCCAATAGTTACTAGTACTTCGGTGCATCGTGCACGACACAAAAAATTCAAGACATTTTGGTTTGATTTTTACAATGGTGAGAGGATTTTGTTGTTTTTTTCCAAGTGTAAAGATATTTATTTTGATTTTAAAATGAGAGGATATTTTTGAAATCTATAAAAAATTGACATACAAACAAAAAAAAATGGCTTTTCTTAAATAATAGCATAGATAATTAAATTCCCAACGAGACTTAAATAAAAACCACGTGTGGAGAACTCAAGGAAACTTGGGTAAATTTAGATGTTGGGTTAAGGCTTAATCCAACTATAGTTTGAAAACTTAAGAATCCCTAACAGAGGGATAATTTTGTAAGAAAAATGAAGATTCGTGGGACTAATACACAAATACAGTGATTTGAAACAGACTATTTGTTAATTAAGGATGATATAATAGACTAATATGAAATTGCCCCTATTTTTAAGTTCACACATGAGTTTTCTCTAAATTTATAAATTTAGGGATAATTTAGGGATATTTGAACAAAATCTAAACTCCAAGGGGGTTTGTTGAAATTTACATTAGCTTTCTCAAGTAAATTTCATAAAACCCCCTGAACATCGGGGCTTTCACAGAAAATTATACTAAATGTCCATAAACTTCGGGGTGTCCACAAAATACTTCTAAACTTTCAAAATTTTCCAATGGACCCCGACAATGTTAATGACATAGGTAACCATTATTTTGACAGAGTATCTTGTTGATCCACTAAGGGGGTGTTTGTTTCACCAAAATTTTTGGCATTTGGTATGGATTACAAGTTTTAGGATCAAAAAGTGAGTTTTTTTTGTATTTTGTGATTCCATATATGGTGTTTGTTTTAAAAAAATTTTTAGAATATTAAATCCCAAAAGTGCAAAAAGTGTCCATGTAGGGTCGAAAAATTGATTGTGATTGATTTCTTGTTTTAAGAAATGGGTTCGATCGCTTGGTACGAAACCCTTACAATCACTCATACACTCTCTCGATTACAGATGAAGAGAAGATTAATCCAGCTTCTCTTTGTTTAACGTGGGTTCCTGGTAGCGAAAGGATGCTTTTCTCGATGCTTGAGTCGAGATTGCCTTCCGTTGACGATCAAACCAAGATCACTTAAGCTTCTCACGTTCGTTGACCGGCTAGAATCGAGTTTTGAACTCCGGATCCGTGCGAAGAAAACTCTGATCTCTGATGCTTCTTGAAGTCCAAGTTTAAAATCTCCAACCCTTTTCTCTGTAGCCATCCATGGCTATTTATAGGGTTGAAGCACGTAACTAACGTGCTATAATTGCGGGTAGATGGGCGTAACTGTCTCCTCCAAATCAGCACATGCCGTAACGTGCTCCCGAAGATTAGTCCACGTGGATGACTAAGTCTTCGGAGCCGTTACAGCTAGATCTCACGTGGATGACGAACCTCGTCTTTAATTGAAACGTGGTTTGTCAAGCAAGACGAGCCTCGATACGCAGCGAGGTTCGTCCTACAAAGCGAACTTTGCAGTAAACCAGCTTCTTTTGACGAATCTTGTTTTTGCTGACTTCGTTTGACGACCCTCGTTTTCACTAACGAACTTCATCTTCGACAGCTGAATGCAACTACGTAGCAAGTCTTGTAAGTTCCCTTTTGACGAGCCTCATCTTCACTAATGCTTTACGCCTGGTAATGAGCTTCGAACCTCGTGTCCAATGACGAGCTCCGAACCCCGTATCCACTAGTGAACCTCGAACCTCGTATCCAACGATGAGATTCAAGTCTCAAGATTGGTTCCATTCAATAATGAACTTTGTCTTTTGATGTTGAGTTTCGCTGCGTGGCGACTCTCGTTCTCGAGGTTGATCTTCACTAAACGACAAGCCTCGTCTCTAATTGACACGGAGTTCGTTTTCCTGACCATCCTTCTCATATTTTGGAACTTGACATTTTTTAATGCTTACAGTCCAATTTTTAGAGTTTGACAAATCCCATAAATGGGTGTGCTTACCTCTCAATTGGAGAGGATTTTGACAAATCCCAATTTTAACTTTTTGTGGGATCGATGTAACCTCACCAAGATAGCATATTCATCGTATTACAAAATTTTGGTATTTGGTAATGTTACAATTTGAGCTTGAAACAAATAAAATATTACAACATTTTAGAAATCCCAAAATATTAATGAAACAAACAACATTTTAGAAATCCCAACCCATAACAAAAACACCTATGGATTTCAAATCGCATGGTGAAATCCATATCCTAAAATTATATGATTTAAAACAAACACCCCCTAACACCGTCATGATATTCCGGTGAAATTTAAAAAAGTTTGTGACTTTCATGGTGAACACCCAAAATATTTTTTCGGGGGTTTTCTGCAATTTACCCAAATTTCAATTCCCAAAAGGAGGCTACACGAAATTCCCAGGGGGTGTTCTGCAATTTACCCAAATTTCATACCGAAAGGTTCCCAGAATTGCGCACGTTACCGTCACCTCCTCGTCTTCCGTACTACGCAGATGCGCAATGACCCGGCAAAGGCAGCATCAGAGCTAATAATAAAGTTCCATACAAAAGAGAGAATAAATAAGTGAAAGAAGACCAAGCCTCCATACTTCGCTTAACGAAGAAGAGAAAGAAAAAAGAAGATTCCCACAGCAAGACTTTGAGGTTTCATTCATTGAGTTTGTTCTCTACCTTTGATCATTCTTGCATTAAACTGTTTTATTTTACATGGGTTTGTGACCAAATTCGATTTGAACATCATCAACAGCTGCTTATCCTCGTTGCCGCTGATCTCTCTGCGATGGAGACCAACAAGGACGAAGCAGAGAATTCAATGGCAGTGGCCGCTGCTAAGGCCGCGTTCAAGCTCATCACCAACGCTTGGAACTACTTGTCAAATTATGTTCCGAGCGATGCTTCAGGTTCCAATCACAGTGGTGCTCAGGGTTCCGATTCAGGTTCTGGTTCTGGCTCTGGCTTTTTTACCTCTTCGGACAAATCTAATAATAGCCACAACAGCAGTCATAGTAGTTCTTCCCATGCTAATGATCAGGGTGCCAAGACCAACTTTGGTTCTGGTACTTCTTCGAATCGATCCGAGGGACAAACTTCTAGTGGTAATCAAAATGGCAATCACAGTGGCGCCAGGGGTTCTGCTTCTAGTTCTGGTTTTGGATCTTGTTCTTACGCTTCTTCGGACAAATCTAACAAGCACCATTCATATGATAACCGCGGTAGCAATCAAAACAGCCAACAAAGTCCTTATGATACTGGTCCCGGTTTTCGTACTTATTCGGAGAAATATGATAACAAAAGTTCTTATGACAGTAGCAATCAGAGGGGTTTTGGTTCTAGGACGGATTCTACTACACGATCTTTTACTGCTGTCTTTGGTTCCGCAAACAAGATTAAGATAAACTTGAAGAAGCAGGAAACGGAGCTTGTGAGAAAAATGTTCTCATGGTCACTCGAAGATGTCTTTAATGAACATCTCTTTAAGGAGAAGGTTAGTACTTTCTATCAGGTTCAAACCTGTTATTAAATTCATCTCTTTGTCAAGGATTGCAGAGGTTACGTAGAAACAAACTAATGATTATAATTTATATGATTGCTATACCCAAAATGTCTGATTGTAGCTAATGTCGGTATTTAGTTAACAATACAAAAAATTAAAATAAAACATATACGAGTTTCTGCTACAGTTATGACAAAAACATAAGTTCCTGGTTCTTGCAGGACATGCTGGATGTTATTATTACTTATGCTTTCTTCGAAAAATTTCAATCCCTTTAGTTGATGGAATGTCCAAGGCAGAATCTATTTTTGGTAAACACCAAATACTTCATCGTCGAGAATCGCTTTGATAAAATCTGTCCAATAATAAATACATTTTAGACTTTCCAACTGAATTTTTGTTGTGCGGTCCAGAATAAATATTGAAAAGTAACAGTACACTGAAATTTGTCAAATTGATCTATTTCGAGCTTGCTTTTACAGGTGAAAAATATTCCAGAAACATTTTCGTCTTTGGAGCAATACTTAAGTTCCTATACATATCCACTGCTTGAAGAAACGCGTGCCGACCTATGTTCATCTCTGGAAGTCTCATCTCAAGCTCCTTTTATCAGAATACATTCTCTTCAAAAGGTTACGTCACTTGAAATGACATATTTTATTGAGCTTGGAAACAGTGAAAACTCAGTTGGAAAGGAATCATACACTCCAATGGTAGCTGATATATTTGTGTTATCTGAACTGAGACCAAGACGTGTATCTGATCTTACTAGAGATGGGAGATCGTATACACTTGCTTTGGTTGTCAAAGGTGGAGGTAGTGAAGGACCAACAGTGAAAAGGTTCGTTATCAAAACATCGCAGGAAGTTCCAGTTTATAGTAGAGAGCAGGAGCCAAGGAAGTCTCTATTTGCAATTTACTTGTCATCCGTGAACTCGTACAATCGTATTTGGAAATCGCTGGATTTCCATACGGTACGGAATAAAAATGCTAGTATTATCAAAATGGTCTGGGAGTATAACCCTTTGGTATGTACCAATATCCTATCATCTCATTTTTCATAGTTTATTTTTACTTAAGGTGAACCACAAGAACCTTCATGTTGATTTTTTTAAAAAGAACCCTTCATCTATGATCATTAATAATGTCATTAGTTTTCTAATAGAGCTTGGTTCTTCAGACGTCTGAACAAACATCTACATGCAGAATTCTTGGTTAATGATAAATATGTTAGATTTTTCCTATTATACAAGATATTTATTTATTTATTTATTTTCCGCCTCCCTTTATCTCCCAAAGTTTGTGAATTCTGAAGTGTGGACGTCTATCTAAATGCAAACATCTGCTAAAACATCTGAAGAACAAAAACTTTTTACAAAATTAAAGGTTATAAATGAGGGTTTTCTTGGAAGAAAAACAATGTATAGATATAGGGATTTTCTGGTAGTTTACCCATTTACTTATTACGTGGGCATATTTATAAACTAAGCAAGCTCTTATTGCAACAGGATGCAGATGAATGTTCATCATCATCAGGTGCCGCCTTTAGTGATTTAAATGTAACACTTGGTTTAGACAGGTTCAAGCTCAATGATTCACAACTGAATGCTGTATTGGATTGTCTCTCTGAAAGTGATCAACAAGGGAAAAATTCTATTAAACTTATATGGGGCCCTCCTGGAACTGGTAAAACCAATACTATCAGTTCTCTGTTATGGGCTTTCCTAACAAAGAAATGCAGAACTCTTTCATGTGCACCAACAAATACTGCCGTTAAGGAGGTAGCTTCGAGACTACTTAGATTAGTGAAAGAATCATCAAGTAGCAAGAATTGCTCTTTGGGGGATATTGTTTTATTTGGAAACGAGAGCCGGATGAAGATCAATGATGACCTCAGTGAAATATTTCTAGATGATCGTGTTAGCAGACTTTCAAAGTGTTTTTCACGTTTAACTGGCTGGAGCTATTGCCTGATCTCGATGATGAATTTTCTTGAGAATGCTATTTCTCACTATGAAATGTATTTGGAAGAAGTAGACAAGCAAGAGAAGGAGAAGAAAGAAAATGAGAAGAAAGAGAAAGAGAAGAAAGAAAAGGAGAAGAAAGAGAAAGAGAAGAAAGAGAAGGAGAAGAAAGAAAAGGAGAAGAAAGCGAAAGAGAAGAAAGAAAAGGAGAAGAAAGAAAAGGAATCTATAGTAAGATTGACGCTTAAGGAGTTCATACTAAAGCGGTTCTCTACTCTTGCGCAAGACTTGAGTTTTTGCATGAGAACACTGTCTATGGATCTACCGAGATCTTCTACCTCTGAGAAAAACTTCAATGACATGAATCTTCTACTCGAGGGTATAGATATCACTGGGACCTTGTTGAGATCAAAAGATATTACAGACAAAATGCTTGATGAAGTATTTAAAATGTCGATAGAAGAAGAGGATTGCAACATATATGAGTTGCATCACATAAAAGAGGGTACAGCTGCAAAAACTAAGTTAAGGAGAACCAGAAGTATATGCATTCACATTCTAAGGACCCTTGATAGTAATCTTCATCTCCCCAATACATTTGACAGACAATCGATTCAAAATTTCTGTTTGAGGGGGGCAATCATTATTTTCTGCACATCTTCTAGTTCATTTCGATTACATGATGTGAAGATGGAAAAACCTTTGAAATGTTTGGTGGTTGATGAGGCTGCACAGTTAAAGGAATGTGAGTGTTTAATCCCCTTACAGCTCTCTCGGATTCAACATGCCATTTTCATAGGTGATGAGTACCAACTTCCGGCGATGGTTAAAAGTCAGGTATATAACCACACGTCTGTGATTTTTATTGTTAATTAGTCATGCTATCGCCCCTGAGTAAATTTTTTACTCTTTCACCTTCAGATAAAGAGAAAATTGTTATTTTTTGGCAAATAGACCTCTTGAGGGTAAAAAAGTCAAAAACAATTCCTCAGGGGGTATATCTGCAATAAAATTACTGGGAGTCTACCGGCAAATGGGCTACATTACAGAAGTTATGTCTGCAATTAACCTGATTTTATTTCTGGGGTAAATTTCACAAAACCCCCCAGAACTCCGTAGTGTTTTGTCAAAAATAATAATAAAAGAACCTTATATTTTATAAATCAAAGAAAACGCCCTGAACTATTGGTCTGTGAAATTTACCCTTTCTACCTATTACGTAGCCAACCTTGGTTTACACTTGACTTTTCAGGCTTCTCAAAATGCTGCCTTTGGAAGAAGTCTCTTTGAGAGACTGAGCTCACTGGGGCACAAGAAACACCTCCTTGATGTTCAATACAGGATGCATCCTTCTATCAGTAGATTTCCCAGCTCAAATTTCTACAATGATAAAATCTCAGATGGTCCTAACGTTATATGTGATAGCTATCGGCAGTGTTATTTACCTGGACCAATGTATGGTCCCTATTCTTTTATAAACATTGCCATAGGAAAGGAAGAAACTGATACTAATGGGCGTAGTCTCAAGAATATGATCGAGGTTGCTGTAGTCATGCAAATTCTCAAGAACCTATATAAATGTAGGTATTCCTTTATCCATTTATATTTGTCTTCTTGTATCGCATATATCAAGCCTATTTCAAAATTGCATAACTAGTTTATTGTTTAGTTGAAGTTGTGTATTACATTTGTCATCGAAGTAAAACATACCCTCTTGCTCTACTCTGTTGTGGTTAATATAGAACATACTTATTTCTTGTATAGCCCATATACCAAGCCTATTTCGAAATAGTATGGACACATATCCACTAGATAATATAATCTTCACATTACACAACTGTATGTATATGTTCAATCATGAAATAGTTCAAATAAATGTGTGCATAGAATTAGTTTGAACTTATGACAGACCTGGACTTTTTTCCTGAAACTTTTGAGCACCATATTTCGCAAATATTCACATAAGTTATTCATGGATTATTAACATATAATGATTCATGGTGTTACAGCAACTTTCACCAGGGGAAAAAAACTTAGCATCGGCATCATATCACCATACACAGCTCATATATGTGCAATTCAAGAGAAGCTTAAGAACATGTATTTTCCGTCTAGTGAAATCTCTGTGAAAGTTCAGTCTATTGATGGATTTCAAGGTGGAGAAGAGGATATTATAATTATTTCTACAGTGAGAT
>BQKN01063077.1:0-22442 GCA_022839385.1 Asparagus kiusianus
CCCGCGCACAGGTGGCCGACACGCCTAGCCACCTCGAGGTGGCTCGGTTTCGGCCGAGCCCCCTTAAGGCGTTGTTCGTTCTGTCGTTTTTCGTCGTTGTATCTGTCTGTGATTCGGTTGTGTGGTTGATTGGTTCGAACTCGATTCGTTGACCTGATTTGGCAGTAAATCCACCTCTGAGTTCGAGTCCGAAACTGATCTTGATTCGATCGTGATTCATCCGAGTCCGCTCTTGGTTGGATGACTCGTTGATTACTCAACCCGTTGGCTTGATTCCGCACGCGAGTGGATTCATTCCGTTGTTTTGCGTGCAGTTCGTTAGCTTCGTAGCCTCGTTAATCCGCTTTGTCGCGTATCGCTTGGCTTCGGTGTTGTGGACTAACGATCGTGTTTGCGTGCGTCGCCTGATGGTTGGTTCGACATCGTCGAGCTGTGTTAAGGGACCTATAGGTAGTTTTATACGCCTACAGATACCCCCTCTAAAGTATTTCAGCCTCGTTCTTTTATAGAAGAGTCTGGAATACTTTGTATATGATTGTCTCATCCTTCAATCGGTAACGACGGGATATTTGGAATGGCTTCTATTCTTGATTCCTTCAGTCCTCCAGGCTATTCGGTGCTTTGTCGAATATCTGTAAGGGTTCTGGTGCTGCATTTATTGTCTGACCGTCTGTCAGAATTTTAAATTTGAAGTCGATTCTTGATTTCCTGACTTTTTAGCTCGAGTTTGCTGTTTCAACATAGAACTAACCATCGGTCGTCGGCGTTGAATCTTCATTTACAACGCGTTGTCCGGCGTTTGAGCTTCCTTGTGACGCGTTGTTCGGCGTCCAGGCTTTATTACAACGCGTTGTCTAGCGTTTGACACAGTTTATACTCATACGTCTGCTGGAGTATACACAGTTTAAACTCTTAAGGTATTGGAGCGTGGCAGATACTTGAGTCACGAGACCAATTTATAAAATTGATGCGTTAATGACTCGTATTTATAGAATTTTTGGTAAATTCTCAGCCATCAACGGGTTTGATAAGCCTTTACCGACTACCGTTTGAGTCGGGCTAGCATGCGGATTGTTTAAGTCCGTTCCACATGTAACGTTAAGCTAAAAGAGTTAACCCTTTTAGTGCTACGATATTGAATACGTAGACTTCGTCTTTCTCCTGTGAAAAGACTAAACAGCAACGTGTATGAGACGTTGACTTAGGATTTTTGGCAAATCCTCAGCCTTCAACGGATTTGACGTGCTCTTACCGACTACCGTTTGAGTCGGGCTTACATGCGGATTGTTTTAATCCGTTCCGCATGTGACGTTATGCTAAAGGAATGAACTCCTTTAGACTTTGTGCTATGATGTTGAATACATAGGCTTTACCATTTGTTACGGGAATAGGCTACCCGGCGATACGTGTTAGGCGTTGACTCTAGGATTTTTGGCTAACCCCCAGCCTTCAACGGATTTGATTAGCCTTTATCGACTACCGTTTGAGTCGGGCTAGCATGCGGATTATCTAAATCTGTTCCGCATGTAACGTTGTGCTAACGGAATGAACTCCCTTAGAGTCTTTGCTACGACTTCGAATACGTAGACTTTGCCATTGTTACGGGAAAAGGCTACCCGGCAACGTGTATTAGACGCTGACTTATCCTTACTTAGGTTTCAGGATAAAATACCCCAGAATCGAACTCTGGTGTCTTTTTGGACAGTAAAAGACTAATCTGGCGACGCATGTTAGGCGTCGGCATATCCTTTCTTAGGATTCAGGATGAAATTCCCCATGCGTGTAAGGCGTGGATTTTGGTGTTATTAATAACAACATGCCACAATGTTGAATATGTGGGCGGGTGTTCTTTTTAACGGTTAAGAACTAACCGGCGGCGCGTGTTAGGCGCAGACTTATCCTTACTTAGGTTTCAGGATAAAATACCCCAGAATCGAATTCTGGTGTCTTCTTCTACGGAGAAAGACTAAACCGGCAGCGCATGTTAGGCGCAGACTTATCCCTGCTTAGAATTCGGGATAAACTTCCTAGGACGAATCCTAAATTGATAAATTCTTAGAAAAAGGGTTGGTGTGGGAAAGGAAGAATTTTATATTCTATTCCCCGAACAAAGAAGGAAGAATTTTATATTCTATTCCTTGATTCTGGAAAGGAAGAATTTTATATTCTATTTCCAGTGCAAGAAAGAAACTAGAAGTGGGATCTCCACTTTGAGAATCTGGAAGATCTAGATAAACTTACCTTTTATAGGATTGGTTATCTGATCGGAAGATGAGTTCTTCGTTTATCGAAGTGAAATTTCAACTTCGGTTATAACCTTGAGAAGGTTTAACCAAAGAGAAAAGAAAGGGAGTTCTTTCGTTTATTGAAAGGGGACTCCGAACTGAAAGTGGACCTCTTGTTCATGGAAAGAGTCAAGAGGGAAAATTGTTGGTGGTTTGGACCAGAAAGACAGTTTTGGTGGACTCACTGTCAATTCAAATTGATCAGTGAGAGATTTTGGTGGTGAAAAATGATTTTGGGTTATCCTCTAGAATATTAAGTGTAACATTCTTCAAGGAACTTCCCGATAAATGGGTTATCCTGAATGTACTAGGGATAGTACTTTTTCAGGAACTTTCCGTTTATTAGCATTAATTGCCTGACGCCCTCTAGAGAAATGAGGCGATATGCACCGTTTGAGTAGACTGTGTCTATCACAAACGGTCCTTCCCATTTGGGTTCGAATTTACCTTTCTTCTTGGAATTGAGGATTATCGGTCGGCGAGCAGCGAGGACCAGATCTCCTTCCTTGAAGTTTCTTTGGCGGACCCTTTTGTTAAAAGCCCTAGATATTCTGGCTTGATAAAACTGAATGTGTTGTTGAGCTTCCAAGCGTCTTTCATCCAACATTTTGAGTTCTTCGAGACGTTTTTGATGTTGCTCTTCAGTCGTCATCTCAGTTGCGAGAGCGATCCGAAGAGATGGGATTTGAATCTCCAAAGGCAGTACAGCTTCACATCCATATACCAACGAATATGGGGTGGCTCCTGTAGGTGTGCGTACAGTGGTACGATAAGCCCAGAGTGCTTCGCCAAGTTTATCGTCCCAATCTCGTTTATTAGTCTTCACGAGCTTTGACAGGATCTTAATGATCGTCTTGTTGAAAGCCTCAGCTAATCCATTCGCAGCGGGATAATAAGCTGTCGACGAAACATCTTGAATCTTGAATTTGTCGCAGAACCTAACGAAAGCGTTGCTTATGAACTGCGGACCGTTGTCATGAATGATCCGTCTCGGCACGCCGTGTCGGTATATGACATGATGCTTGATGAAATTGATGACGTTGTTCGTCTTCACTTCCTTAAGAGGAATTGCTTCAGCCCACTTTGAAAAGTAATCCGTGATTGCGAGAATAAACCGATCACCTTTGACTGAAGGGGGAAAAATAGGACCGACAATGTCCATACCCCATGTCTCAAATGGCCAGGAAGTGGTTGACGTGTGTAACCGCTCCGGTGGTTGGTGCATATAATTTGCATGCACTTGACAAGCGTGACATTCTCGGGCATATTCGATCGCGTCATGAACCATTGTTGGCCAAAAATATCCTATTCTTCTGATTCAATCATACAGCTTGGGACCAGGCTGATGCGCACCGCATTCTCCTTCGTGTGCTTCCTTAAGAACTTCTTCTGCTTCTTCGTTCGAAAGGCATCGGAGTAGCAAATCGTCATACCCCCGACGGTATAATGTACGGGTCTCGGCATTATAGAAGAACCTTGGCGCTCTTCAGCGGATCGATTCCCTTTCTTTTACATATTCTGGCAAAATACCGTACTGGACGTAGTCAATGATGGGAAAACGCCAATCTCGGGACTCAGACCTGATTTGAGTCGAGTTCACCTCCTTGGCGTTTACGTTTCTGTCATCTTCCTCTTCGATATCCATGTTGTATATGGGTATGCAGAATTGATGTGATCTCACTGTGACTAGCAGTTCAGTTTCGGGCGGCTGCGCGAGTGATACTGCTAGTGCTGTCAGTGCATCCGCATAAGCGTCCTGGAGACGAGGGATGTATTCGATAAAGAATTCCTCGAAAGAATCTGCCATTTTGACGGCCTCCTGGTGGTACAGGATCAGGTCTTGGTTACTGACTTTGTACTCTCTGCGGACTTGGTTGACTATCAATTGAGAATCCCCAAAAGCTTCGAGATATTCGACCACCAGCTCCTTGGCGAAACTAAGTCCAATGAGGAGCGCGTTGTACTCGGCTACGTTATTAGAATATGGATCTGTCAGTGAATAAGCCCGAGGCATTACATGCTTCCCCGGGGAAACTAAGACAACTCCAACTCCGGAGGTGACTTTAGGACATCCGGGGATTACTGCCTTATTAACTGCTCTCGAAGCACCATCAAAGTACAATTGCCATACTTGTTGATGCGACATGGTGTTAACCTCGTGGGTTTCATCCGGCAAGTCATCATATACTTCTGCCGTATCTGTTGTCGGGCTTGCCGTCAAAAGATCACAAATCGCTTGTCCTTTGACCGACTTCTGCTGTTTGAAGTGTAAGTCATACTGGGACAAGAGAAAGGCCCATTTTGCTAACCGCCAATTCATCGAACCCGGTTGTGTCATAAAAACCTGTACCGGATTAACGTTAGAGATAACGTAAATCGTTTGTCCGACCAAGTAATGCCGTATCTTTTGTACTGCAAATACCAATGCGAGGCATTCTTTCTCAATCATCGGATATCGGGACTCAGTGCCTACCAACGTCCGACTTAGGTAATAAACTGCCTGTTCGTAACCATTATCATCGTCTTGTGCTAATAAAGCACTTATCGAATGGTTCATCGCCTTGATGTATATCAAGAACGGTTTACCTGATTTTGGTGCGATAAGAACAGGAGGGTTCATCAAATATGTCTTGATATCTTCGAGTACTTTTTGGCAGGCATCGTCCTAAATAAACGACACACCTTTCTTGTTTAGTTTAGAGAACGGTTGGCACTTCCTAGAGAGATTTGAGATGAACCGCCGGATGTAAGCTAAACGCCCTTGCAATCCTCTGAGTTCCCTTAGATTCCTCGGAGGCTGCAATTCATGTATCGCCTTCACTTTGTCAGGGTCAATATGTATACCTTTAGTGGTGACGACGAATCCAAGGAATTTTCCGCTAGACATTCCAAGGAAGGATTTTGTGGGATTCATCTTCAATTGATGACTCCGCATGAGATCGAACATCGTCTTCAAGTCCTTGATGTGATCTCCTTTGTTGCGGCTTTTTACAACCAGATCATCAACGTAGCACTCGACCGTTTTCCTGAGGTGCTTCTGGAAAATCTTCGTCATCGCTTGTTGGTATGTGGCGCCTGCATTCTTTAGACCGAAGGGCATCACTGTGTAGCAGAAGACACCGAGGGGCGTTCTGAACGGTGTATGCTTCTCATCATCCGGGTGCATCTTGATTTGGTTATACCCCGAAAATCCATCCATGAAGGACATCTTCTCAAATCCGCACGTATTGTCGATGATGACGTCCGTGATTGGGAGGGGAAAGTCGTCTTTCGGACATGCCGCATTCAGGTCTCTGAAGTCGATGCATATCCTGATCTTACCATTTTTCTTCATGACTGGGATAATATTAGCTAGCCAGTCTGGATGTTGCTCCTCTCGGATAAATCCCGAGTCGATCAACTTCTTAACCTCTGCCTCAATGGTTTCCATAATCTGCGGACGAAACCGTCTTTGCTGTTGTTTGACAGGTTTGGCATCCGACTTGATATCGAGGCGGTGCATTACCACATTGGGGTCGAGCCCTGGCATGTCCTCATAGTTCCAAGTGAAGACGTCGATATATTCCCTGATGAGAGCAATTAATTCCTCTTTCTCATTTGGGGGAAGACTATCGCTGATGAATATGGGTTTTGGGTTGGCTTCATCGCCCATATTAATTTGGACTATTTTATCCTCGGTGGGGGTTCCTTCTGTTCAAACCTATCACCGTACTGCATGTTTAAGTGATGAACCCATGGGTCTTCCCACGTTGGCATTTGATCGTCATCCTCCATTGTGGATGGATCAGCTGTAGCCATGTTCACCATTAGGGCTTTGAATGCTTCCCCCAGACTTGTATCAGAATCGCATTCTGAGGAATCTGACAAGTACCCATCTTTAGCCTTGTTAGCAATTTGATCGATAATTTGCCAACCACATTCATCATCAGACGAGGAAACGTAGCCTAAGCCTTTTTTGTGACGGTAATAATCATCTGGTTTCCCTTTTGGTACATATACCGCTTTGACCGGGATACGGGAACCTCGATCGAAGTATAAACCTTCTCCGAGTGTGAAATCATATCCCTGTTTTTCCATGAGCTTGCGCGCTTCCGGACAATACTTAGATAAATGCAGACCAGATTTGTCATCATTCTCATTTTCTCTTAGGAAATGATCTGGCAATGGAAAATTCTCTCCTTTACCGTAAACCACTTCTTTTTCGCCTCCTACTTTGGCAGGAACGATCAGGGTCGTTCCGAAAGAATGTTGGAGGTGTTTCTTCATTACATAAGATGATCGGGGCGGCGTATATAACTCAGGCTTATCGTTTAATCCTTTTATCGCATCATCAAGAGACAACGAGTACTCTAAATCATCTTTTATTTCAATATCGGCAAGTTGCCAGTTACAACTGCCATCTGACGATTGTTCATCGTCGAGATTGATTACAAAGGGTATAATGTCATTTAAAACAAAACCACCATTGTAATCGAATCCGGCTTCGGAATCAGCCTCTTCTCCGCTGTCCGTGCCCTGGACCGATGGTTCAGTATCGGATTCGTTACCATAAAGGAGAGAATCAGTGAAATAATTCTCAAACCCTTTAAATGGTTGCTTATCCGTGACCACCGTCCTGACCCTTCCATCAGTGTCGACATATTTCAGACACTGATGTAGGGTGGAGGGAACTATAACATTACTATGGATCCAAGACCGACCCAGTAGTAAGTTATATGATGTCTCAGTATCAATCACGTAACACGTGACCTCCGTCTTCAGATCACCCATTTGGCACTTTATACGGATCTTCCCCAAAGGCCTTGACCCACTGGTGTTGAATCCGTAAATGACCGTGCCTGTAGACGCCAATTTGCTGACTAGAATGCCAAGGCTATGCATTAGGCGAAGCGGCATAATGCTCACAGCGGAACCCGGATCCACTTGGATTCGCTTGACTTCGCTGGAGCCAATGTACCCGACGAAGTATAGGGGCCGATCATGGTTCGAATTCTTCGTCTGCATATCCTCTTTGGTAAAGGTGATGCAGGGAAGGTTCTTGGCCGCTACATTGCATTGTTGGACTAACGGTTCTGGCTCTCCCGGTACCGGCTTGATCCGAGTGAGGAATGCTTCTGAATCGGCCAAGGCTTCTCGTAAGGCTTCCCTAGTCTCCTTAGACAGCCGCAGCAACTCATACAACGTTATCCGTGCTGGAATATTGGCTAATTGAGCCATGATATCGAAAATACGCGGAGTTTTCGAGCTCTCCGGTTTATCTCTTCCAATCGGACGATTGAAACGAGACTGCTTCGGATTCTAAACCTCCTGGGGTCCCTTTTCTTTCTGCTTATCCACCGGCTGTCGTCGAGCCTCCTCAACCGGTTTAGGAGTTGTAATCACCCCCAGCTCTGTTAGAGTCTTGGCTGGTCCCCGTTTGGTCACCCCCTGCTCAGCTAGCTGATCACTGGGCGACGGATAGTTGAAGTGGTACTCGTTTCTGCTTCTAGTGGCAAACACCTCTTGTTCTTCTTCAGAGAGCGGGAAGGTAGGAGCTTCATCTCCATTCTCTTCGAAGATTGCGGAAGTAGCTTTACAGGCTTTGCCTTTATCCTTTCTTTTCGAGGACGTCGCCCACTACTCATCTTCAATAAGATCCGGATGAACCCAGAGGATTTCGCCGTTCGGGGCTGTGTGTGGCACAAGTCCCTTTTGGCGCTGTCCATGTGGGGTCATCATTCACCATCTTCATTCCCACTTTAGTGACGCGCTTCGGCTCGAACCATGTTGTGGGCACCGATCCAAAGCTGATTGACACTGCATTTGCTCCCACATTCTTGGCAGGTTTCGGGGTTATGACCCCTACATCAATTAATGCCTGGATCTTGTCCTTGAGGTGGTAGCATGACCTCGTAGGGTGATGGACCTCTCTATGGTACGCGCAGTACTTTGGATCATCACTTTGCTAGGTCCTTCTTGATCTACGATCGCTGGCAGCTGGATTTTGTTGTTCTCCAACAAGTACTTGAAGATGCCGGGAACTTCATCATCCTTGAAGGAGTAGACTTTAAAAAACCTTGGCTCTAAAGATTTCTGCTTCTGAGGCCGTTGTTGCCGCTGCTACTGTTGCTGAGGTTGCAATTGAAAGGTTTGGTTAGCATCAACTGTATTGGCATGTGCCTTACCTTTCCCCCTCGGGTTGAAATTCTGTGCTGGAGTATTCGCCGCTTGTTGACCTCTCTCCGCCTTCTTTCTCCTGAGGAATCGTTCAGCTTGCTCCCCTCGGACCTTAAGATCCTTCCACGTTTTGGATGGTGCTGTCCCCATTGCTTCCAACACGTCCAAGGACAGATTGTTGTGGTAGGTCTGGAGGATGAACTCCTCAGTGATCGGGTCCCGGCAATTCATCACCTTGTTCCGGAACCTTTTGACGAAGGTGTCGACTAACTCTCCGTCCTTCTGCTTCTCATCGAGCAACGATCCGATAGATATCTCGATGTCGTCGTCGAAGAAATTTGTGAGGAATTTAGTCTCCATGTCATCCCAGCTGTTTATGCTACCTGGCTTGAGGCGGCGATACCAATCGAAGGCGGCTCCATGAAGAGTGCCAACGAATGACCGCACCATCAGAGGCTCATTGCCGGAGATTACCCCCAGGTGTGATTTGAAATAAATCACATGCTGAGTTGGCGAACACTTCCCATCAAATGGCGTGAAGTTGATTAGGTTGAACTTCGCTGGGTATGGGATTGATTCCCATTCTCTTGGGTATGGACATGGAATGCCCGTTTTCTTTACCTCTTGAGCAGAAATCAACGTAGTGATCTTGCTCTCGAGATTTTTGATCTTCAAACTTTCATATGTATCTTCGTTAGCACGATTCTGAGGTGGAAGCGCGGTGTTGTAACTAGCATCCTCATTGCCACCCCCTGCATTAACGAGAGGATCATTGGCATTGCGAGTTTCATCCGCATCCGCATTCTCAACTTCCTGAACAACCCGATTACGGCGGCTTGGTTCGCCTTGCTGGTTCGTCAATGCCTGGATTTGTTGCTCATGCATTTCTCTCATACTCTGCATGGCCATCTGCATTTTGAACCTAAAACTCTCCTGCTGTTTGGCCATGGCTTCTTCGAGCATCTTGGCCACTTATTCCGCGCTTATCATGAATGACTCGCGGGGTTGTCCTTCACTGGACACGGTATTGTCAGACGCAATTACCGAGCCGGCATCTGATTCTTCATCTCCCAAATGTACTCTTGTCCGAACCCTACCATACGTTGCACGAATAATAGCTCCGGACTGCAGACGAGTTACACGACGGGGTACCTCTGGAATCGCCTCGGGGTTGTCCTGAGCCGATGTTCCCTTGCTGGTCATATTGGCGGTGACCCTCGGAAATTCTCCATCACCGACCACCGTTCTTCTTTGCCGAAAACACCTATGCCTTGGTTTTGGCGTTTCGGTACTAAGCCTTTCGAATACTGAAACTCTCTCGGGGACTGCATTGATGCAGTTACACTCAGACAGTACCGCCCGAATGAGCTTTGAACAAGGGCACTGAGCTTCCAGCCTTCGAGGACTTCTCTTTCTGGCTTTGCTCGTACCCCCAGCACGATAGTACAGCTCGTCTGTTTGAAAGTCGGAGCAACCTATTGTGTGTTGGCACAATTTCTCAGGTATAACGCAATCGTCATCAGACGATAACGTTTCCTTCTGAGAGCGAACTACCTTCTTCGGGCTTTCAAGAGTCACGCGTCTTGATACACGCCTTTGTGGGTGTGAATTCTCAACAGGCTCCTGAACTTCAATACGCAGCGTAGTGCGTTTAGTTGCCCTGATTTCCTCGTCATGTTGAGGGTTGCGGCGACCCCCAGCGTGTTGAATCATTCGGAATTTCTTCATTGGCCCCAAACGTTCCTGGACTGGAGCTTTGCCTCGTTCCTTGGGAAGTGGACCGAGGCGCTCCAAAACCGACTTCCTTTTCTGGGATGGTCCTGCGGGATCTCCCGGAGCAATTGTGGAATTCATCGGTGGTTTGGATTGCTTCGCCGGAAGTTGCACTTTCGACGGCTGCAGTTGTTGCTCCTTGGTCTGAACCGCCGCTTCAGACTTCGGTCTCCAAACTTTGCGGGTTGATGGCGACTTCTTAGCCACCTCTTTCTGCAGCTTTCTACGGGCTTCTTCAGCTTGAGCCCGTGCCTGCGCTGATAGTGCGTGGCGCTTGCGAATACGCTCTTCCAACGTTGAACGGTTCCGTTTGACATGGACCCATTCCATTGTGGGTGGCTTAGAAGAGCCGTCATTCATTTGTTGTTGAGGCTGTTTTCCTCTCTTGTTCTTCAGATCCGCGTTGTAGCGGATCCCGTCAACGGACTCCATGGCCTTTGCGAACTGTTTCGCAAGGCGTTGACGTTACCTTTGGCGGGCTCTTTTCGAGAGAGTCACCACGCCCTCTGCGGCAGAAGGGTTGGCCAGAACAGATCCGACCTGGTTGGGAATTAGAGGAATCTCCCCCGATGCGGCTTTGGCATCCAGCGGGGCGAGATCTTCGTTGGTGTTCTCAACGTCTTCAAACCAACGAGCTTTTCTCCTGGCGGAGAACTTCTTGGACTTGCGGGGGGAGGTTGATCCGGACGAGGACGACAGGTACTCCTCAAACTTCTGTTGGTCGAACTCGTATTTGACCTCCTCTACGACCGGGATTGAGATCCGCGGCTGGGACGCTCCGATCTCGGCAGCGAGATCGGCGGCTCCCACTGTGGTCGCCAGATTGTTCGTGGTGAAAATCGAGTCTTTCTTCATTGTTGATTCCATTGTCATCTTAGATAACAGTTTTTTGAGTTACAAAGATCCGGTCTTTTTATAAGATCCGGTTACAATGAAAATCAAAGAAAAAATAAAGAAAAATTACAACTTTCTCCTTTTGTGTCGAACAAATCACGAGCTCCTGTTTTGCGGTCGCTCGCTTGCGTGGGTTGTTTGCCTGCGCCGGGGTTTATCCGTAGACCACCGTGAGATCTAGATCCGGTCGGATCTACGCAGTACGACGGGTATTATTTCACGAAGGAAATAATAGCCGGGGGGGATTATTTCACCAAGGAAACAATCGCCCAAATCTCGGGATCAAAGACCAAGCTTTGATCCGGAGTATGCCTGCGTAGATCTGAGATCCGATTTGAGATCCGATTCCTCTCGAACTCTTGCCTTATTTGGCGTTGATGATCGCCGAGCACCGGATCTGGATGAGCAGGTCTTCAAAGTCCCAAAGCTTGAATCTTTTTCAGATCTGAGCTTCGAATCCTGCAGAGCTTCGCCTCCAAAAAATCCAACCTTTGAACAAATGAACCAAGCCCTCTATTTATAGCCTCTCTTCACTGTGCCCGCGCACAGGTGGCCGACACGCCTAGCCACCTCGAGGTGGCTCGGCCGCCGAGCCACCTCAGGGTGGCTCGGCTTGGGCCGAGCCACCTTGTGGTGGCTCGGTTTTGGCCGAGCCCCCTTAAGGCGTTGTTCGTTCCGTCGTTTTTCTTCGTTGTATCTGTCTGTGATTCGGTTGTGTGGTTGATTGGTTCGGACTCGATTCGTTGACCTGATTTGGCAGTAAATCCACCTCTGAGTTCGAGTCCGAAACTGATCTTGATTCGATCGTGATTCGTCCGAGTCCGCTCTTGGTTGGATGATTCGTTGATTCCTCAACCCGTTGGCTTGATTCCGCACGCGAGTGGATTCATTCCGTTGTTTTGCGTGCAGTTCGTTAGCTTCGTAGCCTCGTTAATCCGCTTCGTCGCGTATCGCTTGGCTTCGGTGTTGTGGACTAACGATCGTGTTTGCGTGCGTCGCCCGATGGTTGGTTCGACGTCGTCGAGCTGTGTTAAGGGACCTATAGGAAGTTTTATACGCCTACACCTACTATATTTAGAGAGACCGAGCAGAGTTCAGAGGCTGATTCGTGACAGGTAGCTATGCGGGAGGAGATGGAGTCTCTTTACAAAAACGATACATGGGGGCTTGTTGAGCTTCCAAAGGGGCGGAGGGCAATTTGTTGCAAGTGGGTATACACGAAAAATAAGGTAATTGAAGGCACTCCAGTGAGGTTCAAGGCTAGGTTGGTTGCGAAGGGCTATGTAGAGGAGGAATGTATTGATTATAATAAGGTTTTCTCTCCAGTGGTAAAGCATTCTTCAATTTATATTTTGCTAGCTTTGGTGGTATAGTATGGATTAGAGTTAGATCATTGGATGTGAAGACGGTATTTCTTCATGGTGATCTTGATAAAGAAATATATATGACTCAGCCATTTGGATTCTGAGCTGCAGGGAAGAAAAAATTGGTTTGTAGGTTGAAGAAATTGCTATACGGTTTGAAGCAGTCTCCTCGACAATGGTATAGGCGATTCGATGGATTTATGATCAGTCATTCGTACACTCGGAGCTAGTTTGATCCTTGCGTGTATTTTCGCAAGTTAAAAGGAGGTACGTACATGTATTTGTTATTTATGTCGATGACATGTTAGTTGTCTCTATTTTCAGATCTGCTATAGATGAGTTGAAGGCATAACTTTCAAAAAAGTTTGAGATGAAAGATTTGGGTGAGTCTAAGCGCATTTTAGGGATAGAGATCAGCAGAGACAAAGAGAAGGGCATAATTTGTTTGACACAGGTGGCTTATTTGAAGATGGTTCTACAGTAATTTAATGTTAGCATGGATACAAAGTCAGTCAGTGTACCTTTGGAAGCCCATTAGAAGCTTTCAGCTGTACTTTTGCCGAAGATAGTTAAAGATAGAGAGTTGATATCGAAGACTCCATATGCGAGCATGGTTGGGAGCTTGATGTACGTAATGGTATATACGAGACTGGATTTGTCACAGGCAGTGAGCATGGTTTCGAGATACATGCATGATCCAGGAATGGGTCATTGGGACGCCGTGAGATGGATTTTGAGGTATATTCAAGGTACGCTTAATTTTGGTTTAGTGCTTGAGCGAGACACTAGAGGTGGGCAGTTTTGCATTGGTTATGTTGATTCGGATTATGCCGAAAATTTGGATAAGCGCCGGTCTACGACGGGGTATATGTTCATTTTGACCCGTGTGCCAATGTGTTGGAGATGCACCTTATTGTCTATTGTGGCTATGTTGAAGACAGAGGTAGAGTATATGGCGATAATAGAGGCTGTGAAGGAGGCTATTTGGCTTCAAGGACTTTTGGAGGAATTTGGTATATCGCAGTGGTCCGTCACTATTCATTATGATAGCATGGGTGCTATCTATTTGGTGAAGAATCAGGTTTTTTATGCGTGGACGAAGCATATTGATGTTTGCTATCACTTTGTTTGGGATGTTCTTGAAGATGATGATGTGAAAGTTGTGAAGGCCCACACGAAGGATAATTTGACGGATATGCTCACTAAGGTGGTTACGAGTACCAAGTTTGATCACTGTAGAAACTTGTTGCATATTCTTGATTGTTGAGCTCGTTGGCGGCCATTTGGATGAACTACGGGCGGCTTGATCCCTCGAGAGTGGGAGTACGTAAGCAACCTCATTGGTGCAGCCGATTTTGGGTTCCTGACTTGTTGTGGATTGAGTCCGTTGTCGTGGATTACTTTTACTTCGTATTGGACACAACAAGTGGGACGTTTAGTTAGTTTGGTGTTGACTCGGTTTTGGGAAAAGTTCACCGAGGTGGATAATTGAAGAGTTCAGGAAAAATAAAGCTGACAAGCATTTGGAAGTTTCACGGTCGACCACGAGTGGCGCGACGGTCGATCGTAAATATGCACAGCACAAGAAAAAGTCTCTGGACTTTTGGCAGTCGACCGCGTCAGCTGGCGCGGTGGTCGGTTGACCGCGAGACCCTGTAATGGATTTTTAGTTTCTGTCGTTGGTCACGATCGACCGCGAATAGCGCGACGGTCGACCACGTGTCGGGTCTGGGCCTGGGCTTGGTTTCCTGCTCTGTTTGGGATTGTTGTTTGATATATAATCAAACACAATTTTCTATGGTTTAATATCAGAGATTTGATTTTGTACTGAGCATATTGAGAGGGAGAACCTGTGAGCAAGGAGAGAGCTTTGGTTTAGGGTTTATTTGTGAGCTTTTGTGAGATTGTAACCCTTTGTACTCTTCTTGATTTAATGGAATCTCCTCATCCTCTCTCCGTGGACGTAGGAAAATTGCTGAATCACGTATATCTTTATGTTTGGTTTGATTTGTCATATTTTGGATTGGATTGTGCTCGTGCATGGATTGGTTCTCTTCTCTCGTGCTTACAAATTCATTCAATGTGCGAGCACGCTTCCGCAAAGGCGCACAACACATACATCCAACTTTGTTTACTTTTAATAATATCGATGATATGTATTCCTTAGCAGAAATAAAGTGAATAATAGAGCTACTAGAAGATAGTGAAAAGGACTTATTGCAGACGTCAAAAATTGCTTATAGGTCCCAAACACAGCTCAAGACTGAGAAAAGACGAAGAACGTCATCATCTAAGTCAAAGAAGAGTAGCCAAAGCAAAATGAAGCAAAGAAGAACGCAAAATGGTAACTCAAAGGGACACGGAGCTGTCTCACAGTTGGTGAGATAGTCTCCACTGTCTCGTGTTTCCAAGACAGTGTAGGCTGTCTTGGATACACAAGACAGTGAGAACTATCTCGCCAACTACGAAACAACCTCTTGTATTTTTTGATGGTTTTGTGACTTTTTGCGGGGTCCACGCGACTCCATAACTGCTAGGAAACGTTCATGGACGATTATAGCTGTGAAATACGCCCACATCGAAACATCAACATCAAACTTTCTTCGCATCCGACTCAGATCATTGATTCGATGGTCCACGGATTACACATCCCCGATACAAGTAAAGATCTCATGCAAGTAGGAATCCAATAAAGGCGTTGCCTTTTTAGCAAGTTCCAACAAAAAAAAGAATTTGAGGAACTGAGGCTTGATAAATATAAAAATCAAGCACGAAATCAACACTTTAGAATTCCCGCAAGCATTGGAGAGGAATCGTGGCGCGAAGAGTGAAAAAAACGAGGAAAAGCAGTGGTAACCCTAGCCCTCAACAACTTTCCCCAAATAAACCGCAGATCTGACAACAGTACAGATTTTCAACGATTTTCTCTCGTTTTTAAAGGAAATTGGGGAAAGACAAAGAGCTGAGGTGGAGGGGATTTCCATGGCTGGAGGGACGAGGAGAAGAAGCGAACCAAAACAAGGAAAAGAAAACCCTAGAATGGGTTTTGTCAAGGTGGCGATGTTGTCAGGAGGAGGAAAGGGGTTTTCGGGGTCTGTTATCGAGAACTAAACACGCCCTTTATGTAAAAGGCATAAAGTAATAAAGTGTTCTGTAAAATAAAGTCCAGCGGCCTCGACATATCAGACAGTAGCTAGCACCGTTTCATTCTCTAAATTGTTAAAAAAAAAATTCAAGTATTTATATATTTGTATTCTTATGAATCTAACTTAAACTTCGATGAACTATTCAAATAATTCGTAGACATACTATGGTTTATGAGTAAAAGTATTCAAATCATCAAAGAATAATTATCCCTGCGGAGACGTTCCTTTGTACCACATAAGAAGTGGAGTGCAAAGGAGCATGCGGTGAAGCAGAGCGCGTGAAATCTGAGGTCTTGCTCGCCTCAAAAAGTAGTAGCAAAGGAGTTTGAACTTGATCAGAAATGTAGGGTTTTCCCGCTTATTCAGTTCTCATAATAGTGTAATCATATTAAAACCTATCAAGCCTAGCAGGAGGACTTTCACTTCAAAACTTACTATGCTCGCAGGGACAACCATCCAAGAGCACAATATTATTTTGAAAATATGTGGTTTTCTATCTAATACTATTATAAAAGTGGGTTGCCATGTTAAAACATTTCTTCCCAAAATACCCTCCAAAACACATGCATACATAAATAAAACACATACATACATCCTCCCTCCAAAATACATGCATACTTACGTACAACACATATATATATGAACATACATGCATACTTAAATAAAAAAATTTATTTTTAATAGTTATCTTATTAATAGTTTTATTAATTAAATAACTTTATTCTCTATATATAATATTTTAAATGACCTCCTTTATCCACTCTCTCCACTATTTCACAAGTCTTTTTCAATTCATACTATTACTATTACTTTTATACATGAAAAGTAAAATGTAACGATTATTTTCACAAGAAAGTAGGATTTGAAGAGGGGTTCATCAATAGTATAGTTGGTAACATCAAGAAAAATTCAGTGATCCAATTAATGATAAAAAAAACTCCTTCAACAATGTCTATTTCATTTAATGGCTATATAACCCCCTCTCCATCCCCAACATTCACAACAAGGCTCACTCAAGATTACCAACTAAAATGAGTAAGTAATTTTCTTCTCTTCCTCCTTGCTATTCATCCTCCTCATTTACTCTGACAATGCAAACAGGAAATTAGAAGTAAAACTATTTTTATAGTTACAAACTAAATTTATTAAGTAGCTTTCCTTGGTGGCCAAACTTGATAGTAGTGGTAAAGGTGGTGCCGATGGACGAATAGATGGAAGGTCTTGGTTCGATGGTGGCGCCGGAGGTAATGCTTGAAGGAGGCAGAGAAGATGGGTTAAGAGAAACACCGGTGGAGCGGGCAACGGAGATATGGCCTGTTGTGGGGGCAATGGAGGTGGTGGTGGTCGAGGGGGAAGGGTAAAAATACATTTATACCGGTATATTAAATGAATTGAAAACATGAATTTTATAATTGTAAATACAAGTTTAATATAATTATAAAGGTAAAAATTAGAAAAAAAAATTGGATCAAAACTCATGGGCCGGCCCATGACCCATGGGCCGCGGGTCGGATCAGACACGACCCACACCTAGGGGGTCGTGGACCGGGCTAGGTCCAGCTCCAGACCTGAGATCAGAACAATAGACCCGGCCCACTCTGATCGGACCGGCCTGACCAGCCCACTTTGACCGGGCCGGGCAGGGTCATGGGCCTAAACCGGCTCCGCCCACGCCCACCCCTAACTACGTCTAGGCAAGAAAGCAAGAAAACAGTAAATCTAAACCAAATCGTGCTGAATCATGAACAAACACTACATACCCATGCATTTCTTAAAAACCTCTAGTTTAATTTTATATCTTACCCCACAAAAATACCGAACGTTATATCATTTGAGGGTTCAATAAGAAATTTAGTTCGATTTTTGGTGAAAATAATTAATGACTGAAGCTCTAAGCACATTGGCCGATGACACGGGAGGCAAATACGAGGAATGAGAGACTCACCATGCTCTTATTTTGCCTCTCCAGGCAAAAAGAGAGAGAGAAAAAAAGAAAAAAACTGAAAAATTATGACCAGGAATGAACAGCCTTTATAATTAATTATCTCTGGACGAAATCCCTACAGCACGCGGTAAAACAGAGATGTCGCGCGATGTAGCATGCATGATTCTTATATGCTAGGATTTGCTCGAAACAAGGAAAAAGAGAAACAAATGAGGAACAAGTGAGCAATTTAATCCCAGAAACCATCATGTCTATCATCAGTAGACACGATTCGAGACAGCAGAAACAGGCAGGAGACACCTCCATGCTGGTATACAAGATCTGCATTTTGAAACGTTAGCTATTTCAAACTGGAGAACCGGCAACGCAAGCATAAACTCACTTCTATTGCTTTTTTACTTTTCCCTGTAGGCGATACAAGCAGAAAGTACCCAGTGATCCCTGCCCACAACTTTCATGGTGCCCCGATATAACGGTGATCATTGGATTAGTGACATAAAATGAAGTTTCAAGCTCTACGGCGTGCCTTTTCACCAAGATGATACGCAACAACACACGATAAATTGGTCTCATGCGCTGAATTCGGCGCTTTCAAAACTACAGATACCAAGCACCCAGAGACTAAAGAAACTTGATGTAGAAGAACAACGGCACCAAATTTATAAAATCTCAAACAAATAAAACCCCATGCCGTGAGTACGCATCTAGTGTGCTTGTAACAATAAATTTTCTGAAACACAAACGTCCCAGCATTTGAGCACTCAAAACTTTCTTATGATTACGCATTTCAAATGAATGATATAGATTTGGACAAAAGTCGGCACCATGACCCCCTCTAAAATAAAACAACAGTTTACAAAATAAACAAAACTCTAACAGTGTAAAGGAGTCATACCCCACATATATGCTCATCTGATTTTATTAAGCTCAAACCTGGCAATTTTCTCAACCCTCTCTCTCTAGCTACACTCCTTAAACTTGCAGCCTCATTCCACTTCCCAGCTTCAGAAAATACATTGGAAACCAGGGCATAAACACTTGGATTTTGGGGATCTAAATCCAGGAGCTGCCTCCCAATTATCTCCCCCAGTTTTGTGTTTCCACGAAATCTACAAGCTGCAAGCAAAGCACGTAGTGCGTTTGTCTTGTCGCTGAACGGTGAGCACTTGAGAAAGTCACAAGCTTCCTCAAGCCGACCTGCTCGAGCCAACAGATCAACCATGCAATTGTAGTGCTCTTCCTTGGGAACAATGGAGAAATAATTGGAATTCATGGAGTTGAAAATCTCCCAACCCTCTTCAACAAGCCCAGCATGGCTACAAGCAGAGAGAACAGACGTGAATGTCATCTCATCTGGCATAATATTTTCATCCGGCATTCTATGGAACAGCTCGATGACTTCTCTATAGTACCCATGAATCCCATAGGCAGCAATAATCGTGTTCCATGAGGTCAGCCCTCGTTCTACCAAATTACTGAACATAGCCTCAGAAACACCTAACCTTCCACATTTGGCATAAGCCATGATTATAGAATTAATGGTAACAACGTCCTTCTCTAAGTGAGTCCTGTATATGTAACCATGGACTTCTTTAACTTTTTCTAAGCATCCCACCTGGTGAAATGCCTGAAGTAAGGTGATAAGAGTCACAGAGTCAGGCTTCTCCCCTTCTCTTCTCATTAGATGAAAAAGTGCTAGAGCCTTATCGTCTCTGTTGTAGTTTACATAACCCATCATCATAGAAGTCCAAGACACCAGATCCTTCTCAGGTAGCAAGTCGAAAAATCTCCTTGCTGTGTCTGTGTATCCCAGTTTAGCATACATATTTATTATCTGATTTGAAACTTCTATCTCAACGTAACGACTCAATCTCACAATAATTCCATGAATTGACCTGCCCTTCCTTATATCTCCGATATCAGTAAAGGCTGAAAGAAGACTCAGTACTGCCACAGAGCTCGGCCTGACGCCTGCTTTTACCATGCTTCTAAACATTGTAATGGCCTCATCAACGTCACGATTTTGTACATAACCTGAAATCATTACACTGTATAGAACTTCGTCTCTAGTTATTAGCTCATCAAAAATTATCCTGGCCTTCCTTATTTTACCACATCTTGAATACAGATCGACAAGAGCAGTAGTTACCACTAAATCAAGAGGGAATCCCCTCCTGATTATGTAAGCATGGGCACTCGCAACTTGAAAAGCATAATCCAGATTAGAACAAGCTGTGAGAATGTTTGCCAAGGTAATAGAATCTGGCAAACAGTTTGCTTCTTTCACCATAAGGCAGAAAAGCTTCAAAGCCTCAGAGCTCTGACCACAATGAATGAGCCCAGCAATCAAAGCATTCCAAGAAGCAACTGCTGTTCCCATTTGCCTCAAAATACGCACAGCAGAAGTTGAAGCACCACACCTAGAATACATGCCAACAAAACTTGTATTCAGTACTTCATCAGAAATACCAATTCCTCTCCTCAAGGCATAGCAGTGTACTGATTGGCCTTCTTTCAGTGCTTTTGAGTGCCCTGAAGCTTGAAGCAAGCTCACTAAGGTTACTCGATTAGCATCAAATCCTTCCCTCCACATCCTGCTAGCAATTCTAAAGGCCATCCGTGCTCGGGAGTCGGGAATTTGGGCATACCCTGTAACGAGTGTGGTACATGTAACGACATCTTTATCCAATATTTCATCAAACGCTTGTCTTGCATCATCTATTTTCCCGCACCTCGAGTACAATCCAATGAGAGAAGAACCAACAAATTTCCCGCCGTTGGAACCAGCCTTAATAGCATCTACATGAATTCTTTTTCCGAATTCCACATCTCTCAGTTCAACACAACTCTTCAAACTGAACGTAACGGCTAAACTGTCAACACCGATCCTTTCTGACTTTAACATTGAATATAGCCGAGGAATTTCCTCAAAGTAACCCGCTCTAAAGTACCCAACAATGGCTGAATTCCAAAGAGAAAGGTTCCTACCGTTCATTTTATCGAATACCCATCGTGATTCCGACAAGCTACCTAAATAAGCATAGCAACCCAGCAACTTCGACTTGATGTCAATGCTGTAACAAAAGCCATGGGTAAGGACGCAAGCATGGGCCTTTCTAAGGGATCTGATATCTACACATTTCTCCAAAGCTGACTCCACAAAATTCGATAAATTCTTACGAACAAGTCTAACAGGCTGGATCCCAGAAGACGAAGAAATCATCTTTTTATTCAATATCCATCGAATTTCTCAAAAAAGAACAAAGAATTGGCAAAGTAGCAAACATGGAATCTGACACCGACGGGGGAAAAAAGTCATCTTTATCATGAATTTATCAAAAAGAATGAAATTTTCCCACAAATATAAGCAAAAATTCAACTAAAACAGGCAAACGAACGAAACCTTAATTTCTCCAATTATTGCAGCGAAACAACAAGCAGAAAACATAGAACGAAAAAAAAAAAGGAATAAAAAAGAGGGTAACCCTAGTCTCGGCAATTAGTTCGACGACCCCCCAAACTTCGACGGCGGCGAAGAGGGAAGCCGATCCGAAAAGTTCCGACACCGAAAGTCGTTCCCGGTAACGGTATCGGCCTCCGCCGCCGCTCCGCCGTCGTCGAAATTGAGAGCGTAACTCAGAGGATCGTAGCGGAAATCGGCGGAGTGGTGGCGTTGGCGCCGGTAACGGCCTTTGAGTTTCGGATCAGGGAGACACGTGGAGGGCGGAGGGCACCGGTACGATGACGTGTCGGACGTCTCGCAGGCGAAACAGGAGCTGAAAAAAGAAGGGTAGGGCTTCGGTTTTATTTTGGAGGGATTTGTGAAAATTTGTGCGGACTCGGAATTTGTGCGTCGGTGACTCATTTTATTTTTGTTCCTTGAAAATTTTGGAAGATTGAGAATGTTTTTTTTTTTTTTTGTATTTATTTCGGTATAAAATTACATGTTTTAAAAAACATTTAAATAAATTCGTAGGAATTTATTAGAGCCAGCCGTTGGAGAACAGAATCTTTAAAATTAACATTCTTCCCTTCTTTCCCAACTGAATAACAAAAATGGATTTCTCTTGATTTGGTTGGTAAAGGATGCATATATACATTTTGATTTTTCTCCCCCTTCAAGTAGCTTTTACATGTCTTGGATTTTCTTAAAATATAGGAAACAATCCAAAATAAATCTCCACTGCCATTAGGAGGATAATGGGTATGTGATATTACTATACATGTATATATTTTTCTTACATCTTTTTAATAGAATCATATATTAAACTTATAACTATATCATACTCTCTTTAAAAATACGAGTTTTGGAAAATCTTTTCATGGTCAATTTTACCCTAATTTTTTTGAATATTACATTATTATTCTAATTTGTTCTAATTATCATATCTTCTTTGAATTGGTAATTAAATGATTTATCATATTAATAATGAGACTTAACATGTTATTGGATAAAGAAGATATGTTTGATATAATTCAAATCCTTTATTATTTCAGTTCACAGAGAACTCCAAAAAAACATATGCTAGCTAGCACCTAAAAGTTTTTGGACTTTGTATAAAAAAATCCTCCAAGTTTTTTAAATTGTAAAAACACCTCTACAAATTCAAAATTTTATTAAAATATCTTAAAAATTATAAATTTAACTTATTTCAATTCAGTGAGAAATCTGAAAAAAAAATATGCTAGCTAGAAACTGAATTTGTTTTTACTTTAGAAAAAGAATCTCGTAAGTTTTAAAAATTATAAAAACACCCCTAAAAATTCAAAATTTTATTAAAATATCTTTAAAAATATAAATTTTACTTATTTCAATTTAGTGAGAAATCTAAAAAATATATGCTAGCTAGAAACTAAATTTTTTTAATATATATATATA
>BQKN01063077.1:27442-46246 GCA_022839385.1 Asparagus kiusianus
TATATATATATATATAAGAAATATGGGTATACTTGGTATCGAGCACAAATTTTGTGCTTGGTAGTGAGGTGGCACGATCCCCTCCACTAATTTAAAGGGGGACCACATTCACATGGGTTGAGTAGTGCATGGGGATACGCAACCATTTGAATGAGTGGATGAAATTATGCAACCTCATTACCAAGCATGCTCATCTCTCTCTCTCTCTCTCTCTCTCTCTCTCTCTCTCTCTCTCTCTCTCTCTCTCTCTCTCTCTCCACACATACACACACTCTGCAACATTAAGATATGGGCAATTTCAGATTTTGAAAGAATACTTGATTGGCTTGATGCTCATTTACTTTTTGCTAAATAAAGTAAATATTTATAATTAAACTCGGGTGGGGGGGGGGTTGAGCCGGGCCTACGATGGGCCGGGTTAGCTTCTCTGATGTCGAGTCTGAATCAAAACCTAGCTTGGCCCATCAACCACCACCAATGTGGGCCTGGTTGGGCCTTGCCTTGTGTGACGAATCAATCTGGCATATGCCCAACCCTAACTAAATGAGATGATATGATTAGTAAATTGTAGATATTTTCTATAGTCAAGAATGTAGATGATCTCGGGCTAAGAAGAAACACGAAGAGGTAACTCATCTCCTTGACACATACCCGAATTTTCGAACAACTAACTAATCTCATTGACGTATGCCTGAAGTGGACACCAGACATCATTAATGATTATCCAAAACAAAGTTAAAATGCTCATCTCCTTAAACAATGAGGCGAGGCATTTAAAAAGTAAGACGGGAACCAAATCCTAAACTATTCAGTTCCTTATTATGCAAGTATTCAAGTTAATAAGGTTGACTTGTTCCAAAATTTATCAAACCAAATTAGACTACAAATTATACTAAAATTGTTATTGTGTTCACTCACCCAATATACGGGCATTTGCAAAATGATACAATAAGAGTCCTAGCAAAATAACCTCAAACCCACTTGAGTGGGCCAAGCCCAACAGAGGCCTCAACCCTGCCGACTCATCAAGTCGACCTTCTTTCATGCCAACACGAAAGGTGAGATTAGTCTACCCTATCGCCGAGGACGACCCACTTAGGGCACTCTACCACTCACTGGGCAATTCTCGAAGACGACTCGAGAGACATTCTCTGCTGTCGGCTAAGTTGATGACTCGGCCCAGGGCTCAAGCCTCTCTCCCAGAGCATATGTCAACATTTCAGTCCATATCGGACAAACCTTATCCAGATTTTAGCCTAATGATCTCTGTGACTTGTCAGCTGCCCACGTGCCTCCATGACTTATCAATCACTTCCCAAAAAATGCATAGACATCCTCTCCCATGCCGAAGTGACTTCTCCTCCAGTCGCCAGCCGACATCTGTAAAGCGAGGGATGATTCAATATGCCCACGTGCCTTCTGTCACGCTATCAATCACTTCCCGAAAAATACGGAGACACCCTCTACCATGACGAAGTGATTTCCCTCCAGTCGCCAGCCGACACATGTAGAGCAAAGGATGACTCACTTTCCAGCTTACACTTTGTCACCATCATTTTCATGGCCGAAGTGACCAATCTGTCATTGACGCCCTGTTTATATGCAGATGCTTTTCACCATAGCTAGACGTTCACAATCTAAAAAACCCCCTAAAGCATACATGGCACAAAAACAAGAACACACAGTTCTTCTTCTAGATAGAGGAGCTCATGTAGATCCTCTGGACAGAGATATTTCCACTTCAAGAACCACATTGGTTCCCGATCTTCCATTTCCCCATTCGAGTTTCACTAATTTGACTGTCGGAGGAACCATGGGGGAACCCCCCCTCTCACTGGTTCTTCTTGTCTGTGCAACATGGACATAAATCTCCAATTCAAAAACTAGGCATAAAGTCGAAGAAGGAAGCGGCCCCTCAATCACTCTCCCCTACCACGTCCCGGTGAAGACTCAAGGGGGACCAATCCAGTTCCGGATCAGAACCAATCCTAACTTGGATCCAATTGGTTGTGTGATATTCAGCATCAACAAAAATGAAATGGAAATTTTTGAAATAGACCGAATTCAACATTTAATCAGCAAAATAGATTAAAATATTTAATTAGCAAAACATACTAATTTTCAGCCATGTCTATTGTGCTAATTAAATGTCAAAGTTGATCTATTTCAAAAAAATAAAAAATAAAAAAAATCTTTCAAAACTACGTACTTTGTTGGAAAACATGATAAATATGATTATAGAAATAACTAATGAAAAAGCTACAACTTTAAGGAAATTATAATTCTTCTAAATAACTATAAAAGTAAGTTACTTTTTTGAAAAAAAAAAGAACTTGATTAGTTGCTCATTGTTCTTTTAGAAGTGTTTTTGTTTTGTAATTGTGGTTAACAAGTGTACAGTATAACAAAATAATTACTATATTTTAAAATTAAAACACAATTGAATTGTTGCATACACAAATAAGGGAAACTGCATTAACTTATAACAAAAAAGAAAGAAAGAAAAAACCTGAAAAAACAAAAGGGTACACTTGCAAAATAAAAAAGTTAACATAACGAGGCTATATATATAATTAGTAAAACAAAAGAGTATATCTATATATAAAACACAAGAAAACATTAAGACAAAATTTTGAAATAGATTAAGTTTGATATTTAATTAGCAAAATAAACCAACTTTCAACTATGTGGCTGAAACTTGGTATGTTTTGCTAATTAACTTGTTTGATCTATTTTTCTAATTAAATATCAAACTTAGTCTATTTCAAAAAAACAAAATAAAAAAAAACAAAATAAAACTTCTTGATTCTAACCAAATCCTAGTAGACTTAATAGATTAATATTACCAAAACCGAAAAGGCAATTCCTTTCTCAAATAAATAAAACGCATACGCCAATCAAGAATGCACTCCTAATCCTACCCAAATTCTACTCTCAGACCAGAAACTGCAACCAGAAAGTTTCCTCTTATATATTATATTATATATTATATTTACCCCCTCACCCATGAACCTAGGAAACAAAGAAAGCCTTCGCATTGCAATTCACAACTCGGTAAATTCTCTCTCCAATGGAAGAATCCTCTCCACCGACTCCCCCTCGATATCTTCCTCCCCCCAACGTCCCGCAACGACCATCGACGAGTGATGTCGTCAATGCGGCCACCGAGGTCGTGGAGAAACACTTGAAGCGTATCATAAACAAGTCAGGATTGAAGACCGAGGAGCAGAAGGCGATGGTGGCGGAGATGGTGGTTGCAAAGGCCATGGAAGTGGTGGAACAGGCCGAGTGGTGGGGCCGGGTGAGGCGAGAGAGGGCTGAGGAGGCGGCGAGAGACTTCAAGAGACGCCGATATGCGCTGCTTGACTACGTGGAGAGCTTGAAGCAGGGGTGGTATTATAGAAGACGCCCTTACTGGTGGGCTGATTACTTCGTTGATGATGATGATGACATGGCCCTTGAGATTTATGGCTAAGTGAGCACAAGTTTTATTAATTCTAGCAAGTTTGGGGTTGAATTTTGATTATGTAATCGTATGTAGTTCTTGCTATTGCTCCAATAAAGCTTTTATTTCTTGAGTTGATTATTTGCTGATGTTTATTTTTGTTTTTTTATCTGCCTAATTATTATGTTCTTGGCTTGTCTCTGATCTCTTCTTGTATCTTGTAGAGATTACAAAACAACTAAAAAGTCAGCATGGGTAGTGTCCTCAATTTTACAAATTAACAAATAAATTTTCAGTATAAATAGGCTGCTATATGATATTAAGCATACTATGGATTCGAAGGGAAAAATCAAATATTTTTGTAGCTCAGAAAGATCATAGATGGAATGGATTCAGGATGTAACTATCTTCACAATTTCAGTAAAAACAGTCAAGGATTAACAAAGTCCCCCAGTTTAGTTCCTATTTCAAATTCGGAAGAGATCTATATTTTCATTTAGTTCTTAATTAACCCAATTATCCACTCTAATCTTCGAATCTATATGTAAATTCCCCTTAAATATTTGGGCTGGAGTTAATAACGGAAACAAGGATGCTGCTATTTGAATTAGGTGTTATTTCCATAATGTCATTTGTTGGAAAATAGCGAATGAAAAATGATTTAGAAATGGGTATAATAGAAGCTCATGTTTGAAGAAGCCAATGTGTGTGAGTGGGGGCCACAGAGCCACGAGCTGGAGGCAAAGCGCGTGAGCAGGTGAACGCGTGTGAGGCAAAGCGCGTGGGGGCCACTTGCTGGAGGCAAAGCACGTGAGCAGTTTTTTTCTTTCGTTTCCTGGACAAGCCCACCTGACTTTGTGCTATATATATAGCATTTCAATCGGTTCCAAGGGTTGGGTGCAAGGGGAAAACGCAGAGGAGAAAAAAGGGTTTTGGCAGCTGTCCTTTTGAGAAGAAAATCAGAGTTTATTTTTCAGATCAAGAGATGAGAGAAATTGTGAGAGATTTAAGAGATTGTTTGAGGGTTTAATTTGTGAGACCTTGTGTGATTGTAAACCCTATTTGTATTCTCTTTCTCTCTAATAGTAGATCTCCCCCTCATTGCCCCATGGACGTACCTAACTTGCCGAACCACGTAAAAATAGTTTGTCTTGCTGTGATTTGTAATAGCTTGTTTAGGTTCCCTCGACAAGTCAGTCCTAGAACTGATGAGAAGAAGAGTGTATATCCCACTTTGTTGAGATATATCACTTTTGGTTCTTGTTTTCTTTGTGAAACAACGATTTAGTTGTGGTCTTACTCTCTTTTTGTGCACCAGAGGTGCTGCCGAAATTTCCGATGCGCACAACAAGTGATATCAGAGCCCAGGTTTTGACTTGGGGCTTGTTCAAAGGATTCGTTGAAGGATTCTTATTTGAAGAGTTAGATCTACAACATGGGTGAAACAAGCACATCGGGATCGTATCTTACGAAGGCGATATAGAGTCTGAGCATCAATAATACAAAGATTGATGTTCTGAAGTTCGACGGTAAGATCAAATTTGGTTTATGGAGATGCCGGGTGATGGATACGTTGGACGCACAGAATTTGGAGGAGAAACTTGAGTTACAAAAGAAACCTAATTATATGGAGGATAAGGTTTGGAAGAAGTTGAACGGTAGGACTTATGGAGTTATTCGGTCATGCTTGACGTTGGATCTTATTTATGATGTGATGAACGAGACGTCGGCGAAGAAATTATGAGAAACGCTCAATGAGAAGTACCTTACCAAGAGCATTGAGAATCGCCTTCACTTGAAGAAGAGATTTTACCAGTTCAAGATGAAGATGAGAGTTTTTATTAGGGAGCATGTTAACAACTTCACAAAGCTACTTTTGGATGTGACTAATGTGGATATCATGGTTGAAGATGAAGACAAGGCGATGCTACTTTTGTATTTGTTGCCTGAGGATGATTATGGTACTTTTGTTCTCACTATGATTAATGAAAGAATGACTATTAATTACAATGAGGTGACCTCAGCGTTCGTGAATTATGAGTTTAGGAAGAGTGTTGATGAACCTTCCGAGAAGGCATCAGGAGATGCATTAGCAGTTCAAGGCCGTGGTCCAAACCGTAGTAGGAGGTTGCAGTCTAGAGGTGCACACTTTGCAGTTCCTAAAAATCAGTGTGCCTTTTGTAAAGATGATAGACTTTGAAAAACCGAATGCCCAAAGTTAGATCGATCCGGGAAGAATAAGGGGAAAGCTATACAAGATTCAAAGGTGAATGTTGTCAAGTCTAATGGTAACAATTCAGATTCGAATTCTTCAGGTTATTCATTATCTGCACTACCGTCAGTTTGTATTGCTAACTCTAGAGAGTAGATGTTGGATTTGGGTGCTTCTTATCATATTTGCCCTAGGAAGAATTGGTTCTCTAACTTTTAGGAATTAGAAAGAGAGGATGTCGTGCTTATGGGTAATGGATATGCATGCTCTATTAGTGGTATTGGTACCGTTCAGATTATGATGTGTGACAGGGTGATTCGGGAGTTGGATGAAGTGAGGTTCATTCTGCAATTAAAGAAGAATATCATTTCACTTGCAGTTTTAGAGGTAGCAGGCTATAGGGTGACCTTGGTGGATACACATTTGAAGGTTACATTAGGGTCCATGATTACGATGAAGGGCGTCAGAAAGAGTAACTTGTATTATTTGCTTAGAAGCACAGTGATTGATAGAGAGCTGACGACTTCTTCGGATTTGGCTAGACTGTGGTGCTGTTTGAGGCTGGGATATTTGGTTATTGGTATCGTGTATTGTTTGTTGAGGAGTGCTTTGACCTGTAGTTTGAAGTCCTATGAACATATTGGTATGAGCGAGAAGACCGAGGTGGAGTTTGGCACTTTCATTCATCGATCGAGGGGTCTTCTAAGGGGTATTCATTCAAGCATTTGGAGGCCTTCCAAAAGGACATCATTGGAAGGTAATAAGTATGTAGTTTCTTATGTTGGTAACTGTTCTAGGCATTAGTAGGTTGTAACCAAGTCTCGTTGGTATAAAGTCTTAGAAGTCAACAACAGTTAGAGGAAGTGTGTTGGTAGGAAGGTAACTCGTCGTTCTATTTTAGGTAGGGGTTCTTTTCTGCGTTTGTACCGAGCTCACGGTAGTTGGAGACATTTCATTAGAGAGGAAACATTGAGGCGACGAGATGAGGTGGTGGATTTGGTGAGCTATTCTTTACTGGAGGAGAATCAATGTTTGATGTCGAGCATTGGTTATGATGATCAGGCTTCGACATGTTTGGGACAACTTCGTCATAGGTTGTCGATTACTGCGTTTAGAGATTTTGGATCTAATGGAGCTGCTTCAGATTTTGGGTTACATCAAATATTTGGTTGCTCAGCATTTGGTCACATCGATGATGTGAGATTTAATCTGATTGCACGTTTGGGATTCAGAGGCTCGTTTGGTTATCAGTTGAAAGACTCTGATTTTGTTCTGAGCGGGTATGTTACTTTTAACTCTCGGCATGTAGAAAGTATTGATCAGATCGTTGGGATATTCACAGCAGGTGGAGTGTGATACCACTTCACGTTAGGTGGAGATTCCTTCACGTTCTCCAGATCATACTGCATCATTTGGGATTCCAGCTGAGGTGACACAGATTAGGAATCATGTTGGTTTGGATGTAGATGATGAGTTGTTTGATTCGAGTGCAGCTAGTGGACATAGTTCAGATTTGGTTATGGTCGTTGGTTCACCTCAGGAGGAGGTGTTTGGTTTGTTTTGTTTTGGGGCTATTAGGAGAGCTATCAGCCGTAAATTTGTTGGTGATGTTGGAGAAGGGTTCCGAACTCTTCTAGTTGATTGAGGTCGTTCGTGGCCATTTGGGTGAACTACGTGAGGCTTGATTCCTTGGGTAAGAGGATACATAGGCAGTCATATTTGATGTAGCCGGATTGGATTAGTTAATTTCGATGTGGGAGATTGTTTGAGTTCTCATTCCTGACTTATTGTGGATTGAGTTCGTTATCGTGAATTATTTTCACGGCATACTAGACATAACAAGTGGGACATTTGGATGCTTTGGTGTCGGCTCAGTTTTGAAGGAAACTTCACCGAGATGAAGAATTGTGAGTGGGGCCACAAGGCCACGAGCTGGAGGCAAAGCGCATGAGCAGGTGAACGCGTGGGAGGCAAAGCGCATGGGGGCCATGAGCTAGAGGCAAAGCACATGAGCAGTTTTTTTTCTTTAGTTTCCTGGACAAGCCCACCTGACTTTGTGCTATATATATAACATTTCAATCAGTTCCTAGGGTTGGGTGCAAGAGGAAAACGCAGAGGAGAAAAAAGGTTTTGGCGGCTGTCCTTTTAAGAAGAAAATTAGAGTTTATTTTTCATATCAGGAGGAGAGAAATTGTGAAAGATTTAAGAGATTGTTTGAGGGTTTAATTTGTGAGACCTTGTATGATTGTAAACCCTATTTATATTCTCTTTCTCTTTAATAGTAGATCTCCCCCCTCCTTGCCCCGTGGACATAAACAACTTGCAGAACCACGTAAAAATAGTTTGTCTTACTGTGATTTATAATAACTTGTTTGTGTTCCCTTGACAAGTCAGTCCTAGAACTAATGAGAGGAGGAGTGTATATCCCAGTTTGTTAAGATATATCACTTTCGGTTCTTGTTTTCTTTGTGAAACAGGGATTTAGTTGTGATCTTACTCTCTTGTTGTGCACCAGAGGTGTTGCCGAAATTTTCGCTGCGTAGAACAATGTGTGCAAAGAAGAAAAAGAAAAAGCAACTTGGGCCTAACCATTTGATAATAGACTTGGTCATTGGTTTATTTTAAATGTGCATGAGGAATATCAGCAAGTAGTTGCTGAAATATTCAAATTCAATTGGCTTCGTGCTGAACGTGGAGCTTCTCACAGGAGAAAAATCAGTAAACAGTTCCTAATATTTTTAATTCATATTTCCAACAGTACCCTTGTATTAGCCTATAAATAGGAAGCCTCTCATTCTTTGTCAACACACCGAAATTCAAAAACCTTCTCTCTTTTCTTTCATTGCATACTTTTAAGCGTGTTCTTCTCAAGTTTGGTTCGACGTAGCGGAGAAGTAGTGCTGCTTACTCCGCTTAGGATTGTTGTATCCTGGGAGGCAGTTTCAACGCGTTCCTCGAGCACCCCGAAGGTCAAAAATCTGCTTTAAGGAGACTCTCATTGACAGGCCTCAAGCTTCCATCTAGTTTTTCTCTTGCTTTATTTATTTTTTTATTCTGCTAAATTTAATTTGCCTTATTTAATCTTATCTCCTCATCCCTTTTGCTTTTTGGTTAATATGCCTCTGTCGTATGTTTTCAAACTGTGATTTGTAAGATATAGCTTTATATCTCTTTCTTACATGCTTTGCACGTTGTAATTTTGTAGACGTATAAATGAACATTTGATAGAATAGTTTTTTGCCTATTTATTGTGGCTAACTGGCTATTTGTTAATCAATCCAAACAATTTTTTTTATTATGCAAGTTTTTGGTTTTTACCTATCACAGGGTTTGTCATATCAGCTAATGTTTTTTAATAACGTACACGGTTGTAGTCATCTTTATTTCTATAATCTTGCTGGAATTTTTATTCCATTGTGTGATATTTTTTTCTTATTAGTAAGTTTTATAATCTCTGTTGTTGTTCTAACAAACTTAAAGCAAATTCTTTTCTTTTAACTAATTGATATGGATTCAACCAATGACGAAACGATTAAGGCTGTCGAGGGTAATGTGACTGCCGACGGTTCTGCCGCTGCACAACATGTTGCTTTCAAAATTCTGATTGTGGTCAATGGACCAACGGTTTCCATCACTCATAGTGAGAAACCAGAAAAGTTCAATGACATGAACTTTAAACAGTGGCAACAAAAGATGTTGTTCTACCTAACAACTTTGGGCCTTGCGAGGTTCTTGACGGGGAATGCTCCGGTGCTGCCTGAGGGCGAAACTGATGTGCATATTGTTAGCGCTGTTGAGGCTTGGAAGTACTCCGACTTCGTATGCAAGAACTATATAATGAATATATTGCATGATTCATAATATGGAGTGTATGCTGCTTTCAAGAATTCCAAGCATCTGTGGGAATCACTGGACCAAAAGTACAAAACCGAAGATGCCGGTACAAAGAAATTCATAGTTGGTCAGTTCCTAGACTACAAGATGGTGGACTCTAAATCTGTCATTTCTCAAGTCCAAGAGTTGCAAGTGATTATGCACGAGATTCAAGCCGAAGGGATGGTACTGAGTGAGACCTTCCAAGTAGCTTCCATGATCGAGAAGCTACCCCCTGCATGGAAGGACTTCAAAAACTATCTCAAACACAAGCACAAGGAGATAACAATGCAGGATCCAATTGTGAAGCTCCGAATTGAGGAGAACCACCAATCTGAGGGAAAGGCATCTGAGCATATGACCACCAAGGCCAATATGGTGGAGCATGGTCAAAGCTTCAAAGCCAAAGGAAAGAAAGTGGTTGCAAGTGCTGCAAACCCGAAACTTGGAACCAAAGGATGTATCTCTAAGAAGAAATTTGGGGGCAAGTGCTTCAACTGTGGCAAGATGGGCCACGGTAGAGTGCAGGCTTCCAAAGAGGAAAAAGGTCAACATGACTGATCTCGAACTCGTGGATGTGATATCGGAGGTCAACATGGTGAGATCCAACCTAAAAGAATGGTGGATTGACACAGGTGCTATGAGGCACGTCTGCCCCAACAGAGATCTGTTCACCACATTCACTATAATTGAAGGTGAGAAGATATTCATGGAAAACTCTACCTCATCTGCCATCAAGGGGCAAGGAAAGGTGATGCTGAAAATGACATCCGGCAACTTCGTGATCCTGACTAATGTGTTGTATGTGCCGGATATTCGCAAAAATTTGGTGTCTGAGTCTCTGCTCATCAAACATGGTTTCCGCATGGTGTTCGAGTCTGATAAAATAACTCTTACCAAAAATGGGGTGTATGTGGGAAGAGGATATGCCAAAAATGGGCTTTTAAGCTTAATGTAATGATTGTGAAACGGAAGATTAATGAAAGTACTTCTTCTTTCATTTGCTTGATTGAGTCATGTGATTTATGGCATGGCAGGCTTGGTCATGTTAATTATGAAACAATACATAGACTAATTAACTTAGGCCATATTCCCTATTTCCAAATTAACTTCAGACACAAATGCGAAGTGTGTGTGGAAGAAAAATTAACGAGATCATCCTTCCAAACAATTGAAAGGAACACTGAACCCCTCAAATTGATTCATAGTGATGTTTGCGATTTAAAGTTTGTGCAAACAAGGGGTGATAATAAATATTTTATTATCTTTATTGATGATTGCACAAAATATTGTTATGTGTACTTGCTAAAGAGCAAAGATGAAGCCTTAGAGAAATTTATTCTCTTTAAAAAGGAAGTTAAAAATTAGCATAATAAGAGAATAAAGAGACTAAGGAGCCATAGAGGTGGAGAATATGAAACTCTAATTCGTGATTTTTGTGCTCAACATGGAATCATACATGAAGTAACTCCACCATATTCACCTTAATCAAATGGTGTTGCTGAACGCAAAAATCACACATTAAAAGAAATGATAAATGTGATGCTTATAAGTTCTGGTCTACCTCAAAATATTTGGCGTGAAGCTATTTTGACAAGCAATTATCTTTTAACTAGGGTAACCCGAAAGAAACAAGATAAAACTCCTTATGAGTTATGGAAGGGTAGGAAACTATCCTATAAATACTTGCGAGTGTGGGGGTGTCTTTCCAAAGTAGCAATTCCAACACCAAAGAAAATAAAGATATGTCCTAAAACGGTGGACTGTATCTTCATAGGCTATGCACATAACAGCAACGCGTATCGGTTCATTGTGCATGATTCAAAAAATTTGGATATACACAAGAATATGATAATGGAATCAAGGAATGCATCTTTCTTTGAAAAATATCTTTCCTTGCAAATCCAATCATGAAGCGAGCACTTCAAAGCGAACATATGATATTATGAATCAAGATGAGAGTCAAGATTTGGGTCAAGAAAATAAACCGAGATACAGTAAAAGAGTAAGAGTAGAAAAACCATTTGGGGATGATTTTCTAACTTACTTGATAGAAAAGGATCCTCAAACTTATACTGAGGCCGTGAATTCCTCCGATGGACCTGTTTGGAAAGAAGCAATCCAAAGTGAGAAAGAATCTATTTTATAGAATCACACTTGGGAATTGGTGGATCTTCCTCTTGGTTGTAAGACTTTAGGGTCCAAATGGATCTTTAAAAAGAAAATGAAACCCGATGGAACTATTGACAAGTATAAAGTTAAGCTTGTAATCAAAGGATACAAGCAACAAGAAGGCTTGGATTATTTTGATACTTATTCTCCTGTGATGAGAATAAATTCCATTAGAATGATTCTTGCAATCGCTGTATTGAGGAATCTAGAAGTACATCAAATGGATGTAAAGACAGCTTTCTTAAATGGGGATTTAGATGAAGAAATCTACATGAAACAACTCGAGGGCTTTGTAGTTCTTGGGAAGGAAAAGAAAGTCTGTAAATTGGTTAAATCATTATATGGTCTAAAACAAGCCCCAAAGAAGTGGCATGAAAAGTTTGATCATACAATGATTACCAACGGATATATAATCAATGAGTGTGACAAATGTGTTTACACTAAGGAAACAGAAAAAGGATATGTCATTCTATGTCTTTACGTTGACGACATACTCATTGTTGGTAGTGATGACAAAATGATAAAATCTATCAAGAACATATTAAATTCTAAATTTGACATGAAAGATATGGGGCTTGCTGATGTTATTTTAGGAATTACAATCATGAGAACATCACAAAGACTTATTTTGAATCAGTCTCATTATGTGGACAAAATCCTTGAAAATTTTAACAAGGGTGATACTGGAGTTGCCAGAACGCCATTAGACACTAGTCTCCATCTAGCTAAAGAATAGATGAGAGGGTATTTCCTAAATAGAATACTCAAGAATTATTGAAAGTCTAATGTATCTAATGAGTTGTACAAGACCTGATATAGCTTATACAGTCAGTAAACTCAGCAGATTTACAAGTAATCCAAGTGCTGATCATTGGAAAGCAATCGTAAGAGTACTAAGATACTTATGATACACTCGAAATTATGGATTGCATTATACAAGATATTATGCAGTCTTAGAAGGATACAATGATACAAATTGGATTTTTGATATAAAAGACAAAAAATCCACAAGTGGATATGTGTTTACATTGGCTGGAGCTGTTGTATCCTGGAAGTCCTCGAAACAAACAGTTATAGCCAGATCCACTATGGAATCCGAATTTATAGCTTTGGATAAATGTGAAGAAGAAGCTGAATGATTACGCTATTTCTTAGAGGACATTCCAAAATGGGAGAAACATGTGCCTCCAATTTGTATACATTGTGACAGTCAGTCTGCAATTGGAAGAGCACAGAGTGATATGTATAATGGTAAGTCTAGACATATACGTCGTAGACATAATACCATTAGGTAATTACACTATTGATTATGTGAGATCAAAGGATAACTTAGCGGATTCGTTAACCAAAGGGTTAAACCGAGATTTGGTTGGGAAGTTGACTAAAGGAATGGGACTAAAGCCCATGAGTAAATAAGTTCTTGTAAAGAAAACCCAACCTAGTTGACTGGAGATCCCAAGATCTTAGTTCAAAGGGACAACCTAGCTATAAGAACTTGATGTAGTCACTGTGGGGGGATAACCCCAACCTATTCCTATTTTGAAACAGTGAGTGAAGTGATTAGGCTAGCAATGTGTTGCTTTAATGATTCTTAAGTTAATCACCTATGTAAGAATGAAGTGGGGCCACTTCAATAGAGAATTGTAAGGGCTTAATTCTCTAAAACTCTCGTAGAACCAGGTAGATGTTCATGGCCAAAACGAACATAATCATGAGAACCAAACAATGAGAGATTGATATCTGTGTGAAATATATGGCTCTTTACAGGAGAAATTGGGACAGTTCAAGGACAACATGTCTACTTGACAGCTTGTAAAGCAATTGTATTTCACAAGGGAATGTTCAAAGGATAACACCTACATATCCTATGTAGGTATCAGTCACTGAACACAATTATAGAATCAAACTAAAACTATTTTGCATTCATGTAGGGCATTGTTGGAAAATAGTGAATGAAAAATAATTTAGAAATAGGTATAATAGAAGCTCATGTTTGAATAAGCCAATGTGTGCAAAGAAAGAAAAAGAAAAACTAACTTGGGCCTTACCTTTGATAATGGACTTGGTCATTGGTTTGTTTTAAACGTGCATGAGGAATATCAACAAGTAGTTGCTGAAATATTCAAACTTGGTTAGTTTCGTACTGAACGTGGAGCTTCTCACGGGAGAAAAACCAGTAAACAATTTCTTATTTTTTTCAATTCATATTTCCATTAGTACCATTGTATTAGCCTATAAATAAGATTTGTATGTCAGAACCAAAAATAAGAATATCATCAACATATAAGAAACTATAAATAAGATTTGTATGTCAAAATTACCCTTCCCCTCTTTTTCTTCTTCTTCTCCTCTGCCTCCTCTCCCCCTCTCTTCTTCTTCTTCTCCTCCTCCTCTTCTTCTCCAGACCCTTGCCCACACCCCCTACCCGTCCTCCCTGGGCCCCGTCTCCGACCTCCTCCGCCTCCTCTGTCAATATCTCTCTACTTAATTGATTTGGGAAGACCTTCGATTGGTCTTTGAAGCACAACCTGATGGGGATTGTTTGCACACAAGGTACAATCTTTATTAATTGAGCTTGAGTTGGAGTTTGTGAATTTGATTGAGTTTTTAAGTTCATTGTATTGGATTTTGGGCTTCCTTGTTCGATTTGTGATTAAATTGAGTGTTTTGATGTTGAATTATGTCAATGTATTGAGGATTTGATGTGGATCTGTTCTTTGTCTTGATTTCTTGCAAGCAGATGCCTGGTGAGATTTCTTGCACACAAGGTGTTTGATATAATGCATTGGTGAGAAGAAATGGTTTTATTGGAGAGAATGGCTCAATCTCAGGCGTGTGTTATAATTTGATGGAATTAAACAAGATTTGAGACTGATGAAAAAAAAATCTATGCAGGTGAAAACCCAGAGATGATTAGTTATTCAGAATAATAGTTTTGATTTGTCTTAGTGAGTGCATTCTGCGGTGAGAGAGGAATGGGCAGTTGAAGTTTTTGATAAGGGAATGCTCTATGAAGGAGTGCCTGAAGATAGAATGGTGAAGCTTCTTCTGATTGCATTGAAGTGCATATACAAATCTGCCAATGCTCGACCAGCTATGAGCCAAGTTGCCGAGATGATACATTCATTGAAGGAAGAGAGTATGGTATACCGTTGATTTGAATGACTAATTTCAAATAACTTAAGAATTGAGTTACCTAATAATAATTTTAATGCTTTGATGGACTAATTTTAAAATATGAAAGGCTTACGGGACTACTATAAAAAATACTTTAATCAATTAATTTATGTTAATAATTAATTAATTCCATAATTTGGTATCAATCAATTAGTTAATATTTACACATGCAATGCATATTATGTTTACAATGCTAATGTGCTCTAAGCTTCTTTCCACTATTTAGTTTTTACCAATTCTAATTAGATCAATTTTTTATTAATTGGTTTTGAATGGAGAGAGATTTAATTTGGGAATTTAAGCTTCTTTATACTCTTTATGTCAACCAATTCTAATTAGATTATTTTTTATTAATTAGTTTTGAATGAAGAGAACTTTAATTCAAGAGTTTAATTTTGATTTAATGGCTTTAGTTGGTAACCAATTATAATTAGGATAAGAATGTTAATATTGAAAAGGATTAGGGGTAAAATTGACCAATGAAAGTTTTTCAAGAACTCCCACTTTTAAAGGGAGTATGATTATCTGTGTGACTAAATCTCCGTTAGATATAAGAATTTCTTTTGCATTTGTTTTGCTGCATTATGTGGTGTAATTTTGCTCTTCTAGTTACTAAATGCCCATTATTGTCAGCCATGAACACCATTTAGAATCACAATCTCATCTTCAGACAATGATTTCTCAAAAGAGGTTGTACTTTCACTATAGTTATATGGTTTATATTTATATGGATGTTAATCCGTTAGATATGGAGAAAGTTTATGCATGTTTTGAAAGACAAAGGACACATGAATGTCGACCCTCATAGTTCCTTCATCATCTAGAATTAACAAGTTAATACGTAAGGTTGGTCCTATGAGGAATCATGCATCAACAGAAAGATCTGTATTTACCCAGCTGCTAAGCCGAAGACTCCATCAGTAGAGCCAATGATTGGATTTGGGTCATTTTTTTGTTGCTTTTGGGGGAAAATGATTGGATTTGGTTATATATCTGAGCCCCTACTTTGAGCCCCCTACTTTGAACAGCCTTGGTTATTTGAGCTTGTTTTTGATGGCTTACAAATTTGCTTGTTTTAGTTTCAGTTTATCACTGAGCTTGGTTGCTTGTGAGCTTGCTTGTTTTCCATGGTTTTAGTTTCAGTTTTAGTTTCATGTTTATCTCAGTCATGGTACTTAATCACATGCTTGTATCCTTTGATGGATTTGTGAGCTTCGGTTAAGCTCAGTCTTCATAGTATCCATAATTTCTCGTAAGGGATATGTTATGTGTTGTGGATTGCACTTGGTTAGAGCTTGTTGCTTGTATCTCTATGTACTCGTTGATATTATTATACTCATGGATAAATGGGTATATTATCTTTATGAATGCAATATTTTTCGATATGCCAACATGATGCATATTTCACTACTCAAATTGCAATCTCATTATAATTTGGGTTTTTTTGCAGGTTTATATAAATATGGATGGATATGATACTTGATAGCAACCTACATTGCATGATATGTATTGGTATGGCTATTGTGTATTGTTCAATTTGGGAAATGGTGATGGTTCTATTATGAGAATGCAATCTACAATGTTTTGCGATGTTTAGGTAGGGCAATCTAAGATAAGAATGCAACCTATATTGTATTTACAATGTTAGGTGAGACAATTTATTCATGTGATTGCTACATTGCAACTTCATTGTTAGATGAGGCAATCCATGTTTTCAATTTTTATACCTATATCGGAGCCCCTACCTGGGTTATATATAATTAAAATGATGGGATTTGGGTTTGAGCCTTGGTTGTTTGAGTTTGAGCTTGGTTGCTTGTGAGCTCGATTCCCAAAAAGTACTTATGTTCTTGTATGATTTCATTTGAGCTTGTGGGTTTGTGAGTTTGAACTTGGTTGCTTGTCTGAACCTTGGTTATTTGAATATCAGATGTTTTTGAGCTTGGCTGCTTGTGAGCTCGATTGCCAAAAAGTACTTATGTTCTTGTATGATTTCATTACACCGGCATTTTCCTCAGTGTGAGACTCACTTACTAGTTTTCTCATTTAGGAACTCCATAAATATAAATATGTGTGTGTAGATGAGAATAGCAGATATCACAAATCTATTTATGAAATATTCTTCGGGGTGATGATAGTAGTGTTATTTGTAGTCAGGTTAGCAGTACTTGTGTCTAGATGATAATATCAACACAAATTGGTTGTAGCTAAATAATTTTCTTGGATTAGAGTTTCCTTTGATAATGTGGGCGTCGTTGCATTTCCTATTATAAGTTCTTGCCTAAGAAATGTGTAAATGATAGTTGTTACATTTATTATAATTTCTAATTGGTTGTAGCTAGATACTCTTCTTAAACTTCTTCACTAGTATTATCGCGAAAGTTGTTACATTTTCCTTATAGGATTTATTTCTTATAGAATTTCTTTCTGTAAGAACATGTAAATGATAGTTTTTGTCAAGCAGATGGTTATTTGTAGATTACATTTCTTAAACTAAATATGCCTCCAATCTAATCTGCTCTTGGGTCCAACTTGCTTATGTGTGGACAGGTTTTGTTTCATTTTTTATAACTGGTCTGAAACAAACTGAATCTGAAATAAACTAAATCTGAAGCAATCTGAAAGAAGCTCATAAGCAACCATTAGAAAATGATACTTGATGGTTATATTTTGTATAAACTGAATATGAGCTTGGGTTCTTTTGCAGCCTTGGTTATATGAGTTGTTGGTAATATGACTTGTTTTTTGTTTGCGGCTGCTTGCTTGTATCCTTGATTATTTCAGCACTGAGCTTGTTTGTACACTTTGATGGCTTGCATGTAGGTGAGACTCATTCTTGTATGCTTTGATGGTTTGCTTGTTTGCTTCCTATCTTGCATACAAAATCAGCCTGAACTTGGGTCCATCTTGCTTGTTTGCGGCTGGTCGCTTGCAGCCTTGGTTATATGAGCTGCTTGCTTTGAATTCAGGAGGGTTTTGTTTCAGTTTTTGCAGCTACTCTGAGCTTACTTGCGGCTGCTTACATTGCTGGTTATATGAGCCTGAAAAGTATGTTTACTTGTTGGTGTGTTATGGGTTTTAAGTCCAATCTGAGCTGCTTGTATACGTCGGTCCAACTCGCTTGTGTGTGGACAAATTTTGTTTCATTTTTTACAACTAGTCTGAGCTTACTTGCGGCTGCCTAATGCTAGTTATATGAGCTTGTTTGCATACTTGGATGGTTATATGAGCTTGCTTGCAGCATATTTCATTTTTGCATACTTTGATTTCAGGTGCGATTATTCTTTGATGGTTTGTTTAATTTTTTGCTGGTTATATGAGCCTGAAAAGTATGGTTACTTGTTTGGTTTGTTTCATTTTTTGTTTCAGGTGCGATCATTCTTTGATGGCTTGCTTAGCCTTGGTTTGTTGTGGGTTTTAATTCTAATCTGAGCTTGTGAGCTTGCTTGCTTGTTGTGGGTTTGAATGAGTATGCTTACCCCAATTGAATACAATTGTGTTTGTTTTTTTTGTGGGAGGTAAGCTCACCAAAGATTCTTATATTCACCAATTATTATTTTGGTAATCCTAAAACTTGTTTGTTACAACTATGGATTTTAAATTCTAAAATTTGTAATGCTACAATTTGAGTTTGAAACAAGGAAAAAATGTTTCTGGGCCCCAAAAAAATAAAAGAGATGTGCCCCAGCCCCCTCTTATTTTTCCCTTATGTTTCAGCCCTTTCACACTCTCCTAGAAATTTGTTTTCCAAAATTACCCTTCCCCTCTTTTTCTTCTTCTTCTCCTCTGCCTCCTCTCCCCCTCTCTTCTTCTTCTTCTCCTCCTCCTCTTCTTCTCCAGACCCTTGCCCACACCCCCTACCCGTCCTCCCTGGGCCTCGTCTCCGACCTCCTCCGCCTCCTCTGTCAATATCTCTCTACTTAAT
>BQKN01063077.1:56246-74029 GCA_022839385.1 Asparagus kiusianus
CTCTCTCTCTATATATATATATATATATATATATATAGAGAGAGAGAGAGAGAGAGCGAGAATAGCTTAGGTGGAAAGCTAAGTTTTTTTTGTAGTAGTTAATATTTCTTCATAGGAATGATTTACCAACGTGTAACACAGACAGATATGTAGAATACCTGGAGAAGTACAGTTAATATTTCTTCATAGGAATGATTTACCAACATGTAACACAGTCAAAAATGTATAATATCTAGAAAGAAGAATTTCAAGTCAAGACTCCAGGGCATATCAATCAAATCTAAATTTGGTACTTAAGATCCTTGCTAGTAGTTTTGTTTGAACTAGCCACTCCAAACCACACACTAAAATGTAATCCTACTAGCTCCAATGGCACACTATTTAAGTTTTTATTCAGACTAACTGTACCAAAATGAACAAGATGGGGGAATCTTTATTTCAATATGGGATAATACATATTCAGCAATGAAAAGATGACAATGCAACGCTGTCATCATTGATGGGAAGGCCTAAGCAAATTAAGGGTAACGTTCGTGGGTTTTCAGTCCACCACTGGATTTGGAAATATGCTATAGAACTTGCAGTCCCTGGCCCAATCAACCTTACTCCATAAAACATGTCCAAGTATGTCGATGACGTGGACTTATCTTTCTTCCTTCTAAAGTGATCAACATTACTAATACAATTTAATAAGCATATAAACAAGGGAGAGTAAATGAAGTTTAACAATTAATGCACAAAATATAATCATATTCATGGGATTATGCATGAAGATTTTTGCCGCATGCCTCCATCGGCAAGACCTGGTCCCACGTGGCAAATGCAGACGGTAGCTGGTTCACAAAATTTGGAGTTAACCAAGTTCTTGTGATATTGTATGTGTTACCATATTATAAAAAAAGTTACAACTAGCTATTTCTCTAGAGCAGATGGATAGTTTCATACAGTAAGAAAATTCAAACCCAAAATGCAATGTGCAATCTTGATGGTTATCTGTTTACAAGGAGTGCAAAATGATCTCCAGTAACTTCTAACTCACAGTGTTTTTTCTGGGGTTTTTTGGCACCTTCCATGTGATAGGTCTCAACGATTTAAATTCTTACTCAGGTTCATTTATTTTCTTATTCTTCACCATCACCTATTTACCAAAACTTCTATTACGAGATAGTCCGTAAAATAGTTCTTGTTTGAGTAATAATAAACTCTCATCTAGTACTAATAATTGTTTGAGATCATTTAGTACATGTGAAAACAAGTATACAAAGTGTACGAGGCGAAACGATATGAAAATCAGCACAAACACTAATTCTACCCATCGTACCATCGATGAGTTCCAACCCATTGATGGGCAATAGGAACTGACTGCAGATTTTCAAAAACAAGAATTCAACTCATGGATGGATTACAAGAACCCAATGATGGTGCTCATGGACCCATCGATGGTTGTGAGCACCCATCGATGGTTAAGTTAGTTGATTACAGAATTGGTGATTTAATCACAACCGTTCGTCGTTCCTTTTGATCTCCAACTTCCTCTATGATCGGGGTTTCCTGATTATTAGAAACTCTATAAGATTGAAAGACCTTTGAAAAGAGAAATTCTAGGGTTTATTTAAAGAAGATTAATTAGAGTTTTGAACCTTTGCAACCTCAACAAACTCTTCTTCATTGCGCTCATTATGTTTAGATCATCTCAGCGAGGAGAGTTATCCTTAATTTCATCATCCACACTGTTCTTCATCAAGTTTACATTAGTCCAAAGATGGTTTGTTAATCAAAAAGAGCTATAAGATCTTTCTTATTTTCTGTGCTTAAAATGGTTTGTTTTAAACTTATTTTTATAGCGTACTCAAGCCGGTGTTAACTGAGGTTTGTACTGGCTAAGGCTAGATGTTACTCATTGTGAAGAACTGGAGTAGACGATTGGTTTCAGATAGATTCCAGGGTGCGGTCTTTGTAAGCCTATTGAATCGAGTTGTTATTTAGGAGAACTCCTGGCATATGGTGAGGAAACACATTCGTGAGAACAAAAAGTGAATGTAGGATTTTTATCCGAACCACTATAAAATCTTATGTGTCCTTGGTTGGTTGATTTCGGTTTTATTTTATCCAATATGCTGCTTATCTTGTATTGTTTAGCGAAAAACGATAGCAACCCTATTCATCCACTCTCTAGGCTTGTGGCTTGCATGTCAGATCCAACAACTTCATGAATCCCCACATAAGGCATTAAATTATTATGTTTTTTTAGGAGATTGGCCAACCACCGAAACGATACGTTAGATCTATGTTATAACATTATATATAAGAAACTTTACAGGATAAAGGAGGTGGCTAGCTCCCAGATAATCCATTTACCATAAAACAAATATAACTAAACATAATTAGATCTCTGACTTAGTATCTAATTGTTCTAAAATAATCTTACGGTTTTCGGTTTTGTTCATAGAGACGAACCCTAAATTAACAAAGTAATAAATAGTTACGAAGTCCAAAACTATGTCTTATGAAATCAAATTAGACATTTTATACCCAATAACTATCATAAAAATGGCTAGAGAGTCTTACCATCTATATAGCTGAATGGTGGCCACCCAGGTACAGATTCTTCCCTATCTGCATTGAAAGACTTTGAACAAGCCCCTTCATCTGTATGCTTGTCTGTAAATAAATCCCTTGACAGAAAACTTCTGTTAGATTTTGTTGGCAATTGATGACAACCAAGATTTCCACAGACGATGTTTGCATAATGAGAATGGTTAGAAACTGAGCCAGAGTCTCCTTCACAACTTAAGCCTCTTTTAGATTCATTCAGAAAATTCAAACTCTGAATGGACTGACCACTTGGCCAAATTGAATCTGAAAGCCCACCAGCTCCACTGTAATCATCTCCAGGTCCAAGAGTCAGTTTCACATCATTCTCATCCTCAATATCACATACTGTGCTTGAATTATCTCCAATTTTAAAGAATGGATTGACTATCTCTTCCTTTTCTATTCTACCAGAGTCTTCGATATCAATATATACATCGGCAGGAAGTTGAAGATCAATCATTTCTCTAGGAAGTCCCTTCAGCTTGGAGCCTGAAAATTCACCATCCTCTAAAGAAGCTCTATTTTGTGGAAATTGACTGAACCATATACGCTTTTCTTTTAAAAGGTCTAAGGACGGCTTAATATCCTCTTTCTCTGTAACAGTAGTCATATTGAAACCAGCCCTGCTATCTGTCAGGTAAGGCATCTGCCATTTCTTTTCAGTCTCAGATGCCATTGCCGATGAGAACAAATAAGACTGTGACATCCCACTTTGCACAGGAAGTTTGTATAACTCTTCCCTTCTAAGGTCACCCATCAAATCCTTTTGTATTCTATAAAGGCGATGGAGTTCACAGACCTGGGAGTGATGCAGTCATATTTAGTCAAATAGGCACTGGTAAAAAATAAACTAAAAGAAAATCAAGAAACCATAAATCACAAATAAAAGAAGGATAGGTTTCTAATAATAAAGAAAACTGTATACCAGGTACCAACTCTTGCTTTTGTCTAATATAAATACTTACTTGATAGTTATCACTATCTAAACCTGACATCTTTTTTTAGAACCAACCTTAAGGAAATTATGTATGATCAAAACTGATTATTATGAGCTTCCTCTAAACCAACGCGACTTTACTGAGAATTTTAAAGACCCGCAATTTGAAGTGACAACATACAGCTAAATAAGTGAGAAAATACTGGAACCTAAAATCCCTTAAGCTTCTCTTATGGGTCTATCAAAAATTGATTGATCTGTATTAAACTCTGAAGTGCAAAACAGACAGATCCAATCAGGTTGAGACAACACCTGAACCTAACCAGACTAATATCTGACCATACTCAATGTTCTCTATTATTAATTACAAAGCATATGATTGCATTCTCAAACTCTCTCTTAACCAGACCTACACCATTTAACATAAAAAATATGCATTTATACCTGCTTCCTAAAGACAGCTTCCTGTTCGAGCATTGTCCTCTTTAACATCTCTTTATCATACCCTGAATCTGAATATTCATGAAGTGGCCCTGCCATGAAATTATTGTAAAGATGCTTCTCCAGTGCCCTGTCCTCATAATATGCAGACCACCTACTACGTAGATCCTCATTCAGATCCCTCATTGAAGAATATCCTGGCAGGTAGTTTTCACACTGCATTTTAGTTCCCATTCCTGCAAAACTCCCAAAAGAAAACTTCAGATGAATTCATGTATAATTCTTATCACAAATGTATTTACAGATGATAACCAAGTAGTTACTAGGTATAATCAACCCCAGCAGATTTAACAACATTTAGGAAATTCATTAGTGACATTCGCATAAGAGAGAATATTCCACCAAAGTGGTCTCATCTTCCCGGAACAAGAAAAAGATACAAGCTGTAACATTCCAACCTATTACCAAAATTAGAAATTAAAAGTAAAGAAGTCAAGATGGAACAAAACTTAAATAATAATGTAGAACAGTACAAAATACAGTTTTTAGGTTTTCTTTCTTTTTTATTTTTGGTACAGGAAAATGAATTTGGTTGTGCGTGCCAGGCTCCTTTCACAAAGCCATTGACTGAATTAATATTTGATCAGAATACCATCTTGGCACTTTGAACACACTTAATGTTATACAACGGTGTGCTACTCTTGATACATTGCTCTCCTTTTCATGGATGAAAAGACATTTTGTTTTTTTAAACCCAATAAGAACCACATTAAAATCTCTTAAGAATGGTAAATGAAGTAAAAATATGATAAACCTTGTTTGTTCTTTTGTGTTAATATTCCTTTTAACATGAGAACCAGTGCAAGTAACTCTTCTCAGTCCTAACAAGCCATTTAACTGTTACTTGAGAAAACTCAAGATTTCATACAGCCGAACATGTGCCACATACCCAGGTTAAATGAAGAAAATAAGTTTCAGCAGATCATTATTGTCTACAGAGCTGGAATAGATGATATCAGATTTAGATCCACCAATCTTCATGACATAGTCCGATTTGAAGCTGTACAACCCAAATCATTAATAAAAAATGATAGAGAATACATGGTTCAGAACAATTCTCATACACACACATTATGTTAGGTAAATATCTAGCAGGCTTCCAAAGATTTGACCATTTCCATACTCATAGGATAATATGGAGTTGTAAACTGCAATTAAAGGAATAGTTCTCAAATAGAAGACGAACTATATACTCCTCTACATTTGTGGTTTTGTAGGCTCATATCACGGTAGATGTCCACTTAAATCCTCCACAATGACATATTGGGTAAAACTTCATTGCTCAACAAGGCAAGATAACCATAAGTCCTTGTATTAAAATACAAAATGGTCTCATTTGAACTTTAAAGTTGTTCATTTACGCAAAGTTCATCGAAACTAAATAAACAGAAAGTAGACTTCCACTGTCTCAGAGTATGATGTTGGAGAAACCATGTCAACCAAGATTCAACTCAGTGGTATAGCCACAGGATTCGATCATCAACACTTATCTAAAACATCCTAAAGTTTTTTGCAAGCTGACTTTCCGAGAATCACAGTAAATCTTGAGAATGAAATATGGCTACCTTTGCAAGAGCAGGTAGCTAGAAATTGGAAATTCTTTTTTGAACTACATGATAAATTCCTTACCAAATCTGTAAATGATTAGGGTATTAAATGTATATCCACTTCATGATCAGTAACCAAGAAGGCACTGCCGTGTTTTTTCTATGTAACATACAAAAAGGTACAGGATAGTACTTTTCCATGTGAATAAGTGAAAATGTAAGCTTATTTGATGAATGTGTCACTGCATAGAAGCAATGATTTTGTCATGAGAGTTGTGGGATATACCTTTTTCCTCCTAAAACTCTGCCACAAGTTGATTGTTCTGTTTGCAGCAGGAGGCCTAGGATGTATTGAGACGTGTTTCTTCTTTCCAACCATATAAAAGTTCCCCTTACCAGATTTAGACTTAGGTTTCTGATAGCATACTTATATCATCAACACAAATTGCTTCAATGTCCCTGGAGACTGATAAAAATTCTAGACTCCAGGCCCCCACTCTATCATCCTTTACCATGAAGGAACTCAAAATACCAATGCCAATCTAAACCTCATAGAACACAGCTTGTCTAAATAATTTCTTGGCAGTAAAACTAAGACTCATGAGAAATCACATAACATGTCAATCCTTAAACCAGAAGAAGATGACATTTCCTCCAGAAAACAGAAAAAGGACAAGGCAACACATATATCGTAAGATAACAAAGTTCGTAACTCTTCCACACTTCAAAATTCTACAACCCATCCCTGCAGCTGCACCCTCCAGATTTGTATTTCAACTTAATCAAAATCGATGTCTTGCAAATACAAAGTTCAATGAATATTTCTCTTGAAATACCCATTAGACACAAAACTGTAGATACATGTTCCCTATTCCTAGGTGGACTTCGGGGCCAAACTTGTCATTGCCATCATCATCATCATCATCATCCAAAATGTATCTCATCCAAATAGGGATGATGCGATGATGATTAAGCACCAACACAAAATGGGAGAGACTACCACAAAGAATTCACCAGATTTTTATGAGTCGTCAATTTGAAATTACCCACCATGTGCTGATGTCAAATTCCTAGTCAAAGCAACTATAGCAAGAGACGACATTTCACAAATGCTAAGAGACTGGTGGTGACGAAACTTTCCTTAATGACCATATAATTTAAACCCATGCATCTAGGGAGCCTCTAGATTTCCCATATAAAATTCTAGACAAAAAGGGAATATCATGAATAAAATCTCTGAAAGATTTCACTAATCTGTAGAAAAATACATGCACAAAAAAATGAACCATATATATACAGGTTTGAATAAGGAACCAACAATCTATCTGCAGAGACCAACAGTCTAACAAAAAAAACCAAGTTGTGATACAGAATCTGGATAGTTAAGGTGCAGAATCAACAATAAAATCCAATATCAGGAGACATAAAAGCAAAGCATGCCTAATGTAAACAATGTTTCCACACCCATCTTCTAAAGGTATATCTGCAGAATGTACAGCTTACTAGATTGACATTCTGAAAAGGATAAGTGAGTGTAACAAAATAGTCAGGGTAAGGATTCAAAGATTAAAAGTTTCAACGCACACCATCTAATTCAGTTTCAAGATGAATATTGATGGCTTTGAAGGTAAAAGGGCATTTTCCACAGACCTTTGTGAGAATAGATAAAAGCATCAAGCTTGCTAGTTGTACTATGTCTAAAGTTCACCTTGACATGCCCTCCGTAACAAGCAAATAGCACCAATGGAAGGTGAGTTGATCCAATTGGCAATATTCACAGGCTAGTGGGCATGCACACTATTCCATGAAGCCGCCATGAGGTGTAACTAATATTACTGAGGTATTAAAACAAAATAATATTGGTCAACAATGAAGAAATGCCACTTCAAATGTGTAACTATGTTATCCACGGAAACTATTAAAACTAAATGAAAAAGAGCTAGCAGCATCAACACAAAAATATCCAACTTTTCGTTTAAGCAGCGTTCAATATTACTTCTCAAAATAATTACCAGACTCAAGAATATGATCGCAGAGCTCTCCCTCAGTCCGATCACCTTCCTAAAGTTGAACATAACCAGGACCACTCTACGCAAATCACCTAATGGTATCACATCCAAGTTATAGATATCATAAGTCACCCATTCCTCTTTAATCCACTACAAAGTGTCTTTCTGAAGTAATCACTTTTGGGCAGAATAATTGACCTTCACGTTTTGTTTACAGAGCTCAAGCCCCACTTCTCATGCATTAGAAACACCAAGATAACTAAGGCACACCAAACATAAATCAAATTTACAGCACATTATCTTAAATTTGAACCCACGCGTTTCAGTTTCACATAGCTCAAACTCAAAATGGAAGAACGCAGCCAGGGTTTCAAACTTCCTAAATTGCCACACACCTCATCACTTCGACCACAACCAACAAATTCCATTTCATTCAGATTTCCGATTCATAACCTTAGAATCCCCTAAACCCAATTCAACACCACCATGCAAAGAACTGCCATACAAAAGATTATAGCAAATTGCTTCAACTGATCAGCATAACGCAACTTCTTCACTCCGCAAAGATTTATTTTTTTTACAAAAAAAAAACCCAGCAAAGGAAACTGAAAACAAATGAGGAATTAAATGAGCACCCATCGCATCCCAAGACAAGTAGAGCAATATTAACGAGATGTTGAGAATAGAAATCACCTTTAGCTCAGGGGATTGACGGGAAGACCCTGAAAGAACCCAGGAGACCCACAAACACAAGGAAAAGACAAATGGTAAGTGAAGGAGAATAAAATAATACCGCAAGGCACGATAAAAACAGAATAAGAACAAGTAATGGGTTACTTCGACGTCTACCGGCCGCTGGAATGAGAAGGGGCTGAAGATTTCCTTCAGATCGGGAGACTTCGATCCGCTGCTGAGCCAACACGAGAGCAGAGGGAGAGAGAGGGGGGAGAAAATCTTTCACAGGGACAAAATGACGGGAAAATTTGTCAACATCGGGTCTTTACTTATTCTCTGCGCTTCCACACACACCCTCTCTCTCTCTCTCTCCCCCCTCTTTTTTCTTTTTTGTTTTTTTTTTTGGGGGGATTTGTCAGAACTATGTAATCAATCATATGAAAATGCGTTGTATTTTCTTATTTATTTTTCTTCTTTCTACCCCTGGATTTCTTTAAGATTTGGAGATCCTCACCGCCCACCGACCCCCGTTCCGAGGGGCAGCGGAGAAAGTGTCATGAGATTTACTTCGAAGACCGAAATCTGAAACCAGCTTATTTTATGTTCACTTATTATATATTATGTGTACTTATTATCAGTAACAAAAAAAAAGAGATAACTTCGCAAAACCCCCTCAACTCTGGGTTTCGTGTGCGCTCAACCTCCAAACCTTTCCCAGCAAACCCCCAAACATCTGGTGTCTGGAGATGCCCGTCTGAACATTAAAAGATTCTCCCAGGGGACCCTGGTCGTGCTAACGGTCGTTATAGATACAAATATATCCTTTTGAGATTAAAAAAAACTATTGTGGTGGTTGCATTGTGCTGGGGAAATCTTAAAATTTAGAGGGTATCAGTGAAATCTCAAAGTCTTCCTTTTGTCGTCGGGGTTACGGATCTTTCAAAGTCCTGGGGGTAATTGTAAAATTAACCAAATAAAATGATAAATATTTTGGTGGTTCATTTAAAAGCACGTTTGCTATATCCACTCCCAAACAGTAATTTTGAGAGTTGGATTGCCGAAAATGCCCTTTTTGTTGCCCTTGTGTTATTAAATGCCCTTATGTAATTTGTGTTATTAAATGGCCTTGTGTTATTAAATTCCCTAAAATCCATCAATAGTCAAAGGCTGTTTGCCTTTTCAGAAATTCAAATTTTTTACTAATTTGAATTTCCAATACAATTTACACAAATTACATAAAATCGTTTTTTAAAACTACTTATGTTAACTCTAAATTAACATAACACTATAATACTATAACATTTATAATCATAATAATAACATTTCTGTTAAGTTATAGTTAACATTTTCATATTTAAAACGAATTTATTAAATACAAATTAACATAATTCTACAATTTAACATAATTAAATCCGAATTAACATAAAATAACAATATTATTTTATAATTAATATCCGAATTAACTTTAAATACGAATTAACAAAATAAGACTATAATTTTAAACCCGAAATAACAAACTAACACTATTATTTAATTATAAAAAATGAAATTGACATAATTAAATCTGAATTACAAAATAACAAATACTAATGAAACAATTTTATAAATCTACTAATAAGTACTACTAACAACATTAATAATAATTGTAATATAAAATGAGGAAGAAATAAAGAAGATAACTTTAATGCCCACCGGACTCCTTGTCCGGTGGGTAACTATGCACACCGGATTCGGTGTCCGGTGTGCAAGAGAATTTGTTTTTTTTTTTTCATTTTTTTTTAAAGATCGGTAATGTATAATTTCGTAAAATATGGTATTCCTAATTATTTAAAATTTTGACCCTTAATGTATATAAAATTGATATTGATAACCAAAATTGAAAATGATAATTAAAATTGATATTGATAATTCAAATTACACGATTATATAAGATTATACGTGATTATATGAGATTTTTTACGATTATATGTGATTATACGAGATTATTCGAGTTCTAATTTGATATAATACAAGATTATACGAGATTTTACGAGATTATATGAGATTATACGAGTTATTCTAGGTCACGGGTAACAAAACATAAAAGAATAAAACAAAATATGTTAACTTTCTTCTTTACTCTAAATATTTGTGAAGAATATTGATACATTTTATTATCCTCACAAACTCTAGCTCTATAGTAATTACAATTGATTTTTCATCATTGTTTGTCTTTTGAAGATATGTGCCCTTCTCATTCTTAGGAATTACTGAGATCTCACAATCATGTGGTAGATGAGTAGGTTACTTCATCTCAGCTATGCCATCACATTAGGAAAATTTATCACCTAATATATTTATTTTATTTTAACTTACGTAAATTTACAATCTTTATAACTGGTTATAAACAAGTTATCATACATGAATTGATCAAATGTTGAAACATAAAGATTTATAATATACTTCATATAATGCTATACATTCTTGATAAATTCTATCTATATATCTTAAATATGACAACCTACATGGTTATACACAATATATCCTTAGTAATAGTTTTCATATGATTACTATAAAAATTTATTTTGGATTGTCTCTGTATTAAGCTTGATTTGTATTTTTGGATTTAAGAAAATAGTTTAAATAATATTTGTTAGTACTATTATGAGGTATCTTTGTGATGATTGTCTAGAAGATAATAATTTTTTAATTGTAGTGCTAGATCTATTTTAAGCATCCTCGCCACAATTTCAAAGAAACAAATTTAAGGTGTTGCATAATTGTATTTTTTAGAATCATGTAGACAATATAAAATATTTCATTCGGCAAGAGCTCGCCACGAGTAAAAAAAGTTAAGTATATTACCTATGTACAATATTTCATTATGGTATATTTGTGAATAACATATTTGTGTTTAGTCAATTTACCTAATGAAATGTAATTAGACACTAAATAATTTTATTATTTAAAATAATATAGAATATTTAATTTGTTTGATTATATTGAAGGGAATTTAGTATTATTAATGACAACAATTTATTTTCGATAAGTATGTAAGCATAATTGATTAACTAATAATTGATGAACCTTAATGAGTGAGAAGTATTTAATTTGACTAATTATTAATTAACAATAATGATAAATAAGATTAATATAAGTATGTAACCATAATTGATTGACCCATAATTAATGAACCTTAATGAATGAGAAGCATTTAATTTAACTAATTATTAATTAACAATAAAGGGCAATTTCGTCCGTCCATCACTCAAAGTTACTGTTTGGGAGTGGATATAGTTGGACCCATTTAAAAGCGTCTATTTCTCGCTTCCAGTTAGCTTTGAAATAAATTATGATCATCTAAAGTGTGTTGCTACATGGACCCAAATAGAGGACCTAAAACATGGGACAGGTGATGTGTCATCATCCGGTTGATTGATGCACTGTTCATGAACCTTATATCATCCAACCGGATGGTGACACCTTACATTGTCCCATGACTTAGATCTCTTATTTGGGTCTTTAAGGCATTAAAAGAAATAAAATGATAAATTATCTTTATGAAGATTTGTGCCGTCAACGGTAAAGCGAGAGTCAAATTGTTTAAGAAGGCGTTCTGAGCAGGGAAACATACATCAGGTGATATGCGGGCTCCACTTTTAGATGATAAAGATAATCGATGAAAATGCCACCGGACTTGTACATTTTTTACAAACATTAAGGAAAGTGGGGCCCACGTGTCACAATGATCTCAGGGTACGAAGGAACATTCGCTGCTCGAGAGGGTTTTCCGGCTTCCTCTTCATTTATTTTACAATTAACAAGATGTTAATATAATTTTGAAAGGTAGATTACCAAGAGTTTCGGATCGCTACACATGGAAATTAAAGAATCATCAAATACTTCGTTGTTAGTATAGAATAGTTTGGAAATATATAGATTTCACTAAGTCATTTTTTTTTGTGAAAATTAAATGGGAGACATCTAGACTATACGGGTTGTTTATCTTTCAATATCACACCACACACCAAATTGGTAAGTAAGCGAGGACTGTGGCCCACGCTGATTCTAGTCCTGGAAAGTGAATGAAGATTCAGATTGATGTATAAAAGTTTCGGGAAATTTTTTTTTTTTTTATAGGAGGACAGTTGCTTGTGTTTTTGGTCAATTGGTTTGCAAAAATTTAACTGAATGAGGAAATTAGAAGCCTTGGCAGATTTGGCACGCAATAAATTTGTGGGGGGCATCACCTTTGTCTTTTGCTTGCATGGTCCCCGGTGAAGTCATTATGCATGATCCTTTTTGGTATACATCAAGTCGAGGCATCCTATGGATTTCGGGTTGCATCGCTTGTACCGCTTGTCCTGAAAGCAACCAACTAACCAAGGAGTTTTTTTTTTGCCAGTTCTATTTTGCTTTTGATATTAGGATTAATTACATTCCGGTGCCCTATAGTATGAGGTAACTAGGTGAGTGACCTTGAGGTTTGGGTATCTATAAGGGTAGCCATGAGTTAGATGCCCCGTGTGAAAGTGCTAGCGGAGCTTAACTTTGCATATGAAAATGACAAAAATGTCCTTTCATACGAATACAATTTTCTCACCATTTGGCGGGATTTGATCCAGGTTACTTAAGTGAAATGCAGGGGACTTTAGAAAGTTCAGCGATTGAAACAAGTTGAACAAATTATTAAGAAATGTTATTTGCATATATACCACTTAAATCATGGATATTTTCAAAAATACCCTCCAAATCTCAATATTTGCAAAATCACCCCTCAAATCATCAATTTTATGAAAAATTATCCTTAGCAATTAATCATCAACTTTGATAAGCTAACTTATAATCGCAATGTAAAATAGTTAAATATTTAGTACCAAGTTGATGATTTGCTGATTTTAGAGATATTTTTCCTGAAGTTGATGATTTAAAGGGTGCTTTGCAAATACCAAATTTTTGGGGTATTTTGCAAGTACCCATTATTTAAGGGGTATAATGCAAATAACCCTATTACAGTAATTCTTTTTATGAAATGGTTTTTATAAATCAGTCCCTCAAATCTTTGGTAACCCCGTATTAGTTCATCAAGTCTTTAAAATTGCTTAGGAACTGAGGGGCTAACATGAAATTATTGAAGATTTGCGAGACTAGTATCCGAATAACCTTTTTATAAAATGATTTGAGGGGCTAATGAGGAACTATAAAGATTTTGACAGAATAATTGAAGAATTGAGGGATTATTTTCTTAATAAAATGATTTAAGTGCCTAATTAGGGCTACCTTTGTAGATACTTAGACCAAGGATCATGGGTGCAATTACATTATACCACAAGGTACCAGAGTATAAAAAGAGTATTTTAGGAATTCCCATATTGTGTTAGAAAAACAAACAGTGTTAATAAACTGTAATATTTTGGGCTACGATGATACAAGTTAGCAACCTAAGTGTTATTCGTGTAAATACCTAAATCTCTGGGGCACCCATGTAATTATATTATACTAAAAGGTACCGGAATGTAATTAATCCTTGATATTATTATTTTTGAAAATGTGAGTTTCAATGCAGATGGATAAATGAATATCTGCTTTCCTTTATAGCTAAAGAAAAACCATATATGGTGAACAATAAAATTTCTCATTATCCACGTATTTAATACCTATCATCACACACAAGCAGTATACTGATATGTGCTCTCTCAATTTCCCACAACTGTCTTTTGTGCTCACAACATTCCCACTCAAATTATTAAACAATTCCCACTACGGGACCTCATGTCCACGTTACTCATCTTCAGCCACGTTGCTCATCTTCAGCCACGTTTTGTAGTTGCCTAAACTTCCCCACAATCATTTTGTAGTTACTCTGCTTCCACACATTTTCTGTTTACACTCTTCATCAATTTCCTCTTCCGCCTAAAGATAGTTCAAGATAATTCTTCAACAGGTTAGAATCAATTTCATCTTCTGCCTATAGAGACTGCGGAGCATTTTCTGTTTGAATTCTTCATCAATTTCTTCTTCCCCCTAAAGATAGTTCAGGATAATTCCTCTTCAGGTTATAATCAATTTCATCTTCCGTCTACATAGAGTTCGGAACATTTGTTGTTCGAATTCTTCATCAATTTTATTGAGTGATTATTAAATATTTAACATTAATTCATTATGTTTATCTATACTTTTCCTTGCATAGTCTAGAAAAATAAAACTCAGTAATAGTATGATATAGGATAATTGACCTTTGACGTTAGTTTTGTTAATAGTTGTTTTTTTTTCATTTTGTAACATACGTTCACATTTCTTTCTTTATTGCATGGTAGCTGACATTTCATAATAAATAAATGTAGGATCAGTATGAATGATTTTTATGGTGCATGCTTCCAAATTATTTGTGTATACAATTATCATATTGCTTACACTCTGTTCTTGACAAATAATAAAATTAAAATAAAAACAAACTCATTATACAGTTATGATTTTTCCTCGATATGTTTAGACAAATAAAACTCACTATAGTATTATATAGGTTAATTGGGCTTTAACGTTGTTTTTACTATTTGTTTATTTTTTTGACATCCAAATTTCTGTTTTTACTCCCGAAGTTTGATTATTAAACCAATTATGAAACTCAATTCAACTTGAAGTTGCAACTTTAGTATACACACTGAATAATCTTCAACCAAATATCAAAATGGTAGTTTTGTGATATTTTTTGAATTTAGGGGGGATTTTTTGATATTTTGGTTGTTAAGTGGGTTTTCCAATAATCCTAGAGGGGGGAAGGGAAAAATAATTAATATTGGACTTATTTTCTCAATCAAACCTAACCAAATTCTAAAAGTTGTATCCAATATCAAATGTTGTACTCAAGTTGCACACTTAATTGTATACCTCAATGATTGTAAAGCTATTGTGTTTAGACAAACCTGTGAAATAATCACATTAAGTGGCAAGGTGCTATAGCTACACCAAAACTAAACTAGCACATTGTTATCATTGAGAAAAGCATAACATATAACTATTACCAATTTTAAATGATGCCAAAAACTGAATCATTACGAAATATTGCACACATGAACATTGTGGGAAAATTGAAGAAGAACTGAGAATAAAATTTGTATTTATCTCTCTAACTGACTTAGAAAAAGAATGAATGCAATCTCTCTTTGCAGTATCTCTCCAACTGATTTAGAAAAAGAAATTATAACTTTTCTATATTGGTTTCCTGATTTACAAAAGAGAGAAAGGATCAACTGAGACCCTCCCCTTTATTTAAATTTGGGTTCTTCTTGGTGTCGATGGGAGCTTGAATCTTGTATCCCGTTGATGATCCGAACGCTTCGTCTGATAGAACTTGGTTGATTCCTCTTGACAGGAAGAACTTGCAATGCAAGTTTAAAACTCTCACGAGTTTAAGAACTATGATCGAGTTTGAGAACTTAGCACGAGTTTTTAAACTCTGTAAAAAAGTTGATTTGATCTAACTGAAACTCGGTTCACAAGCTAAGGGTAAAAACTCCAAAGCTTCAACCAAAGCTTTCACAGAATACCCTCAGAGAAGATGAAACTGCCGCTCTCTAAAAGCTCTAACCGAAGATTTCTTGAAAAAGATTCTGCCAAAAGATCTTCAAATGCCAAAATGATCCAAAGATGCTCAAAGATCCAAAGATCTGATTTAAACTGATTTTTTAGCTATTTATAGGGGATTAAGGGGTGTAACTAACCCCTAAAATCACTCCTAACTGGGGCTGTGATCCCCTCAAATCGTGAGAAACGATTTTAGAACCGTTCAATTAGTGTTTGAACGAGTCAAACGCAAAATTTACATTCTGGGCGCGAACTCTGCATTTTGAGTCTGGAACGCAGAGACGAGCTCTGCGTCTCGAGTCTGGAACGCAGAGATGAGCTTTGCGTTTTGAGTCTGGAAATGTAGAGATGAGTTCTGCGTTTTGAGTTTAAGAGACCGTTGATTTGTAGTCTCTCTCTAGTTAGAGCGTTGCAAAGATTGTGATGCTCTTTGGAATGTGAGAGTCGTCAGTTATAACTCATGTTGATGATTGTGAAGGCCGTTAAATCAGAACTTCCATCGGATGTTGTGAAGGTCGTTGAATTGTAACCTTCATTGATTGTCATGAAAGTCTCCAAATTGTAGCATTCTAGAAGTCGTTGAATTATACCTTCTATTATCGGTGCTTGATGGGAATCATCTTTCTGCAATAATTTTAGACAGCTTACAGAACCCACTTCAAAGTTACAATAAAGTTCCAATAAAGCAAGGAAATGATGTACGCTGACTGAGAACCCGTACATACTAGCGTGAATTGCCATATACAATCCACTGACATTCAACTCCACACTCCATTAGTCAAGAACATAGCTTGTCATACGGGCCCACCAAAACACTCCATAATCCACTGACATTCAACTCCACACTCCATCTGAGGAATGGACCCAGCCAAAACACTTGTGGCCCTTAACAGGCAGCTCTCTTCCTAGTCTCGCAAGGCGACTCTTTACTATGTTGGCAACTATTGGCAGTTCATTCCGTGACACTTTATTTTATCATAGCACACCGGGATGAACTCCGCGGATATAATTTCTATCGCTGGAGCTTGGGGTCTTCTGCTGAGTGATATACCTGCAATGAACTCTCTCCTGGTCCTCCGTCAGACACCAGGACATCTCTCACGTCACAGCTTGCTTCCGCAGATGAGTTAACGGATGGTGACAAAGAATATCTCCCGCGTCACAGTTGTAGGCGTATAAAATTGCCTATAGGTCCCACAACACAGCTCGACACGGTGATTCGACAAATCAACGAACCATCGAGTGACAAAGCGACGAGGTCAACAAATTGTACGCAAACAATGTCAATCGCGTGCGGAATCAATCCAACGGTTTGAGGAGTCAACGAGTCATCTAAACAAGAGCGAACTCGGATGAACCACGATCGAATCAAGATCGGTTTCGGACTCGAACTCAGAAGCGGATTAACTGCCATATTTGGAATCAAGTCAACAAGTCGATTCCAAACCAAGTCAACCACAAACCGAATCAAATCCGAACAACGGAGAACCGGAAACACCGGAAAACGACGAAGCAACAGAATTTCGGAATAACGAGAATACGGACTGATCGGGAGCCCCGCGACGTTTACAAAAGGCGCATCGCCCCTCATGTCTCATTTATTCTATAGATGATCTAATCATTAGAGCTTATAGAAATCCTCGTCGGATTTCCAACGCACTTTGAATCGTTCAAATCCGAGTTCGGACGAAGAAGTTACGGCGGAAACGAACAAGTATACATAACACGGCGCCTCAGCTTGAATGAGACACCCCGAGGTGTCTCGGCCCTTGTGAAGCTGTTTAGACTATGATCCGATCTGAATCTAAAATAGTGCCGAGACACCCCAGGGGTGTCTCGGATTTTGCGAGACACCCCAGAGGTGTCTCGGCCCTTGTGAAGCTGTTTTGACCAGGATCCCGTTAGAATCTGAAGAAACTCAAAATAGGAAAGTTGTAGATATTTTTGTCAACTTTC
>BQKN01063077.1:74429-85626 GCA_022839385.1 Asparagus kiusianus
GTCAACTTTCCAACCCATTTGGAATCAGATCATTTGGAGGTCATATGAGGAAGATATGACTAAAATAGCCAAGATACCCCGAGCTGTCTCGCACTTGGGCCCTTTAAGTGGTTTTAACCGCTCCGCAACCCCTGATGCCTATAAATACAAGCCTTAGGCCTCACTTTTTTGGAGGTTGGATTTTGGAGGAGGCGAAGCCCTGCAGGATTGGAGTCTCAGATCTAAACAAGATTCAAACTTTAAGACTTCGAAGACTTGCTCATCCGGATCTGTTGCTCGGCGATCATCAACGTCAAATAAGGCAGGTGTTCGAGAGGACCGGATCTCAGATCTACGTAGTTTTCCTCCGGATCTAAGCTTGGTTCTTAGATCCCGAGATTCGAGTGGTCGTTTCCTTGGTGAAACGATCCCTCCCGGCTATTATCTCCCTTGGTGGAATAATACCCGTTATACTGCGTAGATCCGACCGGATCTAGATCTCGCGGTGGTCCACGGCAAACAACCCCGGCGCAGGCAAAGAACCCACAAAAGCGAGTGACCGCAAAACAGGAGCTCGCGATTCGTTCGGCAAACAAGGATAAAATTTGTAATCTTTCTTTTTCTTATTTTTGATTTTCATTGTAACCGGATCTTATAAAAAGACCGGATCTTTGTAACCGATAAATAGTTATTGAGATGGCAATGATATCAATGAAGAAAGACATGAATTTTCCCGCGAACAATCTGGATTATATAGCTCGAACAAAGCACAGAAATGCCTCAAACTGACAGGCAAGCCATACATGGTGGCGCGAACAGCTGCATACAAACCGCAAGCGTGCAACTCCTCGCTCCATCGGCTCAAGACATATGTCGTCATGCGACTCCACCAAGACTTGTCCAAAGAGTGGACCCAACCATAAATCCTGTGACGAGTCGCAGGCATCTCCCGTCCTAGGATAGCGAGGCGATTCCTCAAGGTCGAGGCAGTGGCGAGAAACTCGTTACGTGGTGGTGCATCTAGTCCCAACACTCCGGGATGCAATCCGGTGATATGACTCCTGCTCGAGCCAGGAGCTGCCTGATGTGTGACGTAGCCGCAATGGACGCTCTCATGATCCTTCGTCAAGCGCCACGACATCTCCCGTGTCACAGCCTGACGCCTGAGCTCAGTCAATGAGCGATGCCGAGGAATCTCCGGCAAGTATAGGAAGCCACTGCCGGTCTTGTGGAGCCACTGCTCAGCGTCAATGAATACGGCTTCTGGGTCATCGACAGAATCACCAAACAGGAAGTCGCTCTTCCGAAGAGGCTGAGTAGAGCTGGCATCCTTCACAAAAGGCGCATCTGTGATCAGCTGACGAATAGCTCGATGACTACCTTCCCTCACCACCTGGGCAACCTCAGTCGATGTGCCCGAAGCAAACTGAGGAGTAGCTGGAATAGGAGAAGGATCGTCGGAGGTCGAGTAATACTCGCCGCGACGCCCACAGACTGCGTGGGACGAGAATGATCCATAAGGGTACCCCACTGCAAAATAGACAGTTAAACACTGGTTAGTCTCGATTATAAAAGGAAATTGAACTCATCTTACAAATAGTTAAGATAGAGTCATTGCCTTATAAAGGGTGAGACGATTGGCCACATTGTGCAATCACAACACAGGGTATGTCAACAACATATCCCTGCCTTATAAAGCGTAATATAGCGTCAAATCGCCCCCTTTAATTCTGAGATATAGTTTCGACCAGGCAAAACATATCTTTGAAGCGTCGATCCTCACCAACGAGAATCAAGGCTCTTCCCGATTGCCTCGCCAAGGAGAACAACGTGGGGTAAAAATGGACCAATTTGCAAATTTTCAAGAAAAGAGGGGTTAATTTGCAAAATGCCCAAATATGCCGAAAGCGTCGATCCTCACCAACGAGAATCAAGGCTCTTCCCGATTGCCTCGCCAAGGAGAACAACGTGGGGTAAAAAAGGACCAGTTTGTAAATTTACAAGAAAATAGGGACTAATTTGTAAATTTCCAAATACTGCCAAAAATAGCTCACCAGCATAGGAGGGAGGCGTGACATCAGCCAACATAGCAGGGGAACGACCTCTCGAAGAACGCGACATGTCAAGCTGCAAAATAAGTTAAAAGAGGTCAGATCTAGAAAAAAGATCACTTTTTTATCAGATCTACCCCCCTGAAAGATTAACTCGAGGCGCCATATCATAGTTTTAACCCCCACATACGATCCCACAAGTACATAAATTAAATTGAGCATGAAAAAGATTGAAATTGTGGAGGATTTACCTGAAGAAAGGCTCGAGATCCAATAAAGATGAGGTCTTTTAGGAAACTCTCACCACGCGCTCGAGGGGCCTGAGAGGGATTTTAAAAAACGGCTTTTTGAGGGATTTTTCAGTCCAAGATCCAAAGGAACCCTAGATCTAGGACAAATATCAAGATTTGAAGACGAAAGAGTGCTCGAGGGAAGAGAAAAGTCAAAGAAGGGGAGATAGGGGGGCCGGCCCTAAAGAGGAGAAGAAAAAAAGAGAAAAAGAAAGAAAATGGACCCCTATTTATAAGGTGAACCAAGTTGAACCGGACCGGACCAAGTTGAACCGAACCGGACCAGTCCAAATCAGTCCAAATGGGGTTGAATCAAGCATCGAAACGACTTCAAATCAACTGAGGGTCCCATCCTTGGTTTATTCCTGTCTCTCCCACACATTCGGAAGGAACGGAAGAAATCTTTTGAGCCAAATTACTGCCTTTTTTGGCTCATTTTCAAGCCGGTTCAGCTTATTTTGAGCACGGAAATACTCCAATAAGGTATACGAGTATAAACTATTCCCCATTTTTATTGAGAAGTTCCTGGAGAATATTTTTCTAAAAATATTCTTAAGGATAACTCAATAACACGACGCCGGATAACGCGTCGCAAATAAAGACTCAACGCCAACAATCGAGGGTTAGTTGTATGTCGAACCAACAAACACGAGCTAAAGATTGGAAAATCAGGAATCGACTTCAAGTTCAAATTCCGACGACGGTCAGACAATAAATGCAGCACCGGAATCCTTACAAGCATTTGACGAAGCACCGAATAGCCTGAAGGAGTGAAGGAATACAGAACAAAAGTCGTTCCAGGTCCCGTTACACCGACAAAGGGTAGGGGCAATCATATCCAAAGTATTCCAGACTCTTCTATAAAAGAATGAGGCTGGAACACTTTGGAGGGGGTATCTGTAGGCGTATAAAATTGCCTATAAGTCCCTTAACATGGCTCGGCACGATGATTCGACAAATCAACGGACGTTCGAGCGACGAGGCGATGAGGCACGCAAGCAACGGAATACGTTCGCGTGTGGAACCAAACCAACGGTTCGGAAAGTTAACGAGTCGTCCAACAACAAAACGGACCTGAACTCAAACACCGAGGCAGGAATACTACCAAATAAAGACCTGGGCTATCAAATCAAAGTCCGGACAAATCAAACGAAGAACCGAAAGACGGAAAACACCGGAAAACGACAAAACGGAACACACCCGGGGATTCGGCCTAAACCGAGCCAACCCGGGATGGCTCGGCCCAAGCCGAGCCACCCCAGGGTGGCTCGGCTCGGCATGAGCCGAGCCACCCTGAGGTGGCCCGACTCCCCCCCCCCTCTCTCTTGTGCACAAACGCACAGTGAAGAGAGGCTATAAATAGGGGGGGTGGTTGTTCATTTCAAGGGACTTTTTCTGAAACTTCTGAAGAGCCAAAACTCTGCCGGATTGCGACCTCAACTCGGATTGTGAAGGCTTGAAGACTTGGATTCCCAGATCTACGTCATTCTACTCCGGATCTAAGCTTGGTTCTTAGATCCCGAGATTTGAGCGAGCGTTTCCTTGGTGAAACGATCCCTCCCGGCTATTATCTCCTTGGTGGGATAATACCCGTTATACCACATAGATCTGTTCGGATCGAGATTGCGCGGTAGTCCACGGTAATCAACCCCGGCACAGGCAAACAACCCACGCAAGCGAGGGACCGTAAAACAGGAAACTCGTGATTTGTTCAGAGAAAATTGTAATTTTTATTTCTTTATTTTGATTTTCATTGTAACCGGCTCTTATAAAAAGACCGGATCTTTATAAACGCATAAAGTTGTTATCAAAGTTGTAATGAAATCAGTAATGAAGAAGAACACAATTTTCCACGCGAACAACAGCTTGCTTCCACAGATGAGTTAATGGATGGTGACAAAGAATTAGAGGAAGATACTTCAGTCCCCCATCATCTTCATTCAGCCACTTCTCGTTCATGAGAGTCAAAATGGCCGGATCTTCGACAGAGTCGCCAAACAGATAGTCAGGTTTCCTCAGAGGTTGAGTCAAACTAGAATCTTTAACGAGTGGCACGTCAATAATCAATTGTCGTAGCATACGACGATCTCCCTTCTGCACCAGTTGAGGGATCTCCTTGGGCCCACCTGAAATAAATTGAGTAGTAGCCTAAATGAACGTTGGGTCATCAGAGGAGGCGTAAACCTCACTGCTGTGACCATTTACTGCATAAGACGAGAATGTCTCTGGAGGAAATTTAACTGAAACAAATAATGTGTGTTTATTGAACATAGTTACAAGAATATTTCCAAGGCGATATGGGGCGTCAAACTCATCTCATGAATTCACAAGATAGAGTCACTACCCTATAATTGGCGAGATGATTTCAACTATTTCACGTACACGAGGGACAACGTACATTATCGTACAAATAAAGTGACAATATACCCATCCTACAAAATACGATACAACATGAAATTGCCCCCTTTTTGTCTTAAGATGTGTTTTGGCCAAGCAAAATATGTTTTTTAAGCGTTGATGTAGAACCCCATAATTTTTATAATATTTATATGTGAATTATTAGTAATAAATAATTCTTTTATGATAAATAGCTTGAGGTCATTGGTACACGATAACAAGTTATTTGAGATGATATGAGAGTATGGGTGTAGAGTTTTGTGCGTTGGTTTTGCAAATTAGCAAAACATGCAAGAAAAGTGAATTTTTCCAGACCAGTCGACACATCAGTCGACTGACTGTATCGGTCGACACATCAGTCGACTGATACGCTGATTTCTAGTTTTTACAGGTTTCGGGTCTGTTTTGTTTTGGTTCGGGTTTGGGTCGGGTTTAACTATTCGTATATATTCCCCTTCACCCGAAATCATCCCCTCTCATCTTCAGATCTGAGAAAACCCTAGCCCCCTCTCCCCTATCTCAAACCCTAGTTTTGTTCTTGGTGATTTGGGGAAGAACTCGGAGGATTTTCGTTGAAATCTTCACGTTGCAGCGAAGGGGAACCTCTCCCTCTCAGATCCAGGAGTTTGTTCATCACCCCAGAGGCGAGTAACATCTCGCTCAACCTTGTCCTATTTTCCTAAACGTTTTCAAAGGGTTTTTATGAGTTTTGATGAGCCAAAAATGTAATTTCTGTACAAAGGATTGATTTTTATAGCATATAGTGGGAAAATATGTGATTTCAGAATGTTAGAAAACTCACCAACGTTTTGTAAATTGAAGATCTAGATTTGAAATGTTTTTATAAGAGATTTAACACGAATTTCATTTTAAAAATGTTTTAAAACATGAATGCACATGATTAGGGTTTTGTTTATGTAATTATACATGAAATTTTCATTTCAGTCTTGTTCATGCATGTTAATATCAGTATCTTTATGCTTGGGATTGATAGGGATAATTTTAGATAGGTTGTATGGTAAAAATCAACCTGCACAGAGTTTCTGCAGTCAATCGGTCGACTGATCAGTCGACCGACGGGCTAAATTTTTCAGCATCAGTCGACTGATCAGTCGACTGACGGGTTGTTTGTGTTTTCTCAGCTCCGTAGTCGACAGATCAGTCGACTGGTGAGCTGAGGCTGTGCTGCCTGAGCTTATCGGTCGACATATGAGTCGACTGACGTCATCAGTCAACACACCAGTCGACTGATGAGGTGTTTTACAGATTCTTGATCTGTTTGAGTTGTTGTTCGGGGTCGCCTTGATGACCTGACACTAGTTCACCATGTTAATAATTTATCTGTACATGTGGGTTGACTTTTGACACAAGTACCGATCCGCACACTGAGGTACGTGTGACATGAGTCTATGTGTATCTTTTGTGTATACATATCATCGACACTTACACTTGGCGCATTTTATATTTAGTCCTCGTGTTGGACACCCATTCCATTCAGTCCTCGTGTTGGACTTTCATTTCACTTAGTCCTCGTGTTGGACATGCATTGCTATTTAATCCTCGTGTTGGATATGCATTACCATCTGGTCCACGCGTTGGACAACGGTCACATCCGGTCCATGCGTTGGACAACGGTCACATCCGATCCATGTGTTGGACAACGGTTATATTCAGTCCATGCGTTGGACCATGGTTATATTCAGTCCAAGCGTTGGACATTGGTTATATTCGATCCATGCGTTGGACACTCGTTGCTTTCAGTCCATGAGTTGGACGTTTACTTCATGCAGTCTATGTGTTGGACATTTAATCTATATAGTCTATGTTTTGGACACTTAATCGTTTTCTGACATGACACTCATGTGAGTTTGACACACCATGTTTGGAAGTAGAGATGTGTTTCGTTTTCTTTTTAATTTATTTGTTCCTAGTATTAGATTCTGGGTTCGGTATTTAGGGATTTACAATTTGAGATACAAGGTATATACATGAGGGTTTCCTTGTTTGGATTATTTCGCTCGACGTACCTATGCTCGTGTTGTAAATTTCTAAATACTAAAATCCTCTTTAGTAAGATCAATGATTTTAGATTTATTATGTATTATCTGTATTTTCTTATACAACGAGCCTTATTTCCTTAGGGTTGGTTGTGATGTTGCTCGCTAGCGCTTTGACGCTCGTTGTCCCTCCCCATTTCAGGTAACGAGCCAGGAGCCCGGAGAGTCGTAGGTTGATGGCGACACACTTTAGTGTTTAGCTGTTAGTTATACTTATGTTGGAGCTCCACTATAGATTTTGTTAGACATTTGAGAGTATTGTTCTAGAAGTTGTAAATGCTGTGTGCCTTATTTTCTTCTTGTCAGATATTTATATTTGAGACTTATTGACTACTCCAGTTTATTTATTCAGACATTGACTATGTATTTCCATTTGTTGGATGATGAGATATTTATTTGATCATTATCATTTCATCAGCCCTTCGTGTATTATCTTTTACTTGCTTTCGTACATACACCTGCTATTGACTCTACTAGATAGATGTTAATTGTGATGGTGAAACTTGTTGTTGTACGGTGTGGTGCATGGCAGGTTTGACATTCTTGGTTTCACCTTGGATTGCAGCCTTGTGTGAACCCAGGGGCGTCATAGTTGACTCCCGCAAAGAAGGATACCGGCTCTTCCCGAATGCCCTGCGAAGGAGAGCAAACGAGGGTACAATATTCAGAATACGAATATTTGAATTTATGAAAGCAGTAAACACTTACCCCCCGAATGATAAGGCTGCGCTTGGAGGCAATCCGACAAGCTTTGGAGGCTTCTTCTTCAAGTTTCAATGGAGCATCATGCACACGTCCACTAGGGGATAACCCTAGTGTGGTAAGCGATTCAGAATCCGATAGTGATATATCTATTAATGAACTCGCTTGTGCATATGATAGATTAATGCATGCCTACACTAAGTTACATAATAATTTTATTAATCTTAAAAGCAAGCATGTAGAATTTAAATCCGATCATGAGAAGCTAACTTTTAAATTTGATGTCATTACAAAAGAAAATGATATGCTTAAAGAAAATAATGACATGTTAAATTTAAAAAATGAAAAGCTAACTTCTTCTATAGCTAGCTTATCTCATACTAAGATTGATGTCATGCTAGAGGTAGAAATAATTAGAAATGAATTTAATTTATTTAAAAATGATCATGCTCTTTCTACTTCTAGTGTTAATGCATATGTGCCTAATAATGATGAGTTGAATCATGTTAAGAACAACATATCTTGTTTAAATTTAACCTTAAAAACATGCTTTGTTAGTAACAAGAAACTTATGGACTTATGTGCAAAGTCTCATGCTAACTCTTTAAAACCAAGCACTCACTATGTACATATATATAGCAAAATTTATAAGTGTTCAATTTGCGATCGTAAAGGCCATTTAGCTAAATTTTTCCATGATACACAAACCCAAAAATGCTAATATTAGTGCTCCTTGTGCATCACACCAAGTTTCTTCATCACACACACATGCACATGTATCCAAACTTCATCATAAGCATGCTTATGTGTTTAAATGTGATTATTGTGATCGTTTTGGCCATTTGGCAAAGTTTTGGTTTGATTTAAAAAAGAATTCTAGTTTGTCAAATATTTCTAGTAGACCACATATTTTTAAATGCGTTGTTTGTGGTAGGATTGGACATCTTGCTATATTTTATTTTGATGTGCAAAAAGATCCTATTTTGTAAAATATTCCAAAAAGACTACATTTGTTTGATAATGTTTCTTATTTGCAAAAAGAATTTAAAAGACCATCAATATTTGCAAATGATTCCCGTGCACGCACACTTGGTCAACACAAATTATTTAATCATTTTTATTACACCTATTACTATCGGATAGATCATATGTATAATTTTTGTTTTAACCGTGTTAGTGCACCATATGCGTCCAAATGGGTTCATAACCCTAGGGCTTTGAGTTTTCATGATATGGGTCATGTCCCCAAATCTTTTGGTACCAAGAATACTTGGGTGCCAAAACAAATTTAATTTCTAAAATCAAGAAAAGATCCAAACTTCTTCTTTCTCGACCATTTTTCTCATAAACACCAACAAAATAAAACGGAACAAACGAAGAATAGATCCAAACTGAAAAAGAGAGATTTTTACCTCCAACTGAAACCCTAATACGAGCCTCCGAAAGATCTCACCCCACACGACAAAAATGAGATCCACAAATAGGAAAAATCTCACATTTATCACCAACTGAAGTCCTAGATGAACTTCCAAAGCGATCTACTCCTCTAATTAGCCCAAGTGTAGCCCAAGCTCTGATATCACTTGTTGCGCGCGGAAGCCAAAACAATCGATGTGCTTCAAGGAACCAAAAAAAACGTCGAGAGAAGGCCAAACAAATCAAAATAATGCCACAAACATAAACAACTAATTTTAACGTGGTTCAGCAAGTTGCCTACGTCCATGGGGCAAGAAGGGGATGCGTTTTTTAACTAATAGAAAAGAAAAGTACAAACTGAGATTACAAATAACTTAAACCAACAAACTAATCTCACCAACAAATCTCTAATTCTCTCCAAATAAAACCATAACTAATAGCTCACAAAATACCTTTTTTTGTGCTCCAAATATCTCCACAACAAGCCTAATCAAAGCCAAAGAAACCCTAAAACGTGTGCTGATATTTATACTAAACACAAATCCCAAACAGAACATGAAACCAAAACAGACCTGAACCCGACTCGCGGTCGACTGGACAGAACGACAGAATCCAGAAAATCATTACAGGGTTTGGCAATCGACCGTCGAAATCGTCGTGGTCGACCGACCAAAGATCCAGAATCTGTACCAAGTCGTGCACGTTGCCGGTCGACCACGCTAAAGCTTGCGGTCGACTGGAGAGCACCCAAATGTCTGTCAGCTCCAAAAATCATGTTCTTCTCCAATTTCTTCGCCAAATCTACAGTGAATCAAAACAACTTTTGTCTAGCTAACATTGAGATAAAATTTATGGAGTTAATCAGATTAATGAAAGAACCCTACAATGTATCGAAGTTCATACAAGATTTGAAGTACTCAATGGAGAAAAAGGTGTTCAATTGTTTTAATATTATCACCAAGAAAGCACATGACAGATCTCCTTGCTAACCCGTTTTTACCAGAGTATCTTTTGTCTGCAATCTATTATTAAAAATAATTCAGGTAAACAGCTTCACTTTACTAAGCAAAATAGGATTCCATACTAAATTTTTTTATTTAGATAAAAAGCCCTGACTCGTTCGTCTTTGTTCAATGATTTTTATTTTGTTTTTTGTTTTGATAGATTTTTGGTGCATGGAATATGAAGATCATATGTGTATACTTATTGCTTGAGATTTCAAGTATTGGATGCACTAAAATATACATCCTTTATAAAAATTTTGAGAATTCTTTTCGTATTTTTTCTTTTGAAGTTTTTGCTATTCTGTTGATGAGTTGTTTTTTAATGAAGGACTAGAGTGTCATGAGCTTTTGCATTTGTGACGTTCAATTTGATTCACAATATAAATTGCTAATTTATTTGTATAAGAATGAATGTAGATATGGAAAGAATCAATGTTTTTATATGAAAGAAAATAAATATTATTATCAAGTGTCGTGCAAGTGGTGTGCTCCTGGTCTAGTCACATCCCGTTTTGACCTGGGGGTGGGAAAACATTGTTGCTTAGTGTGTGGTTAAATGATCAAAATCAAATTTCTTAATAGATTTTGACAGAAACCCCCAATAGGTTTAAAAGTTCTAGCACTTAACTAACAATCTTGAGAACTATCACTTTTCCCATGAAAAAAAAAAATCTAAAAATAAGAAACAACCTCTGAAAAGTAAAAAGATCATAAAAGTTCTCCTAAAAATCTAAAAATTATAAATAACCCTTAAAAGATTTAAAATTTATGAAAACCCCTAATAATTAGAATTTGCAAAACCACTCTTCTAAAAAAAGTGCAAACATTACCTTAAGATTCAAAAATTATAAAGCAAACTTACAAAAAGGCTTTTGAAATCTGAAATTTACAAAAACTTCCCAAAAATTTTGAAATTGGAAAACATACCCTAGAAATGTGAAAATCGTAAACCTTCTCTTAAGATTTAAAATTACAAGCATGTCCAGTTGTAAATTTTATCTCTTGGTGCTTTGTTTGTAATTTTCAAACTGTTTAGGGGCATGCCTATAATTTTTTAATTTTTAAAGGTTGTTTGTAATTTTTAATTTTAACATGATCTTAAAAATTTTAGATTTCCTAGGAATATAATTCACTTTTAGAAATTTTAGGGATATTTTTATAATTTTTAGATTTTTCTTTGGGTTATTTATAGTCTTTGAATTTTTTAGGGGATTCTTATAAGTTTCAATTATTTCAAGGTTGTTTGTAATTTTCCAAATTTAAAGAGGTGATTTTTAGTTTTTGGATTTTTTTTTTTTGGG